>CAIGQV010016547.1:12932381-12947762 GCA_903798115.1 Danio jaintianensis | reverse complement strand
CAGAAGAAAGAAATTCATAAAAGTTTAGAACCACTTGACTGTGAGTAAATGGTGAGGTAAATTTCATTTTTGAGTAAACTGTCTCTTTAATTTATACCATTACATTGCATTACAACAAAGTAAAAATAAGTCAAACATGGATATACCATGATCAATTGCAAATTGTAACAAAATAAAAACAGAAATATATACTTTGTATGAAGTCTCGCGGGCGACGCGGTGGCGCAGTGGGTAGCACGTTCGCCTCACAGCAAGAAGGTCGCTGGTTCGAGCCTCGGCTGGGTCAGTTGGCATTTCTCCCCGTGTTCGCGTGGGTTTCCTCCGGGTGCTCCGGTTTCCCCCACAAGTCCAAAGACATGCGGTATAGGTGAATTGGGTAAGCTAAAAATTGTCCGTAGTTTATGTGTGTGAATGAGTGTGTATGAATGTTTCCCAGTGATGGGTTGCAGCTGGAAGGGCATCCGCTGCGTAAAACATATGCTGGATAAGTTGGCGGTTCATCCCGCAGTGGCGACCCCAGATTAATAAAGGGACTAAGCCGAAAAGAAAATGAATGAATGAATGAAGTCTCGCTATCATTTTCATACTGGAAAAAGTGATCCAAACTTTTTGGTTTTTGGTTAATTATGACAATTAAATAAAACAAAAATTTGACCCATATAGGTAAATTTGCATTAAACAACTTAGGTTATCTATAGTTCCAAATAAAAGCGTAAGAAGAGCGATAACGAGATAAACGAGTCGACAAAACCGCGAACTTTATGCGCGCGCGCGCGTGCGTTACGTTTGTGTTGCTGACAGTCACCACGATAAAGGGATGTGCAGCTTCATACACGTAAATCACTTTAAAAGGAAACATAAAGCAAGGACACCTCCCATCCTCATCTACATCTAAAACTCTCACTTCCTCCATGATTTAGAGCGAGCTCCGGCCACAACCGCTGGCATTCACCCCATCTGTCAAGAGTTCGGCGCTTCAACCTCTCGCCTCAGGAGCCAGAGTCCCTCCCCAGCCACAGTTCTCAGGTACAGTCTCCCGTCCCGGCATAATATGTGTTTCTGTGTCCGCCGTTATTAAAACTTAGCATCTTTGGCTGCGTCTCAAAACATACAGTAGTAAGATGTCTAGGTAGCGTTTTTGGGCGCGCCTAAACGCCTCTACACGAGTAGCTAGCTTTTTTAACTGTGCTACTCTGTCACTTGTTTCTAATAAATTCATCCGATAGGAAATTGTTGGTTGATTTAATTATTTGTTATAACTAGATTTTTCAAGCAGTGGCTTTTTTTTTTTTTTACTGTGGTGAGGCACAGTTAAATATTTAAGGAAGTTAAGTAAGAGAACTAAATAAAGTAATGAACTCACGTCTTTAATGCAGTATACATATAGACATGGTGAAACCTATATTGAGTTTGCTCAGTTTGTCTTAAAGCAGCTTGGAGGAGGTAATACAAAACACAAATATTTCATCCTACCAGAATGAATTGTGAAGGATTAGTTAAACCCCTTCTGCATTGAATTGCTTAAATGTACTTGTTTTAAACTTGTATAGCTTTTCATCCTATGAACACTAAAGTTAGGCTGAATGACAGCATCACAGACAGAAAAATGGATGACGGAAACTAAACGGTTGGCTGACCAGTGTTGACAGCAACTCATTTTACCATTTGTGTTCAGAAGCAAAAATCAAGAAGTCATGCGGTATTATAGAGTGTATGAGTGTATTTGCATATAATAACTGCTAGAAAAAGTTAGCTGGATGTAAATAAATGTTAATGATCACAAAGAAACCATTCTGACAATCTTTGATAGAAATAACTCAGTGGTTTCCATGTTTGTGAGGATGTGGTGTAACTGAACATCTCCTGCACTCCTGCATTTACTGCAGCTACGATGTTTTCTTTGTATGTTTTCTTTTTTGTCAATAATTTTTTGTTTGACTGAATGTGGTGATCTGACTGCAAATGAACGACAGATTTGTAGTCACAACAGTCAGCATATGCACAAGATGTATTTGGTATAGCATTGAGAAAGAACTTTCTAAAAAATAAAAAAATAATACACTGTAAAAACATTCTTGCTGCCTTAATTTTATTGTTGAATCAAGTTAAACTTTGCATAACTTAACAAATTTAGTTGAAACCCGATTACTTATTAAAAAATATTTGTCATTACATTTTTTTTTACATTGTAAAAGGGTATAGAGTAAAATGCTTTATTACTAAAACCTGCAAACAACGTGGCATCACACTTGGAGAAGTAGAGGCCGAGCATTTCCTTCTCTGTCACTTCATGCTAGTTTCCTCCTTCCTTCCTCTTTCTCGGTGCATATTGCCTAAGTTCAGTTTTAAACATAGAAAGATGTAAAACAATTTTTAACAAAATCTCTTGTGCATTTAGTCCCTGTCTGAAGCATCTGTAAGAGTTTGCTTAAAGGAATTAAAATAAGAAATCAAGTGAAACCAAGAATGCAACTTGAGTTTGAACATACCCAGACCACAGCAAAGAGTTTAACTTTAGATTCCATCCAATGGAGGAATTACAGTCAGCTAGTTTCACCACAAATCACAAATAACTAAACAGCTTCAAATCAATGGATCATGCTGATTGTATTAAGATGCAAATTTCAAAAAAGAAACTTAAGACAATCGAATTGAGTGGAAATATAATTTACACGTGTGCATTTGGCAGCTTTTGTTGCAACGTATGTTTCATTGAAGGTATAAAACAGACCAGCTCACGCATTCTATGTGAATCAAACCCATAACCTAGTGTGCCATGCTCTTTTGTTTAAAAATAATGATGCAACCCATCATGTGTTTATTTTTTTCATTCATTACTTACGTTTAAAGGCATAGTTCACCAAACATGCTAATTTTGTCATCATTTACACACCATCCACTTGATCTAAACTGGTTTGAGTTGCCTCCTCCTACTGAAAACAAAAGAAGGTGTTTTGAAGAATTCTGCCAACTTGTAGCCATCGACATCCATTGTAGGAAATATTGTGGAGGTCAGTGGCAACCAGTAACCAACATTCTTCAAAATATCTTCTTTGATTTTCAACATAAAAAAATAAAAACTCAAATTTTGTAAACATTTGAGTAGATTGTGTGTACATTTTCATTAATTTTGGGGGTGGGAGGTGATCTATACCCCTTTAACTGTTTTCTATCTTTCCTCAGGTCATCATGTCTAGGAAGGTGGTCAGGTCCAGTAAGTTTCGCCACGTCTTTGGCCAGGCGGTGAAGGCGGACCAGTGCTATGATGACATCAGGATCTCCCAGATGACCTGGGACAGCAACTTCTGCTCTGTCAACCCCAAGTTTGTGTCCATGATTGTGGATGCCAGCGGTGGAGGAGCCTTCATCGTTCTGCCCTTGAGCAAGGTGCATCCAGACAGCAAGTCAGACTTATAAAACTTCAGCTAACTAACCTCTTTTTATTGCCAAAACTCAAATAATTAAGACAGTGTTTTATTTAAATATAAAGAGCAATATTTGCATAGTACAGTTCAGATTAGTAGTTTTAGGCCCGTTTGTACTTTTAACCGATTACCTGATTGAAATGTTATGCTATAGTCTTTACATTTTAAACTCTAGACATGTCATGCAGTTTTTGTCTAAATAAGGAAGTTCAAGGATGAGTTTCGTATGTACGTGTCACCAGATCGAGCATCTCTTCTCTTTATGCTCTCTTGCATCTTGTTTTTGCCATATTTGGAGTGCGTTGCTGTCAGCGCTGTACAGGATGTGGTGACAGCTTGCAGATTGAGTGAGTGACAAAAACTGTGAGAAAAGGACAGCTGCCACTTAAACTTCAACTTGACGTGCCCGCTTTTTTCAACGTGATCAAACAAAATTTGAATGTGTAGTTTGCACTTCGTTAAGCATTATAGCTACGAAATTTGCAGCATGGAAAGTTGTCTGTCTTCCTCTTTTCATTCTTTGTTTTGTTTCATCTTCTCTATCCATCATCTCTGCTCATCTGTTTTTAAATTTCACTCTTTCTGCACTTGTGAGTTTTATGCTGGCGAGTAAATGGGAGTTCTGTCATGTTCAATCTGCTGTGCATCTTAAACTCAATGGCTGCCATTGTTTGCCCAATGAACACGAGAAATCGAGTCAAGCCCTTTCATTTAGTTTTGGGTGGCTTGAGGAAGTTTTGAAAGCCTAGTTTTGAGACTCATAATGCCATCATCTGGTTTTACACAAACTTGTGGAGTTTACACGTATCATTACAGGCAGCATTGTGCAGAAAATGCACATACTTTTTCTCTTTCTTTCAATTTTCAATTAAAGGAATAGTTCACCCAAAAAAGAAAATTTCACAATCATTCACACACTCAAGTGATTATAAATTTTTATGAATTTCTTTCTTCTGTTGAACACAAAAGAATATATTCTGAAGAATGTTGGAAACCAGCAGCCATATTGACAAAACATACAAATGGAAGTCAATGACTGCTGCTTTCCAACATTCTTCAGAATATCTTCCTTTGTGTTTGACAGAAGAAAGTAACTCAAACATGTTTGTAACAAGTGAAGGATGAGTAAATGATGACAGAACTTTCATTTTTGGGTGAACTATCCCTTTAAATGATAAAGCTGTTAATCTAATTTGCAATTCATATTTTGTTATCAATTATACATTAGTGTAGAACTATGTTTTAATCTTTCAAGACACGTTTTCAGACCAGGATTTTCACTCTTTTGGAAAAGATGAAAGTGTTATTTGTCACTTGCTGCTTAGATGGTCATCAAATCATCTTTAGTCTGCTACTTTTTTAATATTATTTAGTAATATTAACTGTATAATATATTCATTCATTCATTCATTCATTCATTTTCTTTTCAGCTTAAGTCCCTTTATTAATCAGGGGTCGCCACAGCGGAATGAACCGCCAACTTATCCAGCATATGTTTTACACAGTGGATGCCCTTCCAGCTGCAACCCATCACTGGGAAACATTTATGCACACTTAATCGCACACATACACTACGGACAATTTAGCTTACCCAATTCACCTATACCGCATGTCTTTGGACTTGTGGGGGAAACCGGAGCACCCGGAGGAAACCCACGCGAACACGGGGAGAACATGCAAACTCCACACAGAAATGCCAACTGACCCAGCCGAGGCTTGAACCAGCGATCTTCTTGCTGTGAGGCGATCATGCTACCCACTGAGCCACCGTGACGCCCCTGTATAATATATCATGAACATTATTTCTTTATTAATACAATATTTATTAATATTTTGAATCAGATTTTATTATGATTACTTTTATCTTCATTCTAGTCAGTTTATGTGTATTTTGTTATTTTTGTCAGTTTGTATTATTTCTGTATTATTCCAGCAAAATGAAATGCACTTGAAATGCACTGTACTCACTATGTTCAATGATTTTTAAGGAAGTTTTTTTTATGTCATTTAAATTAAATTAAATAAAGTAGTGGAACAAAATGTGAGGTTTATATCTCAAAAAAGTAACCGTCAGAAGAATTTGTTTAGGTGAAAGGATTGCCTCTTGATAAAATCAGTTTACCAGTCATATTTGACCTTCATTTTTTTAAGTTTTAACTTTTCTGCTTGTCATTCTGATAAAGTAAATAATTCAGAGTTTCGTCTAGTATTTTAATATGATTTCATTTCAGCATTATTTCATGTAACAAGAGCAGTTTTCAATAGTTTCATAACATTGTTTCAGTTGTAAATCCATGTCATTTTTCAAGTTCTTAGATTAGTGCATCCCCAGGACTAATAAATTATAAACCATTCCTCTACATAGACTTGCACAGAACTCTCCCATCTAAAAATAAGAGTAAATGTGCTCTCTAGAAACTCCTGCATGATGCTGTCTTCTCTAAACGGGTTGGTAGTTATTAGGCGTAATTGAAGGCATAGCTGTAAAATTGAGATCAGCTGACACAGCCTTCTCATCTGTCTGAGATCTCTCGTGCTCTTTCTGCTCTGTTTGTCAGCAATACAGCTTTCATATTCTACATTCCTATGCTTTCCTCCTCGGTAACCCTTTGTTTTGTGTTTTAGATGGGTCGTATTGACATGTCCCAACCCACTGTCTGTGGCCATACTGGACCCGTGCTGGACATTGAGTTTTGCCCACATAATGACAACATCATTGCCAGTGGCTCTGAAGACTGTAGTGTCATGGTGAGTGACGTGGGCTTCATGGTTTGGTCACATGACATTTGTGACCTGGGGCCAATGTGAATGTGGATTCTGAATCTGGACTTTTTATATAATACAATAGCCTAATAAATAAGCTTTTCATTGACGTGTGGTTAAGATAGGGATGTATTTAGACGAGATACAACTATTTGAAAATCTGGAATCTGAGGGTTAAAAAAAATCTAAATAATTAGAAAATCACCTTCAAAGTTGTCTTAATAAAGTGCTTAGTAATGCACTTGACTACTCAGAAATTAAGTTTTAATGATTTATCGTAGGGAATTTACAAGATATCTACATGGAACATGATCTTTACACAATATTTACATATATTTTTTGGCATGAAAGTTAAATGAATAATTTTGTCCTGCACAATTTCTTTTTGGTTATTCCCAAAAACATACATAATCACATAAGACATGGCTTTGTGGTCCAGGGTTACATTTGTGAACCAACACTGTCAAAATGTGATATGATCCATAGTTTTTTGACCTATTGCCATTCACAAATTAAATTTATAAAATGGTGTGTAAATACAGCATATACTAGGTTTGTTAATGTACAGTAATAATGTTTATCAGTGACGACGCAGGTCTAAAATGATTTAATGGTCTAAAAGTGGAACATTATGAATGAAATCTGCTTGTCAAGAACAGATTCTTTTTGCTACTACAACTTATTGAAGCAATCAAACAAAAGAGCAACAATTTGGAAGTACTAGCTTATTTAACACTGTATATTATGTTACAAATTTCTACAAAAATTAAAATAATGGTAACGTTTTAGTTTGTCAGTTCACACTCTTTACTACGAGCTTATTACCTGCATATTATTAAGATATTAACTGTGCTTTAGTACTTATAAAGTATGATCTTATCCCTATTCTTATCCAATACCTAAACTACTACCTTACTATTAATTAGCAGCTAATTCATAGTTTATTGAGCTAATAGCCTTAGTTAATGGTTTGTTTATAGTGTGAATTGTACATTAAAATATAGTGTTACCTAAAAAAATAATCATTTTTTTTTCAAAAATATTTGAAAATAATTGTAATATTATATTACAATTAATTAAAAACAAATTTATTTAAGACCACAATATAAAATCTAGAAAATTATCTATGAAATTTACACCACCTAAGAGTACTGCATGCTCTACATGGACTTTTCATATGATTAGTAATATTAAAATTTTTCATAATGATGTGTTTGTCGCTCTAGTTATCATCCATGCTGTGAATGGACCTTTACCTTTACCTATTACCACTAATGCATGTTTGAATGTGGATATTGCTCATACTACCTAATCTAACAGAAGGTCAATGTTAATATATTATAGATCTGGGAGATTCCAGAGGGAGGCCTCGTAACGCCACTGAGGGACCCAGTTGTGAAGCTGGAAGGGCACTCGAAACGCGTGGGCCTCGTCAGCTGGCACCCCACTGCCCACAATGTGCTAATGAGTGCAGGTAAACCACCATCAGAAAATATGTGACCCTGGACCACAAAACCAGTAAGTGTCGACGTTTTGAAAATGAGATTCCTACATCATCTGAAATCTACATAAAAAAGTTTTTCGTTAATGTATGGTTTGGGATATTATTGACTAAAATACAACTATTTAAACAAATCTGGCTCTGAGGGTTCACAAAAATCTAAATATTGAGAAAATTGCTTTTAAAGTTGTCCATATTAAGCTCTTAGAAATGCATATATTAAACTTTAATGTATTTACGGTAGGAAATTAACAAAATATCTTCATGGATCAATATTCTAATGATTTTTGTTATTATATTTAAAATATAATTTTACTTAAATATAATATTGCCAAAAATAGACCAATGCAACAGGAATTTTGTGGTCTGGGGTCACATGTATTTATATCCACCAATATACACTATTGATGAAGTGTATAAAATACAGAAGCCACTTTTACGATTAAACTGGAGTGATAGCGCCCTCTGCTGATTTTGCACACACATTTCAACATGCTTTCATTTTTTATTCCCACCTCCATTTCCCTCTGTAGTCTTGCTTCATCTTGTCTCTTGTTTTGTGTGTGCAGGCTGTGATAATGTGGTGATCCTCTGGAACGTGGCTCGTGGAGAAGCAGTGGTGCGCATTGACTCTGTGCACACGGATCTGATCTACAGCGCCTGCTGGAACAGAAATGGCTCGCAGATCCTCACCGCCTGCAAAGACAAGAAACTACGAGTGATCGACCCTCGCAAGGGCTCTGTTATCTATGTGCGTTATCCTCTTTGCTGTGAAGAAATGCTATATTCAGGCTAAACAAAGTGAATGATGGCCAAAAAAAGGAGACGAATACATGGGGTGTAATAAATATAGCTAAACTGGGGGTCTAAAACTAACATTTTTCCCCATTATCCAATGACCAGTGATTGATTTGAGAAAATATCATAAAAGAATTTCATTAAAACTTTGGTTTCCAATAAGGTTTAATTTGCTAGCATTAGTTAACTTTATTAGTTAATATGAACTATCAATGAACAATAGTTCTAAAGCATTTTTCAATTTAGTCTGTTAAACTGAACTAAAACCTTTTTTAAGATCAAAAGAAGTGTATTTCAACATTAGTGAATGCACTGAGAACTAATGTGAGCAAACAGTGAACAGTTATATTTTTTGCTAACCACAATTAACAAAATAAAGTTATTTTAGATTTAGTTTATCATAGTTTGCTAATATTTAATATAATTTTAACAAATGAGACCTTGTTGTAAAATTCCACCCGGAGGAAACCCACGCAAACACTGGAAGAACACGCAAACTCCACATAACGCCAACTGACCAAGCCGAGACTCGAACCAGCAACCTTCTTGCTGTGAGGCCACAGTGCTATCCACTGAGCCACTGTATCGCCCACACACGTTAACTTAATTATAATTAATAAGTAATTATTTATTATTAATTGTATGTAATTATACAAATTTTAAAAGCTTAATTTTTTATATAATCAGAAAGTCTTTGGCGATTTAAGGATTGTGTGAAATCACATAGCATTCTCAGACATTGTCTAAATACATATTTCATATACTTGACAATTTGTACTCCATTTTTAGTGCTTTATGAGTGTTAATTTTAGGCACCGGTTGTTTGTTTAATGTTCGCCACATTGATTTTGGTGTCAAGCGTAGTTGTCTTGTGCTGTCAGATTGCATTTTTTACTGTACATCATATGCTAGCTAGTCTGGATGCTTTTTTTCTGTTTTATTGTTAATACAAGTTTTGTGTTGGAACTTGAGATGGAGCTATACTAAAAACTTGAAAGTTAATTTTAATGTAATGTTTTTAAGGTGTAATCACAGGTTGTCTGTTGTCAATAGTTTAACATTATGAATCACAGGTTACACTGAAATAATTTTCAATACCAAGCCTTTTTCTACTGAACCTGTTGTGAAATGTGCATGGGAAAGCATTCCTGATTGTCTGAGTCACTTTTTAAATGACTGTTATTCCCATACAAAAAATCTACAAACCAAAGCAAACATGACTACACTTAAAGTCTTAGTTAAAGGGATAGTTCACCCTAAAATAAATACTCTATCATCATTTACTCATCCTCCACTTGTTTCAAACCTATTCGATTTTCTTTCTTCTGTTAAACACAAAGGAAAATATTCTGAAGAATGTTGGGGGGAAAAGCCATTGACTTCAATTGTATTTTTGTACCTACAATGGATTTCAGTGTCTTTGTTTCATTCTTAAGAATATCTTTTGTGTTTGTGAAGACATTCATAAAAGTTTAGAACCACTTAAGTGTGAGTAAATGGCGAGGAAATTAAAATTTGTGGGTGAACTATCCCTTTAAATGTATTAATCGAATACATTAGTTAATGTACTTAAAGGGACTCACCCCAAAATTTTAAATTGCTCACTCTCAATTTGTTCCAAACATTGTATGAATTTTTTTCTTCTTCTGCTGCTGAACACAAAATGGGAAATCCTGCGAAATTTTAGTAATCAAAAAGTTGATGGACTTTCATTGTAAGAAAAAAAATTACATCAATGGGGACCAACAATAATCTTTTTTTCTACAAGATTTTTCAAAATAACCCTTTGGGTGAAATATCCCTTTAAGAGCTCAATGTTAAGATGAAACATGTAACTCTAAATGTCTTGATTTTGTGTGTGTGTGTGTGTGTGTTCAGGAGAAGGACAAGCCTCATGAAGGCTCCAGGCCAGTCAGAGCTGTGTTTGTGTCTGATGGGAAGATCCTGACCACTGGTTTCAGCCGCATGAGTGAGCGACAGGTGGCTCTATGGGATCCCGTGAGTACAGCATCTGAGCATCATAGTCGCTCTTCTTCAGTTTTAATGTCAAATGACTTACAAAAGTGTGTTTGCGGTTCAGAACAACTTCGGTGAGGCCTTGACTCTGCAGGAGCTGGACACCAGCAGTGGAGTGCTGTTACCCTTCTTTGACCCAGACACGGGTATAGTCTACCTCTGTGGCAAGGCAAGAACCGAACACAAGTTGTTGAAGTGTTTTTAGTTTATGAAGCTGTATGTTTTAACCAGTTTAAATGGTCTGGCAGGGTGATAGCAGCATCAGATACTTTGAGGTGACAGACGAGGCTCCGTACGTCCACTATCTGTCCATGTACAGCAGTAAGGAAAGCCAAAAGGGCATGGGATACATGCCGAAGAGAGGCCTGGAGGTCAACAAGTGTGAGATTGCAAGGTCAGCTCATACGTCAATCTGTACTTGATTTCACCCATGTGCATACTAAAAGATTTTCATGCAATTCAGCGTTTTAAATTCGACACTATGTCACGTTTATTTCAGATTCTATAAACTCCATGAGAGGAAATGTGAACCTGTTGTTATGACTGTGCCTCGTAAGGTAAGTTTGGATATAAGGTTTAAGAACAGCTTAACTCTTTCTGTTGACCATTTTTGGTAATTTTGGGTTAAGTGTTGTCAAAAGATTGAAGTCAGGTTTATATTTTTTGGGGTGTGAAGGAAATTAATTAATTTGTTCCACAAGGATCAAAAGTAACAACAGAGAGATTTATAATTTCTCATAATTGTTTTTCATTTAAATATTAATGCTGTTCAAATCTCCACAAAACAATTGCAGTATTGTACATGCCAGGCCAATAGATGGCGTTCCTCATAAATGTAATTTTGTGACGAAATACTACGCATTTGCGCGCACAGCCCTGTAATTCGCTATTTTTGTTTTAGTTGTCAAATACTCATGTTTAGCACGTAATAAGCATATACAGTATAAGATCTCACCGTTTTCATAAAATAGTTTACACACAGTAATAGTATTGTTGTAAATAATTTTTTTAAAGTTTTATTGATTCAAATTTGCATTAGGCCTCTATAAATAAACAACCCAAATGCAAAAAGTATTCAGTTTTTATTTGAAAACTCTTTATTTGAAAACTTTTTTTTTAATGTACCCTTGGGTTGATTTCTAATGGGATCATGTAACGCTAAAAATTCAGTTTTGCTGTCACAGGAATAAACATTTACCAAAAACAGTATTTTACATTGTATTACAATTCCATGATATTAGTTTTTACTATATTTTTGGTCAAATTCATGTAATCTTGGTGAACATAAGAGATTACAGTTCAGAAGACATTTTACCGAACCCAAACTCTTTAATGGCTGTGTATTAATGTCACACTATTGTTGACCTGTGGTCTGAATCTAGCATTATATTTTGCTTGCTTTAGTCTGACTTGTTTCAAGAAGACCTTTACCCCAACACGGTTGGTCCAGAGCCATCGGTGGAGGCTGATGATTGGTTTGCTGGTAAAGATGGGGAACCAATCCTGATCTCTTTGAAAGATGGTTTTGTGGCTACAACCAAAAACAAAGAGTTCAAAGTCATCAAGAGCTTGATGGCCACCACATCATCATCCTCATGCAACCGACAGTCGGACAGTGCGGTAAGAGTCCCGAAGTGATTTATTTAACCCCAAACACACCAAACTGAGCTTTTGCTACAATTAAACTAATTCTGCCTTCCTTTCCCTTTCTCGTACAGGACGTTCAGGCCTTGCAGAATGAGGTGAAAATGCTGAAGGAGATGGTGGAGGATTTGACCAAGCGAGTGAGTGAACTGGAGAGCAAGTAGATGAAGACAGACCCCAGCTGAATGAAAGATGAATTTAAAAAATGCAAATGGACATGAGCAAGACGTGCAAATAATGAAACCATAAAAGGTGCATATTGGGAATATTTCTAGATTCATGTGATAAAGATTTCATCGAATGTCATTTTGCTGTCCATTGCACACCAAATTTTGCTCTTCAGGGATTTCACTTTTTTTTTTTTTAAAGGAATTTTTTTAATGTGACCAGTTTTATTTGGAGCCCATTTTAATATATGTTTTATAGGAAATGAAATAAATGGCAGTGTTATTTTATCAAAGCTTTATTCATGTGTCAACAATTCATCGCTTATACAAATGCCTAAATCGGTTTTATTGAACAGAAAGACAGTGGAAATGATTATGACCTAATGCACAAAAAAGCACTAAATTATACAGTATTTCCAGTAGATTCCCATATCCTAAAAATATCTTGAAAATTACCTGTGAATTAAACTACTTAGCCTGGTCTTACAAATCACAACATTGTCCATAATAAAGTAGACTGGTCTCATTTAAACCCAAAAAGTAAACTGATTAAACGCTAGTTGGTCAGACCAGAAGCTGTTATGCAACTACCCATTATTATTATGATAAAGACTGGCACACATACGGTATACAATGACCTGAATAAAAGTATTTTGGACACAAGCTCTGTCCCCTCCCTGAAGTTTTCCAAGTGTTTATTAGCAGCTCTAAGAAATGGCAGTAGTAAGTTATAATAAAAACAAAATACAAAACTGATTAATTAAAAAGCTTAAAGGCAGATTTCTACGACAGTTCAGTGACTCCAAACAAGTCATATTTACATTTTTCTCGATATTGACCTTTTCTAGTTCCACTCTCACCAAAAAATTAACCATGGTTTCGCTACAAATAAAATAAAATGAAACAAAACAAACCCTGATTCCTGTAGTAACCGTAGCTTTCACCACACAGTTTACCCACAGCATTTGTCGTAAATGTGGTTTAAATAAAACATGATTAATACACATTTAGGCTATTGTAATTAAACCACGGTTAATTTTCATGAGGACGATTTTCCTACAGACTACTCGCTAATTTAGACACATTATCTAGTACGCACTACAACTAGAATGACCGTAAATGCTCCTCTTTTGCATTTATTTACACGTAATTTTTGCTGGGCGCCGAGGCGCTGTTGCTGAAGTATTTGGCGGTTCCGCCTGATCCGCTGGAGCGGGGCCTGCTGAAGCAGCACAGCAGACCCCCTGCCAGTATGAGCAGCACTCCTGCGGCCCAGCCTATGAAAATACACGGGCCCAGCTCTCTCTTTTGCGCCTCGGCGACCAGCGGGTTGTTAAAGTCGCGCACGACGTTGTTGGCGGCCCAGCTGACCGGGATGATGACTAGCAGGCCCGCCAGGATCAGGCCGATGGCGGACACCAGGGTCACTTTGGGCTTCACGTCCTCGTTGTCGATGCAGGTGGTGAAGTCTGCGCCGGCGCACAGGATGAGCAGGGACAGGACGGACAGCATGCTGCTGATGATGGTCATGGCTCGAGCCGCCTGCAGGTCCGAGCTCAGGATGAGCAACGAGTCGTAGCTTTTACACTGCTGCTGACCGGTGCTCTGAACCACACACTGCATCCACAGACCCTCCTCCGAGACCTGAAGCGAGAAGGGAAGAAGGAGAGGAAGAAGAAGAAGAAGAAAAAAACAGGTCAGTGATGGTAAATAGGGAAGTTAACAATTAGTGACATAAAACAAATTGTTAATTAATAATATTTATTATTTAAAATATTTTTTCTTTTATTGTGAAATTGAATGGAGTAAATAATAACTACTACTATTATATTTTTTATAATAGTATATCTTTTTCTTTTATAGTATTTGGAGTTAATATTACTACTAAATATTATTCTTAGAATGTTATTATTAATTGTTTGTAATGTTTTATTTTTTAGTGTATTGACTTGTTTTAGTTTTATACTGTAGAAATTATTCATCTTTTGAACTAGCTTTTACTTTTAAAATAGTCTTACCTTGAATAATTTTTTGCTGTTTTTGTGATCTTTATTTTATTTCTATTTCTATTCATCATGTACGTATTATTTCATTTTTGCTCTTAAACTTGATTGGTTGCCAAAATTTCTCATTGTAGTTTTTCTTATTTATTTACATTTTATTGTATATCACTTGGGCGACACGGTGGAAAATATCATATACGCACAGCATTTTTGCTGCTTGATGGGACCTAATTAACTAGCTAACATTATGTTATTGTCCTAGAATAATTATTTTAATAATAATAATAATGATAAAACGTAATTGAAACTGCAGTAATTGTTTACCTGTGCAGTGATGATGTTCTGACCAATAAAAGCAGAAGTCTTCCATTGTGGAATAGCAATGGTCACGATTGTAGCAATGAGCCCTAAAATTCCCAGAGCCACACACACAATCTGCACACCAGCGGAACCCATCCTGAAACAATGAAAGCAAAGAATGACATCAAATCAAGTACACTTCACAGTCGAGTTAGTGTTTTTTAAGCGATAGTTGACCCAAAAAATGAACATTTAATCACACTCAAGTGGTTCCAAACCATTTTTATTCCTGTTTAACACAAAGGAAGAATGTTGAAAATCAGTAGCCATTGACAATAATAGTATGGATCTCAATGGCTACCAGTCTACAACATTCTCCAAAACATCTTCTTTTGTGTTCACTGATGACAGAAATTCCATATCTGAGTGATCTGTCTCTTTAACTTCGTCCTGTATTTGCATAATTAGTATGTTTTTTTTGCTAAGACATATTCAGTCTGGAAGCTTATGTATTTGCACACAAACCCAGTGACTCCTCCCTTAGACAGGCCCGTACAGGAATCCGTATCTCAAGGCTATGGCGGAAAAAAACAGCATCTCTAAGGAAACCCACATCACCGAGCAAACCTCAAGTCTCAACAGGTTGTGACACTTTTTATCTTTGCTAAACAAGTGAACTGCCACTCCCTGAGAGGGGTCCTGGGTCCCGCTCTTTCTATTCTATTCTATTCTATTCTATTCTATTCTATTCTATTCTATTCTAT
>CAIGQV010016547.1:12876891-12932371 GCA_903798115.1 Danio jaintianensis | reverse complement strand
ATTCTATTCTATTCTATTCTATTCTATTCTATTCTATTCTATTCTATACTTAAAATTTAGATGCAAGAAATATATAGCTCATTGAGTATATAGAATTTTTATTGAACTGCTCATTTTTCTTGTCCTCAAAGGTCTCAGCCTTTTTTTCCAAGTTGATCTCGGTACCAAATCCTCACTGATTCATAAAACTACTGTTGACTGTATTTTCCGCTCTGTAGTCCACTACAGTGTGCTGTATTTTCTTCCTTTTGGCCACAGAGCGCTATGGATTGGTGAGGACTTGAGTGGGTGACCAGGTGGTGCGTGGGCTCCAGCAAAATGACTAACGGTAATTATGGCTGTTTTTAGTTGACGCTGAATCATTCAACAACTCTCTGGACGATTATTAACATGCACCTCGGCTCCTCCAGAATTGTTTTCCCGTCTACATGGTGATATCTGTGCTAGCATGCTTAAAAGCATCTATTTTACACACCCCACTTTTCATAAGCTGTCTAATATCAAGTATAACTTTAAATAACTTTGATTTATTTACCTTTTATTACTTTATTTACAGATATTTGACACTAAACATCTGGTTAATCAAAACACTTATTTAAAATGATAAATTCCTAAATATAAACTTAATATATACTTAAGGATGTCTTCTTTCTAAACCATTAAGTTACCTCACTTTTTAGTTTGCTTGTAAGGAAAAAGTTTGAACTTTACCTTTATTTGCAGCTCTTTGAAGAAAGTCTCTAAATATCCTGCTGTTTGTGGTGTAGTGTCTTGGCTTTTTCTTGAAGTTAGTCTCCCACCTTGTGAAACCGTTACGTCCTGTGGAAGGTGGTGTGATGTGAGGATGTTTTTGTAGAGGTATGCAATGGGTGGGGAGAAACGAAACAGAGGCGGGAGCACTGGTAAAGAGGAAAAGGCCAGACTGGACTTGTTCTTTTTCTCCCTGATGCTTTCTTTATTCCTTTGAATCTCACCTTCCTTGTTTTTGTGTTGTCCACCTTTGATATTTTCCCCATTTAAAAAAAAAAAAAAGTCCCCTCACAGTTTAATTCCTAATACTCATCTTTGATAACTAAACATTATTAAACCCGATATAGACATTATATAAACAGTTATGTAAGCTTTTAATTATGATCATGATGATTAAATTAAATAATCAGTAAATTAAATTATCATTTTAAATGATGATAATGAAATATTCTGTGCTTAAATGAGTGACATTACACTAGTTGACCATATTTTCTTTGTACATCACGTTACCATGCTACCTAATGGAAACACACATGCGTGAGGGTCCAACATCACGATACCATGAATCACTTCTGAAACATCTTAACCATGATGACATCTCAAAAACACTCTGATCCCCTCTCCTCATAAGCTCTGCCAAGTCACTGCTGAAACCACACACTGTATGACGAATAGAAACTGTCACAAGTTAGAGTGGGTGGGCTTTGAGTTGTGAAACATCGGGATTGGTAGACACAACACAGACATGTTGGGCAAGAATGAACACGTTGAAAAACTATGTGAATATGAGATTGGAAAATTGGATAAAATTGGATTGGATTAAAAAACAAACTCAAGACTCAAGAGTAGGAAAGATCACAGGATGACCCTGAGGCCAGAATTGAAACATTTTTTAAGTCTGAATGAAATCATAAATTACAATGTCTTTTTTGCTAGCACACATTGTTAGTCTAAAGGTGAACAATTATAAAACACAAGTTAATCCATTGGAAAAAAAAAAGTTTATTTTGGTAATCTTTAATCAAAATGTAACATTTGCTTCCGTTCTGGAACGGCATTCCTTTTCTGATGACATCTGTTTGATGGATTAGATGGCTTAGCCACGCATTTTCACTGTTAGCTGCAAATGAAAGATGCAAGAAGTGCAAAAATAAACCCGGCCCCTTACTCAATATTCAGTTTCAGTTGGAAATACATCATCATGTTAATCAACTAAAAACTGTAGCAAGGTCCGGTTCACACAGACCCTAAGAATACAAATGATTTTTTAACTGTCATTGTAGTCTTATTTTTGAAGTTTTGTATTTACAAAAATACTTTTTCAACATTTTTTTTTTACAGTTTATCTGGTTAGTATGAAATAAGAAACTTTAAAGAAGAAAGATAAAAAATTATTTTCTTGTAATATAATAGTGCAATAAAATTATTGTAATACAGTTTTTGTGATATTACATTACTTTAGAATGCATACTGTTTTATTGATTTATTTATTTATTTTCTAAACTAGCAAAAAAATAAGTTTTTACCATGGGTTACAGAAAATAACGGGTGAAATATAATTCAGTGCAACAATAGTTTATATACACCAAAAAATCCTGTCAGGCATTTTTAGACCAAGACTCTACCAATATAATCATTTAGTGTCACTTTAAATCTTTATACTTTGCCACTATTCTTCAAACCACCTTAGTTTTATTCATTTGTATTCATTGTAGTAAAATTAAACACTTTAGGTTTTTGTTCAACCATTTAAACAGCTATATAAAAGCTATACAATAAACAAGAGGAAAAAAAGCCTACATAAACATATAAAATGCAAATATTCAAGTAAGTTTCCCTTGAAAAAAATAGTTTTAAGGCCAGATTTAAAAAAGTTGTATGTTTTTACATGAATATTATGCTGAATGATATGGGCTGCATGGTGGCGCAGTGGGTAGCACATTCGCCTCACAGCAAGAAGGTCGCTGGGTCAGTTGGCGTTTCTGTGTGGAGTTTGCATGTTCTCCCCGTGTTCGCGTGGGTTTCCTCCAGGTGCTCTGGTTTCCCCCACAAGCCCAAAGACATGTGGTATAGGTGAATTGGGTAGGCTAAATTGTCCATAGTGTATGTGTGTGAATGGCTGTGTATGGATGTTTCCCAGTGATGGGTTGCGGCTGGAAGGGCATCCGCTGCGTAAAACATATGCTGGATAAGTTGGCAGTTCATTCCGCTGTGGCGACCCCAGACTAATAAAGGGACTAAGCCGAAAAGAAAATGAATGAATGAATTATGCTGAATGATGATGGAACCCATGATGCAACTAATGATTATTTCACCACATTTTGCCATTTTATTTTCACAAAATGTATTTGTAGTAAAGTAGACTATTAGACATTCAAGTTACTTGCATTTAATATATGTTTTTCATTTGGTATTACTCTTTTCACCTCAAATAAAGTGTATGTGTTGTATACACATCGACCAAATGATGAAATATGAAATGTATATTTGCAATCATCTTTAGCCTAATAGTCTGCAAGAGAGAGATGTTTATATGTATAAACATACATATAGAAGAACAGACTGTGGTTTATGCACCGCTTCCTTTCTGCTGAACATTAAAAAAACTGAACGTGAGTCGAGATGTCTCTAGTCTCTCTTGCAGTTTATTTATTTATTTGTGTGTCTGCATGCACATTTAATGTTTTGCTCTTAAAGCAAGATAATTAATAAACTACACTTGGGCTAAAAAGTTTGAAGTGCATATACAGCTGCCAGGAATTGTGAAATTAAAACTACTAAATTGGCACCATATTACCATGTCTCAGTATTAAAGTCCCCATGAACCGGAAGCTGCGACCGTCTTTTTTTGTTTGTACTGTGGTGCAGTTCCTAGAGAAATGGAATATTAAATGAAAAAGCAGTGGGCGTGGCTTGTTTTTTCTACTACGAGGTGAATGGATGTAAAGTAGGCAATTAATTCAGAAAGATTGGGAAAGGGGTTTGGGGAGAGTTATTACAACCTAACAGACACCTCCTCCTCACCATTTCTGTTTGTTGTCAAAACTGACAGTTAGAGCAGCGTGATTATATATGTTAACCATGCCCATTTCCTAAGATATACGTACTTGACAATTTAACTGAAAACAAACAGGAAGAGCATTTTCAGATTTCAGTTAAAGATTAGAAGGGCAAACATTTTTTTTTCCTAATGACATGCACAGGTGAATTGTTCACCACAAAACTAGCAATGTGAGCTAACAAAATCATATGGTTAGTTTTGATTTCATGTGGACTGTAATGTGAATAAAGATGTCCACAAGACAGGATTTGCAAAGATACTTGGATTGAAACTTGGCAGTAACTTTGTATTTTCATAGCATTTTGAAAATGTTATACTTTTTGAGCTACATAATTCATTACCGCTGGAATCACCACAGCTGCATAGTGTACAGAACTATGAGGACGCTTCAATCACACAACAGGGGTCCCATTTGTGGACATTAAATCAGGTTTATTTTGTACAGTAACTTAGCTATAATGGATCTCCATAAAGCAGCAAATCTACACATTTTACAGGGCATCATGTAAATTTGGGCATGAGTAGATAGGAAAAAAACAGCACAACATATTAAACGAGCTTGTGTGTGTTTGTGTGTGCACTCGCACCGAACGCTGTAACAGCATTTGTGTGTGGTTCATTAATATTACTCTGGTATTTGTGACTGTGGGTCTCTATTTCATCATGTCTGAGTTCTGTTATTTTGCTGTGTTTATCCTGACATCCAACCCTGGTTATTCTTTTCCCAAAGTCCCAAGAGTAGGTGGAGAAAATCTACTTTGAGTGGGCGGAGAGAACCAGCTCATTTTCATTTAAAAGCACAGGTGCAAAAACAACTATAATGTTTGATTGACAGGCGATCTGACCAATCATAACGCTGATATTCTGTGCCCGTCACTGCGCACCGCTTACTCCAACAAACACAACAGCTAGACTAACCAGGCATAGTACAGAAACTTCATCAACTAACATGAAATATGGTGAAAATGTGCCTGTATAGGTCTTACAATGCAGACAGCAAGACACCCAGAAAGGCTGGTCATATATTTAATCTTTTCCTGAAACCTAGAGAAGTGAATGAAGTGGATGCATTTGTGTGGATGCCATCCTCAGCATCAATTGTCAATCAACAGTGAAACGCAAGTACTCAAGACGGACTAACTAAACTTTTCTGTATTTAGACAGCCCACAAATCTTTAGTTTATGGAAATGTGATGTGACAATAACCAGTGAACTCTCTGAGGACTCATAAGATGACAGGTGAGGTGAGCTAATTTAAAAAGCCTAGCCTTGAGACCCAGATAAACAATGAATTCAGTCAAATCGTAAATATTTCCCTCATATGCATAATGCAGACCTTTATGTCTGTTTATGTCTGAAATCAGTGTGTAATTTGTACAGAAATTATTCACCATTTCCCTGGGGAGTGCACAAATTGATAGGGGAGCACATGGCTGAAGTTAAAAGCATGTTGGACAGTGAGAATGGGGGCGGGGCTTTGCAAAGGGTCAATTTCCTCTGACCCAAAAATTGACATTTTAACAGGGTATAATAAATGATCTGATGGGTATTTTCACCTGAAACTTATTATGGGTTATTAAATATTATTATTATTATTAATATTAAAAGATATTTGGGTAATACATATGCATGCTTCAGTGAACCAAACTCATATTTCATTCAATTACATCTATATTTTTTAATCAAGCTTATTCAAGTTTTCAGAGGTTTTGAGGAATGTATGCTGATACAGTAACCTCTGATTGTTTCTTTGAACAGATATGGGATTCTCAAAGACCACCTATTTTTGAAAGAAAACAATGAGTGAAAAGTTTGCATTCCTACACCAAGAAATAGATGACCATAAAAGATTGCACTTTTATTTTACTATTTAATTTCCATGTGTGAGCATACATTAAGTGTCTAATTCAATACAAATCATGGATATAATTTAAGTTTACTTTTAGACTATTTGTAGATATAAACACCTATTTTACCAGAAAAGTGTCTTGTGAATACTTTCTGCGTCTATCTGTGATCAAGATCTGCTGGTTTTAAGCCTCTGACTGAATGAATATTTTCCCATGTAGACTGCTGGGCGTGATCATTCATTCACAAGTAGGGGTGGGCAAAAGTATTTATATTATCTATTATTTTAATTATTAATAGTATTATTTAAGATAGTTTAGAACAAACTATATCTCACCAATGAAGGACCTGACCATCCAGAAAAAAACAAACAAACAAACTGGCAGACAATTTACATTTTTCTGGACAAAAGCTGTCTATAAAAAGCTCTTGGACTTTCCATCATGACCATGGCTTACTATAGTTACATCAGAAAAAGTTCTGGAGTGGCCAACACAGTCTCCTGACCTTAATTTCCCCAAGCTGCATTGGGGAGATTTCAGATATATGGATCATGCAAGATAACTGAAGACTTTGCATGACCTGGGAGGCTTTTGCCAGGTTGAATGTGCAACACCTCCCCAAAAAGAAAAGAAAATATGACTATTACTGTAAAATCAATAAACAAATATCAGCACAAACTGAGAGTTTTATTATGCATGGCCATGCTAACCTTTAATGAAGTAACCTGATGATCCCATTTTGCAGGTCTACATGGAAAGTTAAATATATGGTTTTGATAATTATTTCCAGGAAAGATACCAATTTTGTACCTGCTGAAAAAAGAAACAACAAAAACAACGCTTAACTGGTTTGCTATTCTTGGTAAGTATAAGCTAGTCAGCTAAAAAGTGCCAAACTGCACCACTAACAACCAAAAAAGCGAAGATCAATAGATCAGTACATGCTGGTTTAAACTGTTGTTGTCAGCAAATATAGTTTTTTAAAATACATATTGGCTTATTTAATCACATTCCCAGTCTGAAACGGATAAGTTGTTATTCAGTGCAGTTTGCAAACTCTTTCAAGAAAAAAAGGGTGGCTCGCTTTTCCGACTAGAGGGCGCTGGTGTGTCAGAAAATGAAATCCTCAAGAAAATATTAACAAAACTGTTATTAACCAGTTCGTATTGATAATGTGAGCGCCTACATAGTACGTAATGTGTTATTAAGCTATTATTTATCGTATTTGTATAGTCCAAAATCCTACAGTACATTATAAGCGCCAACAATTTCATAGGACGTGAACATCCCCTCACCCGCTCTTTCTTTTTTCACCCCATTGACGTCATTACTTTACAACTCGGGGCGGAGCTCTGGAAATGAGATGTGTGTGAACATTAGCCAATGAACGACCACACCTTCGGTTCAAATGTTAGATGTAAGCCAATCATCTTCGTGTATGTAGAAGAGGGGGCGGACCCTATCAACCTCCGTTGATTTCGCTCTTCAACAACACGGTCTTTTTTAAAGTTCCGTAGACGAAAAGAGAAAAGGGGCTGAGAGGATACGGAAAACAGGGACCGTTCGAGTATTTTAAATACTAACGGGACATAAGGAAAATCAAAAGAAGGTGTGAAGAGGTTTATCTGGGCGTTTTTGTACCACATTAACCGTTTCCTGGTGTTTAAATACGGGTAGGCAATAGCTAGCGCCATCAGGCTAACGGCGTTAGCAGCTAGCGATCAACCAAATGACAAAGGAAATATAGCCAGTAAAATCACATTTCCGTAACGATATCTTTTATACGCTTTGCTTACTCGGATTGGGGCCTTATTTTTTGACCAATCACCAAGATAATAGAAAACGGCACACACGATCTGTTTGAATAAACCCGACAAAAATCCACTAAAATGGCGGAGCCGGACAAATTAAACATTGACTCCATAATACAGCGTCTTCTGGAAGGTGAGCATTTCTTCACATTTCTTTAACATTATTTATGAAAAAAAATTCTGAAAAGATGTGCGCAGATCCAGCAATACTTGCAATTTCTGTATATGTGTTCGTGTGCATGCAAGTGATGTTTTGTCTTGCGTGTAAATCATATTTTGTGTCCTGAAAAAAAGCCGGGGGAAGTGGGGCTAATTAGCATTTGCTAGCCAACCATTTTACGCTATTTTGCCACAATTCTGACCGCGAGTTTACAGCCAGACACATTTCAGTTATTATTTAGAACCGCTATAGATTACGATCGAATGTTTCCCCCACATACTCATTATTTTAAGCCTGTTAGCAGAAAACGGGCCAGTATTTAATTCATTGGTTTTCTCCAGTGGTTTCATTTTATTTATGTCCAGCTCACATTTACTGTTTGGTTGCTGTCCATTTCAGCAGAGGAAGTCCTGTGTCTAATTAAAACCTGCAGCAATAGGATTACTCCAACTAATGAGGATGTAGTTAGTGGAAGTGCAGTACTAAGTGATCTTCACAATAGAGGCCTTCACAACATGGCACAAGTCGCGGAAAACGTGACTAGTTTTTCATTGTTGCTGAAAAGAGTCTGAATTGTAACTTTTTGTTCAACGAAGAACAAACAATCTAATTAATAATTTGCAGCTAAATACATTAACTCCCCAATACAGGATTTCCTGAGAGTTCATGTTGTTGATGTGTGGTAAATGATGATTGCTGGGTTTAGTTTTATTGCCCGTTTAAGCACATAACTGCAAAGATTTAATTGCATATTATTATAGACCAGCTTGATCCTGGCTGATTTAGGGAGTAATATCATATTAGATGGTGCCTCAGCGTTTCATCCATGTGAAAGATAACTTATCACATTGTTGAAAAACAATTTTCTTTTGCAATTATTTCTGTTGAGTTAAAATATTTCCGAAAAGTATGTCGTAATTATTAACAATTAATGCTACATTCTTATTATTATGGCCTTGAGACATTGGGAACAGATTTTTGCATCTCTTTAGTGGCATTAGAAATGTCTTTTGTACTTGATGCTTGCCGATGCCTACCGAGGGTAAACATTGCAAAACATGGCACAGATGGGTTTAATAAACCTAAGCAAGCAGTTTATCAAATATCTGAATCACATCAAGTATGCGTGTTGCATAATAGTAATGCTTCAGGCCTTTTTTTTTTTTTTTTTGCAAACTATGTACCATCTTTTCTGCCATTTCCGTAGCAAAAGGAGTAAAGGTCATATGCAGGCCCACAGAAACCTTCATAATTTTATCAGAATTAATAATTCTTAAAATTTATGAAAAACACTTCCCTGTGCATATTGGTGCTAAATTATTATTGTTTTTTTGCTTGTTTCAGCTCATGTTAACACATTTTGTTTTGTTATGGTCAAGTGTAGTAAAGGCTAGACCTCAGAATTACGAATGGACTAACTTTGAAAAGTTTTTTTGAAAAGTTTTTCTTTTTCTCCCTAGTATTTTTATGCAAGAGAGGGGAAGGAACCCTGTATACATGCACACAGACATAAAAAGAAAACAGATTTCCACATACCACAGACCTTTTACCTTTTGGCGGCACAGGGTCCTGTTGGCAGGCTGTTAACCTCATTTTCTCTGCGAATTGTAGAAAAAAAACAAACAAACAAACAAGCATAAATGGTTGTATTTATATCTCCTTATGTAATCTGCTGTTCTTTTTTCCCTCAGAGCTTGATGCCTATATCAGAAGTCCTGAATAACTCAAGGATAATATAACGCACATATAAATATTATTTGAGATTTGAAACCAGTTTATTTAGAGGCGTTGGAAAATGTGGAGAATATTTTGAATGTTTCTGATATTTTAGATCTGGGTTGTTGCTCATTTTGAGCAAAATATTGGCACTGTCAGTCTTTGCAGGGAACTACACTAGTCACAATTGTAATTTTTGAAGATATTTTTACACGACACAATATACTAAAAACTGAAGTTTTTTTTTTTTTCTTTCTGTTCTAAACGTTGCATATATGCAACGTCACTGTAAAAATGATCCCTGTTTAAACAGATCAATTACAGTGGTCAAAATGCTTGATTTTATGCATGCCAGGCCAGAAGTTCCAATGTTGTTTTTTTGTTGTTGTTTTTTTGGAGAGAGACAGTGTGTCTGCACATCCGGCGACATTTTGGTGGTCAAACTCACACATGCTTATAGACTGAACATGTGAAATGTATACACACATGCCTCCTAAAATGCTGTTGTCATGTAAATGAATGGCCAAAATAGTCAAAGTTTTCATTTTAAAAACTGTCTCAAGTAAATGTACATAGAGCATCGTGTTTAAAAAATGGTGTACTTGGGTTACTGTGCTTTGAAATAATTACAATGTTACATAATCTCTATTTTTAATGAACACAGCGGTGCCTCTTCTGACAGGCAGTACCTTTTTTTTTTAATTTTTTTTTATAAATCCAGATCCCAACACTTGTTCGGTGGAATGCTCAGAAATTCCAGCTTTTAACTTTTAAGTCAAGATCCTTTTCATGTTCATGCTGTTCTGTACTGCAGCATGTTATGCTCAAAGCCTCATGGCCAAACAACGAAAAATCAATTGTACTGATTACAGGTGACATGAAGGAAACTTTTGCACAGTCTGCTTCTTTCAGTTAGGTTTTGCTGGTTCATTTGTTTTATCGTCATCTGCTTGTGTTTAGGATTTCTTAGGTGTCACATAAACAAGTTGTTTTCTTCTCCTCAGGTTTTCCCTCTATCTCATTGCCTTCATTGGATTAAGTGTAGAGGGTATCACCTGAAAACATGAAACACATGCATGTCCGTGTGATGACCGTCTGCGTGCCAAACCAATTAAATGTCGGACTGTTGATGGGAATTTGTTTCCCCAGTGCATGAGACTGCATGCACTTGTAGCCAGTTGATTGATTGCTTCTGTTGTTCTCTGCACTGATATTTAAGGAACTGAACATGCCTGTGAGCTTGAGTGAACCACCCGAGTTTCTTCCATTACTGTTTTTAAATCTCTGCTTAAAACCCACTTTTTCAATTAGGCCGTTAACACAACATGAGATGTTGATATTTTATTTGTATCTTTTAAAGTATGTGTTATGCTTTTTACTGTTTATTGTTAGCGCGTTGGTCAACTTTGTTGATTTAAAGTGCATTATAAATATAATTGAATTTAATTGATTGTTAATCAGCCAAGTACACCAGCTGATTTTAGGCGGTTGAACAGTTCTCAGTTTATGGAATTTGCCACACCTAACTTGGCACACCTACCAGTTATATTTTGAGTGGTTAATTTGCTTGTTTGACATATAGGTCCACCCCCCCACTGTTGTGTTGGGTCTAAGCTCTGTGACGCTTATTGGCCCCGTGACTAACTTTAGAGCAAGTGCTGTTAGGGCATTAGCCGGCCTTAATCTGGGTTTAAAGTGACGAGTGGCTGGATCCTATTTATACCCACTTTTCACTCTCTGAGCCGATGGACTTCCGGTCACTTTCCAGGCCCTCAGATCACTCATTTGCTTTCTTAAAGGTCTTCTTTTTAGTGACCATAATTGCATGGTAAAATCTTAAACATTTATTTATTAAATCTTAAACATAATATTTATATATAAATATTATTATTTATATTTATTTATATATATATATGCTTCAACTTGTTTCATTGATACATTTGGAATATATTTTTCCAAGTAAATCCAAATATAAAGTAGGACTTTTCTGACATTGCGATATGGATACAGTTTCACCAGATGGCTTGAATAGCTCTATTTGGAAAGTATTCATTGATTTAGATTGATTTGAAGTAATTTTGTAGTGTGAAGCGAATCTGTATAAAATATAATAAACGAATCACAAGCAAAGTTAAATACACTAGAATAGAGATAAAAGTGAAAAAATACTAACAAATACCTTATAGTCTTCTGTGCGAGTCTGACAGCATTTAGGTACAGAAATTAAAATGATTAAATTGAATCATTTTTTTAAAGTTACAAATTTGTTCGCATGTTTTAAGCTCACTTGAAATGCTCACATAGTCACAGGCCTTAAATACACATGCAGATGATTAAACTTTCACACCATTATGGTTGAACCCTACAGTGACTCCACAAATTGCGGCTTCTGGTCAACTAGAGTATAATCCAGACTTAATTTTGCATATTCTGCAGCGTGACTATTGCGGTTGCAGACATTGCAGTAAATAATATATTATACTTTTAATTTAAAGTTTATAGAAAAAAGTAGAACTGGCTCCTGCCATGAATATGCCCATATAATTTGGCATGATGCAACAATGAAAGAAATCAAGGAAGCCCATAACCTTTAAAAGACATCTATTGAAATTAAACGTGGGTATTTTGCATTAGGTATTAGTTCCATATTGTGGAAAAAGCGATTTGCATTTTAGGGAAGTCCAATTCAGTTTATTCAGTTCACTTTCTTTTGTTGTGGAGCAGAGAAAGTGAATTGTTTCTTCCCAGGTAACTTCAATGCAAACATAAACTGTTCGTGACAGGGCAGTAAGCCATACAATGTACAAACAATAAGCCTGAGGCAAGACAAATACAGACCTCAAATGTAAATAACCTCTGGATGTCTATTGCGCTGTTAGTTCGCTTCAACTCAAACTTTCATTCAACTTAAAAAAAAAAATAATAATAATTAATGATTTTTTTAAACATTTACATTTTCAGTTCTTAGAAATCTTCTTATAAATAAATCAACACTTTCAGTTTTTGGAGATTTTGTAAAAGTATTAAACTTTTTGCTTGAGTGCCATTGTGCACATGTATCAATGCCACTCTCTCTATTATTATTTTTATATTATAAATATTTTCAAAAATTAGATTTTGCCATCACAATTGGTCAATTTAATGTGACTTTGCCGAATAACTGTTTATTTTTGAAAAAAAGTCTTTAAACTTTTGAACTACACACACAAATGGGGGAAATACAGTGCTTCCATTTCTGCCTTGTGAAGTAATTTTAATTGAAGTTCTCAGTATTAGTTAGTATTTCATTTTTGAATTGCATATGTTCTTTGATATGTTATTGCGTATAACAAATTGATATTGACAACTGCGAAATTACAGGCATCAAATTAAAAGATTTATTTATTTGTTTTTGGTAATGTGACCAGCATACAGATATTTGGCTTTTTTGCACTGTGACCGGCTGTGTTGTGGGTCTCTTTAAACAGCTGCACAAATATGTTTGTTGTGTGGGTGAAGATTCAGTCAGCCAGCTGTTTCTCTTTAGACTGTCATGATAAATGAAACATCTTCTGTTCTGCTGCTTTAAATTGAAAGAGATGGGTGGATGCAGAAAAGCATGCTCTCTTTCCCAGCCCTTTGTCATGCACCGTAAAATTGTTTTGGCGGTAACATTGTTCGCTTAGCATGAAGCAGGCATTGTGATGTCACACTTTTTTTTTTTTTCAGCGCTGACTATTTGTGTCCTTGGTTAATTCGTGCGAAACTGCATACTTTAAACATTTATTTAGATGTGTAGGCCGGTTGAATCGATTTTGCAACTGCACAAATAAGCCATCTCTCAAATCCTTGCATAACTCCCCGATTATGTGAGTCACCGGGATACGCTCCATACTATATTTCCTGCCTGAGGCCAGCCATGTGAAATGTATATTTAAAACCCAACAACTGCTTGAATACAACTGCAGGGCTGTCTCTGTTTTTTATTTTTATTTTGCCGTTCTGAACATCCCATGCATGGATGTAGCACTTGTGATGTATGGCCACTGTGGCCTCGCAGACATCAGCTTCAGCTCTGGCCTGTCCAATATTTCTCCTCTCCGGATACATCATATGCTCTTTCTTTCATCTGCCGCTGCCAACTAAGCCCCCTGAACAGCGTGTCATGCAGCCAGTCTAAAAGGGCATGTTTGAATAATAGTGCAGGTCTGCGTTGTGTGAGATGACAGTCTGTTTAGAACCTGCAAACCTTCTGTCACAGTACAGCAGCAAATCTCTTTGGGTCTCTCTCTCTCTCTATTGCAGGATTTGTTGACCCATGTTTGGTTGTATTGTCATGAATATTTGATTAAGTCTGTCTGAAGTTCAAAGGTGCATCATCTGCAATCCCTCAATGTAAAGATCTTTACCTGTATTGTGGTTTGTAACAGTCACATGCACAGTTGTGGGTTTGACAAGCACAGAGGAATGCTTTAACAATCCTGCTAAATTCTTTCTCCAGGGTAAGCACTGTTTGGGTGCGTTCTTTTAGGAGAGATATGTGATGCAGTGTTTAGGTGCACTGACGTCCGTGTCGTTAGTGTGTAAATCTCACAGTTTCAGAGAGCTTCTTCAGTTATCTTCTAGAAAGCAGTCATTTTTCTCAGAACTGGCGCATTTGATCTTCTGTTTTGGCTCGTTTCATGCTGTTCTCATTTTGTCTGTTTTGTTTGTGTTTCTCCAGTTAAAGGATCCAGGCCAGGCAAGAACGTACAGCTGACAGAGAGCGAAATCCGTGGCCTCTGTCTCAAATCGAGGGAAATTTTCCTCAGCCAGCCAATCCTGCTGGAGCTGGAAGCACCGCTAAAGATCTGTGGTATGTTTGGGGTCATTGAATAAGCGTAATTTAGGTCTGAAAGATTTGTGCAAATATCCAGACTGATCTTTTTTTTTTTTTTTTTTTTTTTTTTTTTTTTTTATGCAGGTGATGTTCATGGTCAGTACTATGATCTTCTTCGTCTCTTTGAGTATGGGGGCTTTCCTCCTGAGAGTAACTACTTGTTCCTGGGGGACTATGTGGACAGAGGGAAGCAGTCCCTAGAGACAATCTGCCTCTTGTTGGCCTACAAAGTCAAATATCCTGAAAACTTCTTCCTGCTGCGTGGCAACCACGAGTGCGCCTCTATCAATCGTATATATGGCTTCTATGATGAGTGTTAGTATCAGTATAAATACTAATTTGATCTTCTACAAATGACACCCTTCAGTTTTCACATGTCATTCTGATCTGTTCAGGTAAGCGACGGTATAACATTAAGCTGTGGAAGACCTTTACGGACTGTTTCAACTGTTTACCTGTGGCTGCCATTGTAGACGAGAAGATCTTCTGTTGCCATGGAGGTGAGTGCAGCCGGAGGTCTTCTGTCCCCATGACAATTTTAATATCAGTCATAACTCCTTTATTGACTTTTGCAATTTCCCTGGAGAAGTATAAATATAACTCTTTATAGCCGCATCATTGGAAAACCATAAAGTTTGATTCACCTGACTTTTACGAAAACCCAGGGATCCACCAGGGGACTTGGAGTCCTCATAAAATGATATTTAGTGTACACCTTGCCGATGACGTGGGAGTAATCTGTTCTGGAAGTGAACCGTAATTAATTATTATTATTTTTTCTGTGAAATGGTAGTCGTATCTCGGAAATAATGGCTGTGCTTGGCAAATGAGATGCAGTAGACAAAGACCTCAGTTGGGGAGGTTCTTTTTATTGCTTCAAGTTACTCACTTAAACTATTGATGCCGCTAAAAGGATCTTCAAGAATCGGACAATAAGATGCACACTGTGATGTGGATATTTTAACTTATCTGAAAAAATGCCTCTACCTATTGTTTTGGTCATATTACGGTCATCTGTGTGTGTATATATTTATTCTCTCCTTTTGAACCAGTTAAAAAAAAAGTGTTGCTTAATGTTTATTACTTAAACACTTATAGCATGGCAAAACCTTCTAGCCTAACTAACAGATTTCAAACATACTGACCCACAACAAATAAAGTAATTAAAGTAAATAAAGAAGAAATTCACCAAAGTTGGATTCAGAACAGCACCATCTGAACTGTGATTGGCTGAATTATTTTTATTAGTATTTCCACCTTGGTGCGATGTACCACAGGACATGAGGATGGAATCAGAAATATCACCGCATCTGTGACTGCTCGGTGTGGCCTCAGATTATGTCTCTAACCTGCTCCTATTTGAAGAGCTTTGTGAACTGCAACAACCACCAGTTTGACTTATTTGGGGGTTTTGCCATAGACCATGAAATTGTTTGCTACACTCTTGTTTCCAGAAGGTCATGGTTCTAATAACATGGCTGTTGTCTGCAAAGATGACATGAAAATAGCATAATCAGTAGTAGCAAATCTAGTCAATAATATCAAAATATATTTTAAAGAACAATTTTACAATCACATTTCCATATCATCAGTTTGCTGTGGTGAATCTGGGATCTGGACATACGGAGTCGGTGTGTGGCAGTGAGAGATAGCATGGACAAAAACAAGCCCTTTACTACAGTTATAAAAAGTTGTAAACATAAACATTGTAAGGTTTGTTGAAAGAGACATGCTGAAATGCATCCTCTTATGTACGCTGTGTAGCTTACGCTGGTTATGAAGCAGTGTGTAAGCTGACATGCTTCTTGACACAACAAATATTTATCAGGCATAATTTAACACTGTGACTATCATAAATGTGTCAAAAATACCATGTAGTCTAAACCTGTCCAAAAAAGTGCACAGTGAAACATGAAGCAATGTTTTTGCTGCAGGCCTCTCTCCAGACCTGCAGTCAATGGAGCAGGTGCGGCGTGTCATGCGGCCCACGGACGTGCCTGACCAGGGGCTGCTTTGTGACCTGCTTTGGGCCGACCCAGACAAAGACGTGCTGGGATGGGGAGAGAATGACCGTGGTGTGTCCTTCACCTTCGGTGCAGACGTGGTGGCCAAATTTCTTCACAAACATGACATGGACCTAATATGTAGGGCGCATCAGGTTTGTATACGCTCTGTGATGGTTGGACTGCTTGCATAAACAGTTGCAACATGAAAAATCCAAATACAATTTGACATTATCTTCATGTGCAGGTGGTGGAAGATGGTTATGAATTTTTCGCAAAGAGACAGTTAGTCACCCTGTTCTCCGCTCCTAACTACTGTGGCGAGTTTGATAACGCTGGGGCCATGATGAGTGTGGATGAGACACTCATGTGTTCCTTCCAGGTGAGTGAAGAAGTGCTGTCATTTCCTTGACTTTACAAGACCTTTCAGTTTTTCTGCAAATATACAAACCATACTTTAGTCTAAAAGGCATAGTTCACCCAATAATGTAAATTGTCCACTTGAGGGTGTGTAAATGGGGAGTACATTTTCATTTTTGGGTGAATTATCCCTTTAATAGACAATATGTGCCAGAACCTAGTAGACTACCTACAGATGTTTCTAAAGCATCATGGGAACACACCCAGTGCAAGCCAAAAACTTAGCCATTGAAATAATTCTTAATTTTACTTTTGCAGTCATAAAAATAGTATTACAGTGATTAATTTGTGGCAAAAGGCATTTGTCTATTCTCATTGTAGTTGATAATTTTATCATCTCATTGTAGTTTTTTTTTTTTTTTTAATGGGAAAAATGCATTTTTTATTATTTAAAAACTTGTATTTGTAAGGCATCTTCAATATATTTCATTCAAGGTAAGAAATATTACACTGCTGTTGTTTTGAGTAAGTGTGAGGGCAATTGAAAATGTAATGTTGGTTTTATGCAACTGTTTGGCAAACAAGTACTCCATAATGAGCGAGACATTTTAGACAATGTTGTAATTTTTGCCAATGAAAATGGTCACGAACAAAGAAAAATTAGGTTATTGAATGAAATCATTTGAGTCAATGGTGCTGTCAATTTCTAACCTATAGGTTGGTGAAAGTGTGGTGCGTAAAGCAATCTCACAAAAGACTGCTGTTGTCTCAGCTGGAAAAATAAATGCATTTAACAAGTTGAATGTTAGTGTTTGAGGGGTTTAAAGTAATAAAATGAGTAAAAATTGTTGTTGTTGTTATTATTATTATTATTATTATTATTATTTTATTTATTTATTTTTGGTTATTGCTTAAACTTTTCATTAGTTTCAGATTAGCTCGTTGCTGTCAATGTTGAGTTTAGTACCCTTTGCTGTGTGTCCAAAAGGATTTGCTTATGGTCTCACTCAGATTAGTGTCCACAGCTTTTAAAGGAAGCTTGGCCCTGTGGGATTGTGTAATAAGATTGACACTTGCTCTTCTGTCTCACTGTTCAACTTATCCATATGCTGTTGTGCACTGTGTGTGCACACACATTTGGCTGCACACAGGCATGCGCCCAATCCTGATTTAAAAAAAAAAAAGTATTAAAATCAATTGTGAATCAAGTCTTTGAATTGAACTTGTTTAAAGGTTGGTTCACATTTGGTGTTGCCATCAAGTTTGCCATTTGAATTTGGTGCACAGACCAAAAGCAGTTCAGTACGAAAGTGTCTTTATTGACAGTAGATATCACAGGTGCTGAGCAGAGTATATTAAAGTGGTCAATTGTGAGATTCCATGACTGTTAAGTTTTGGAGCAGATCTTCTGCATTGCTCACTATATGTACTGAATCGCTCTGTCTGTGGGCGGACGCATCTATATTTGGAAATGCGCTGTTGCTTACTCTCATCCTCTGTCTTTCTTTTTTCCTCAGATCCTCAAGCCAGCCGATAAGAAGCTGTACTACGGTGGAGGAGGAGGAATGGGCTCAGGTCGCCCGGTCACCCCGCCGCGAAATTCAGCCAAGGGTGGAAAAGCCAAGAAATAACACCCGCTGGATGACCCCCACCACCCTCCCAACGTCCTCTCCTTATATTCCTTATTCTCACCCCACTGTTTTTCTCTACCTCCCTCCTTTCTTTTCGTCTCCAAACAGCTATAAAGCAAAACAGTATCCAGGGTTGAAGTCCTTTTCTCTCTTTCTCTCTCTCTTTCTTTTTTTTTTTTTTTGGGTTCCTCATGTAACTATACAAATGTGTGTTTATATATGAGACTGCGTGTGTGAGCGTCGGTTCTGTTTGTTACGCTCTTTGTGTTTGTCTTTCCACCCATCCTTCCCTCCACCGCTCATCGCCCCATCTCTCCACCTGTCTCTGTGTCAGGGAGCGTCCAATGAAGCCTCCAGGCAAACACCCAGCCAGAATCTGGGAAAGATTGAGACAGACAGACAGAAGGGTTAAACAGGGGCGGGTTCGAGAGGTGTGGGTAAAGCCCCCTCACTGTTCATGTCATAAATGGTTTTAAACAGAACTTGCACATCCTGCATTAGTTAGAGAGCCAGTCTGAGTGAAATGTGATACATGTACTCACTCACGCACGCACGCACACACACGCACACACACGCAGGGAGAATGGATGTGCAGAGAAAGCGTGAGGTAAAGAGAGACTGTCACAGGTGCATAATTTCCATTTAGAGATCCACTGATTTGAAACAAACAATCATGTTGGAACTTTTTACTTTTTTTGTAGATGGATCACAACAAAAGCTTTGAAATTCTTTGCTTACTATGTGTGTTTTTTTTTTTAGTGTCTTTTTGAAAGACAATTATCAATAAAGAGAACTTTATTTAAACTTCCTGTACTATCTATCTTACTGTGTCCTGCTCTCCCAAGTTACGAATCTCTTCCTCAGGTGTAAGTTTACTGTCGTGAATCTGTTTTCTGATTTAGTTTCTTTTGACTGAAGAGGACTGAATGTAGTCTTTCAGGGTTGACCAAAATTGATCTTTTCAGAGAAGGACTGAGATTGTGCACCTAGTCCATTTTATTTTTTTTTTCTTCTGTCTGCTGCTTGCTTGCTGCCTCTCTTTCTCTCTCTGTCTGCTTCCTCTGACCATTCAGCTCAGTCTCTTCCTTTACTTTCGGTTGTTTTTCCTCAATTTACCTTTTTAATGACTTAATTACTCTTATCTGTCCTGATTGTCTGTCTGTTCCTCTTTTCACTCTTTACTAGTTAAAATAATCTGGGGTTTTTAAATGCCAGACGTCACACCCAGCTCCTGGACCTTGCCTTGCCTGCTCTGCTCGTCCATTTCCTCTAGAGATCTGTTGTCCTTTTCATTGCCCTCCCTCCATTTCAAACTGTGTGTTTTGAGTTTTCAGGCAGGATTTTAAGTTTGATCCTTTTAAATCTCAGAGGAGTTGCTACTGTAATTAGCGCTTATGAATTCTTCTGGCTGCCTCACAAACTCTACTCACTGGTTCCAGCAGATGGCGCGATTCACACTGACTGAGTCACTGGTTCTTCAGTGTGTTCCTAGGAAATAAGAATATTGCAAAGCAATACACTAGTGTCCTCTGCTGGCTCAAAGACACACTTACATGTTTTTTTTCTTTCTGTAGTGGCCTGCTTCATTTTTTCTGAGATGAATAGTTTTGTAATTTTAAAGAAGAGTAATTTCCACAGTTGTTTGAATTCAAGCAATTAATTGATTAAGCTTGTAGCTTAAATTCTGTCTTTAAGAACATGAAGAAAGTATGGTGGCCTAGTACAGGAAAAAAATGGATGTCTAAGGTAAACTATGCTTTAGATGCTTTCTTTGAAAGACATCCCATAATTGAGGTTTTCGTTTCTAGGTGTGTTTCATTGTTGATGCAACATTTGTCAATCTTGGTGACTAGCACTGAATAATTAGAGTAATGACAAGCGTAGTGGCCATAGACCTACATGCTAATTGCTTTCTAGCATATCAGAACTATTTGTCTCATAAAGAACATAAGTGACAACAAAACATGAGCAATTGTTGCCATTAATCATTTGGTATCTGATGGTCCGTTTTTAAAAATCATACTACTCATTAAAAAAAAACAATATAATCATAGTACTGCTGTTTTCTGATAGATCTTGTATATGTTTTATGGGGCAGAGAGGATTTTGAACTGAGTATGTGTGCAATCCAAAAAAAGTTGATGTTTTTCTTTGGTTGATGGCCTTTCAATTATCTTTGATCTCTTCAGCAAGGCTGGTAGATTTGTGCACATCATATTTGCTTTACAGCAACACTGAGATTAAGATTTTATTAGTAGTAGAGTTGTTGTTGTTTATCAATACATAATGTACTTTTTATTTGTTTTACATGACCGAGAGCAGGATATTTAGATGTGCTTTCTTTTTTTCTTCTATAAAGCAATCAGGGATGTTTTTCCTTATGTATTGTAGTACATTTATTTCAACTGTACTATAGTGAGAAATAAGCCAATTAGACGTTTCAGGAAAAAAAATATATTTCAAGATTTGTTTTTTCCAATGCAATTTGATTTCGAACCACAAAATCCTGTTTCTCAGTTACTGGAAACAAAAAATAAAACTGTATTTGTACTGGTTGTTTTTTTTTTTTTTTAAATTTTTTTATAATTGTATCTTTATAATTAACATTTTAACTATTGATCAAAAAGCACATTAAAACAAACCAACACAGACAATAACCATTATATATAAGATATATATATATAACAACCATGTGTGTGTGTATGTATATATATATATATATATATATATATATATATATATATGTATGTAGTAATGAGTAATAAAAAGTATTACTATATAGCACGCTGCTGGTCTGTATGTTCCAGCCTTTTATACAGTATTCAAGCCCTTGAAAACAGGTGTGCCTTTAATGATATATGTTATCACTGTTTCGATATATTGAGTATACACTTGCAAAGAAAGTTTGTAGTATATTTCAGAAATGTTAATACAGAAAAGAAATCCCTTTGTTTAGAATAAAAGTAAATACTCCTCTAGGGTGATACACTTGTTTAGAAAATATAGCAAAGCGTTTCTTCTATTATATCAGCATTTGGGCAGTCTACGCAGGGTTGTCCTTCAAGGCCAGAGTTCCTAGCTGGTGAAGATTATCTTTCTCTTAAGATAAACCTCCCAAGCTTCTTCCAGCTTTCGGTTGTAGTAGTTGGTTAGAAGTGTCATCTTTATTGCCTGCAGAAAACTGACCCACTTCAGTACTTCACCTGTTATGTTTCTTCTAATTTCTAATAGCTGTTTTTCAAGCATAGGAATATCTGAATATGTAAGTGATGATTTGTGTGTCTTACAATTAATGTCAACACACCATCCAGGCATCACAATATTTAAGAATTTTCAATCTTAAATATTTTAAATGATAACTGGAACTTACAACCCCAACTCAGAAAAATTTGGGAGAGTATGGAAAACACAAATAAAAAAGAAAGAAGTGATTTCTAAATTTACTTTGACTTGTATTTCATTGCAGACAACACAACAGCACATTATTTAATGTGTTCCTCATAATTATTATTATTTTTAATAATTATTTCAATTTTGGTTCTTGCAACACATTTCAAAAAAAGTTGGAACAGTAAAGCATTTAGCACTTTGAAATATTTTAATATTTTAATGTTATAATATTTCAACATAGGAACTGAGCAGAAGAAAAACTAACAAACCTTAATCCCATCAAACATGCATTTTACCTAACAAAAAGCATGCTATTGGATTGCCTAACTTTAGGAGGTCAACAGGACACGGTTAGAGAGATGAGGCGGAAAGTGTGGCCTTTTCTCGGCCGCTGATTGGTAGAAGCGCGTGGTATTTTCTACATCTGCACTCCCATAGGTCAATGTCAACGCCGTATAACTTGGCCAGCCAATGGAATAAGCCGAATAACACAGAGATCCCTGCAACAGTTCACATTACCCAATAGGAGCGCGATTATGGATGTAAAGGATTGGTTGAATTCACCTCCAGGACGATAGTTCTAGGTTCGAAAACAAACGCAGTAGAGAAAAATTAATGTTCGTATTGTACGCGAATAATTTCATCCAGACCGTGCGTTTATTAATTTGTAGTCGTAAAAGCGCAGCAGGACCGTTAAAACCATGGAATATGGGAATAGCAGGAGCAGATGGCAGCGACGCTCGTAGCCAACAGGAAAAGCTAGCCTGCTAGCTTTCAGACGAATTTTACTACGGACAAATCGACCTGAAATTTCAAGTAAAGCCCGTCAGGTAAATATATTCTGCTGTTTATTTTACAATATGTTTCGCTTATGCTCGCGCCCTTTTGAAAATCGTTTTTTTATTCGAAGTAATCCACATATATATCGTGTTCAAAGCTTTAACTTTGACCGAGTGGATCTGCTTATGTTGTCCAGTGTGCTAACTGGACCCCAATGGTTTGGGTGAAGTCCGTTAACTCGACTTCCTGACAGTGACACATGGTCCCCTAATACTGTGGCAATTAATAATCATCAGTTATGAATGGCAAAAATCAATTATCCTTTGACCTGCGTGCAGTCAGCAGTGTTGTTGTTTAGTAAATACTAACATAATTGGCGCGATCAGACCTGACCGATGACTGATTCAGGATGTCAATGTGAAAACATGGGGAATGTCTAATTTACTATAAGAAAATTTAAGAAACGTTTGAGTGTCATTTTATATGCAGTTTATTTTTCTCGTCGCTGTAGTCTCTGGGGTGTCGACTCGTGTTGGCAGGCGTTCCCGGGGCTCTTATTTTTTACGTTTGCTCAAGTTACTGCTCGAACTCGATTACAACTCAAATGCTCAAGTGTTTTCCGGTTGAATAGCTCGTTGTAGTGTGACTCCTGACCTGTCAGTGGTCCGAAGGATTATACGTGTATCAATCTCGAGAGAAGGATATTTGCTTGCAAGGCAGCAGAAACATGGTTACAATACACAGTACTAACGTTACCCAACAGACATTATGTAATCCAATATACAGTCGTGTTACTAAATTGGGTAAAGCAGCTGCATTGAACAGTACATTTCTTGTCACAAACCATAGATATGTATGGTCACAAACAAGCCAAGCTGTTGCCACTTACTCAGCATTAGCCCTGGAGCTTTTTTATTATCGTGGTGATTGTTTGTTTTTGGCTAGAATTTGATGTTTTATGAAAGGAATTTTTGAGAGAGCCCATATTAGTCTCAAGGACACTATGTACAAAAAAAAAAAAAAAGGTAAAACAAAATAGTTTTAAATCAATAATTTCATCAAGGCAGCTACACATTTTTTGTTAATCAAATTTTCTTTTAATGACAATTAATAGCCAAAGAACGTTTTGGACTCCCAACAAAATTTGAAGGCCCACCAAGAAATTTCTAGAACTTTTGTTCCAATGGCAGATTTCATGCTACTTTCAAGCTGAAATTAAGATTACATATATTTTAAAGTAAATAAATGTAATAATTATGTTAGTTTATGTTATATTAATTATTTTCACATGAAATGACACAGATTCACATCTTATGCGGGTTTTGATTATTCGTTATAGTTGTTCACATGGTTTCTGCGAATCTTAATTCTACAATTTAAGGTTTTAAATCATACTCGTGGCATTACATACAGTTTACAATGCCTTTATTTTTGTTTTCATATAAACATTTTCTTGAGAACAGAAATAGAAATGTTCAAAATTTTAAAATTAATTTTAGAAAAATAGTTTTCTAAATTAAAATGAACAAAACTAGTAATGTGTATGTTTAAAATGTCACTTTGTCATAAAAGGACTTTAAGAAGTCTTACACTTTTAAAGGCCTCCTTAAAAGTTAAGGTCCCTCTGAAGGCTGCACCTCCAGCTGGGAACCACTGTTCATAGCTCTGAACTCTACAGTTAGTGCTATTGCTTTTTAAGAGGAGTGCACCTCAGGAAACAAAGACATCAGGGATAACGATGGTGTGCCAGTTACTTTACATTACAATAAAACAAACAACTAACAATGACATAACAACTGCACTATGCAAACAGTGAAACAGTCTTTTAACAGAAACCACATTATTCATTCTTGCTGCAATGCATGCTGGGAACTCATATTAACTACTATAAGAATTTTATGACTTTAATTTTCATATTTAAAATGTGTAGTGAAAATTTTAATTAAAGTATATGTTGGAGTAAATTACACCTGGCTGCTGTTTAGTATATTTGAATAATTAATGGGTGTTTGCTCTACACATTATGTCTCACGGCCTGGTTCACAAATACTCTATTTTTAGTGTGTATGTATGTTTTTCTATGCACATTTTAGAGTTTTTAGAGCATATAGACTCCACACGGATGTTGTCTGTAGTGGAAATGCTTTCCAACACTGGTGTGATCGTGTCCATAAAGTTTGTCATGCTGTGCTGCATGACATTGAAATTGAATTGTTTGAAATGAACATGGATGTCTAGGAAAAAAAAAAAACATTTCACTATAAATATACATGGTGAAAGTCTTGCATGCTCCACAGTCAACACAAAAAGAGCATAAGTACACGAAGTTAAACTAAATGACGTGATGGATGGCTTTTTTTATGACCTACAGGATTTCTTGTAATACAGATTTGAATGTAAATGAAGAGGCGCTGCAGTCCACTAAATGTGTTAATGTAAAGTTGTAATTTATGTTGTGTGATATCCTACTACCTTTTATTTTAAGAAGGGCTTTAGGCTATGTTTCAATGTTTTGCCACTCTGCTTGAGCAACTTGATGTGTAAATGTATAGATGATAAAAAAATAAATAAATATAAAAATCATTAACTATGTTCGGTGGGTCCCAGTTCACATACTCGTGTATATGTACCATGTAAAAACTATTCAGTGATTTCATTATTCTGGCAGGGAGGTTAGTACTATACTTATTTGCCAAACAATGCTTTATCAGTTTTACAGTGTTACATATTACAGTGTAACCAGGGTCAGACTGTTTCCATCTGTAGGATCTTTAGGTTTGATTGTTGTGTATTGGAAATGTTTCAGTAACCTTATGCAATGTCATTCCCATCAAGAGTTGCGTTCATTTTTTTTGCCTCAGAACTGGTGGTCTATTATATTTGGAAATTGACCTGAACTATTTGATTCTAGTAAATCTTAGCATGTTGTTCTTTAAACTGATAGTTCACCCAAAATTGAAGTGCCTCATCATTTACTCTCTCTCTCATGTGGTTTTAAATCGTTATGAGTTTCCTTCTGATGAACAAAAAAGAAGATATTTTGAAGAATGCTGGTTGCTGTCACCTATATTTAATTTTTTTTTTTTTTTTTTTTTACAATAAAAGTCAATTGTTGGCAGCTACCAGCATTTTTCTAAATATCTTCTTTTGTGTTCAACAGAAAAAAACAAAAAACAAAACAATTGAGTTTGGAGCAAGTGAAGGGTGAGTAAATGATGGCCGAATTGTATTTTTTTTTGGGTGGACTATCTCTTTAAATTTGCTTACAAAATAAAATCTATACTCTGCGTAAGTTAGGTCCAAAACCATATTTGTCATATCGTCAAGGCATGTTTTTGGCTGTTTAATTTGCTTGTATAATTTATCTGAATTTTGGACATCACTCTAGGTTTTTTTTTTTCTGTGAAAGGGAAAATTAGATTTGATTCTGCTTTTGTTGAATGTTTTGCAGCTGTTTTAATGTGTAACTCCACAGCTTCATATTTTTTGTTCCAGCATGTTGATGGTGGGCGACCATGGAGGGATCTTATAGAATGAGTGTGAGAGAGCTTTGTGAGACAGATGATCTGGCCACGAGTCTGGTGCTGGATCCCTTACTGGGGTTCAGCACCCATAAGATGAATATCAGGTAATTATTCTGATTCATATATTGAAAATTATTTACTTATTTTATTTAAAAAAAACTACACTATAGTAATGTGAAAGAGACCACTGTTCAAAAATTTGGGGCCTGTTTGGTTGTCCATCTTTTTTGTTTTACCAAGGCTACATCTTTTTTTTAACAAAAAATAGTAACATTTAAAATATTATAAATAACTATTTTCTGTTTTAATAAATGTAAAATTCTAATTTATTATCGTGGTAGTAAAACTGAATTTTCAGCAACCACAGGATTTCTGTGGATAAGTAAACAGTGCAATCAAAAATGAACATTCTGTCACCATTTATTCAATAACATTACTTGTTCCAAGCCTGTTTGGGTATTCTTCTGTTAAACACAAAGGAAGATAATCTGATGAATGTTGTGGAAAAAGCAGCCATTGCCATCAATAGTGTTTTTTTTGTTCCTACAATTTATGTCAATGGGTGCTTTTTCACAACATTCTTCAGAATATCTTGCTTTGTGTTCAACAGAGGAAAGGAATACATAAAGGTTTAGAACCACTTGAGTGTGAATAAACGATGAGGAAATGTAAAATTTTGGCTAAACTATCCCTTTAAAATGTCTTTAATCAGGGCATATACACTGCACAATAGAAAAAAAGAAAGTTTCCTCTATGTCTTGTTTTACAATGCAAATATTTAAACATTAAATCAAGAATCATTTACTGGAGATTAAAAACGATAAAAGGTTTTTTGTTTTTTTTTAAAGGAAATAAATTGATTTAAAGCTTAATACTAGAGCAAAAGTGTGAATGGATTTTTCTAAATTTACTGGCAGATATTTGTTTATTAATCATTAGCTAATTTTAATCTATTTGTGTGAAACAGGAATACAACATGAATACATACAAACACAGTACATTTTGGGGAAAAAATCATTTAAATAAAATGAGTTTATTTCCAAAAAATGTATTATTGACATTAGACTTTTAAAATATGTAGTGCATAATAAATGAGTTTATGTCCATTTATAATTCTTTCTTTGATGTAAGTGCTCCCCCTGAGATCCGGCGATGGGGGTACCTCAGAGAGACACTCCTGCGGTTCAAGCGCACACATGACTTCCAGGCCACCTTTGATGCTCTGTTGGATGGAGAGTGGGTCAGCGGCTATTTTACTGGGCTGGGTTCACACCGACAGGAGCTGTTGAAGCAGCATGTGAGTATCATGTTTAATTTAGAATAGCTTAACAATCATCCTATCCTGTTTCTACATGCTTGAAGAGTTTTGAATATGTGGCTGTTTGTGTCTAGTGTTGTAATGATGGTTTGACTTTACTTCAACATGTTAGTCTTTGGCAGATCAAATGTTTGCTGTCTTGATGAATACAGTCTTTTCACTCATTTATATGGGCTTTACAAGACTGATTTAGTTAAACAATCACACAATTTTTTCAGAATGGAAAATTGTAAGGGACAGAATTAGTCTTTTGCTGTTATATATACAGAAGAGAATCATTTCTTTGTTTGTTCCTTTAATCTTCTGCTAGTCTGTTTTTTTGCTCACTCCATACGTGATGCGCGTTCCTTGTATAATTTACTGCAGTGGTTGTCAACCAGGGGGCATCAGCAGACTTCCTAGGAGGCCTTTAGATGACTTAAAAGGTTTTTTTCTTTGAAAAACTTGAGTATATGAGGATTCGTAAAAGTATTTCTTTTTGTCTCTCTCTCTCTACCTGAAAAATAAATAAAAGCAAATAGACTTAATTTCCATGTGCATTTTAAAGTATTGCATACACTTCTAGTTAAGAGCCTCTAAAATGTTTTAGAAATAATTAATAATATATTTATTATTATTATTATTATTATTATTATTATTATTTAAATAATTTAATGAAATCACTAAATGTAAAATAATTTTTTTTTGCCTTTTATTGTGGGCCTTGGAATAAAGAAGTTTGAGGTCTGCAGAGTTCCATTGTTATAGGGATAGTTTACCCTGAATTAAAATGACGTAATTTATTCTCCCTCATGATTTTAAACCATTAAGTTTTTCTTCTGTTAAACGCATAGATATTTTGAAGAATGCTTGTTGCTGGCACCCATCGACCTCCATAGTAGTGAAAAAATTAATTACTATGGTAGACAATAGGTACCAGTTACAGCATTTTTAAAAACTATCATCTTTTGTGTTCAATAAATGAAAGAAACTTAAATGTAATTGGGCAAAGTTAAGGCTTAGTAAATGATGGCAGTATTTTCATTTTTTGGTGAACTATCTTTTAAGAGTGAGTGTATGAGGGAGAGTCCCTTTCATAAATGAGCAAAATGAACAAACAATATGTTATCTTGCAATTTTTTTTATTTTTTTTACTACATTCTTGTAAACGCATAAAAATTACTGAAATCACTTATTCTTGGCTTTTGTTAGTACTAGTAACAGATGGCAAAATCCAAAAAAAATTCGAAACTATCAAACTGAGAGCTTGTGAATCGGAATTGAATTAACTTGAGAAATCTGCACCAATATGCTGCCTTGAGGAAAAACTACAGAAATGTGTATTATATATTTTTCTTCTACAGTTTGACTCTGAATAAGTTTTACATGCTTCATTTTACACCAGTAGTAAAAAGTAGGAATGTAGACTTTCTGAGCTTGAAGTTTTGGGGTTTTAATGTGGTAAAAGTTATATTCCTTAATTCCTAAAAAGTGTGCTTTAATAACTAAATCATCTCTTTTCTTTAGATGTATCGCTACATGACAGCATTTCTGTTGGAAAGTGGAGTAAACATTGAGCCTTGTAACCGCTATTCCTCTGAGACCAATGGAGCCAAAATCACATCCACCCGACACTGGTTAGCATCACTACTTCTTGTTTGTTTATTTATTTTTATCGCAACCTATAGTAAGAATTATTTAAATAGAATTTCAATAGTAGTTTAACCATCAAATGTAATAAACCGTTTGGTCCAGTCATGTTGATCACAGTAGTTGATGCTATGTTGATTTCCTCAGGTTAGTGGGAGAGCGGGTGGAGGTACTGCAGGGCTGCATAGCAGAGCTGAGCCCTGAGGATAGTGCTGTTCTCAGAGCAGGAGTGAACGACTTCAGTGTCATGTACTCCACACGCAAGAGATGTGCTCAGCTTTGGTTGGGGCCTGCTGCCTTTATCAATCACGGTGAGAGAGACCGAATGCAGATTGGTAGTTCTTGTTTTGAAGTGCGTTCTTTTGGTACAGGGTCTGATCATGCATTTTTCTCATTTTGTTTTTGAGCGCAGACTGCAGACCCAACTGTAAGGTAAGATACTATAGTTACTTACTTAAACTATTGTTTGGAATCTTTTGAATTGATTTGTTTTTTTCAATATGTCTACTGAAAAAAGGCATTTAAAAAATTTGATACCTGCTGTAGTCTGATTGACATGTCTTTATGCATTGAGATGTTTTTAGGGTATGGAATATCTAAAAGTCATGTTCAAATGCCCATCTTGTGTAAATATACAGATAATGTAAATTAATAATGTAATAAAATAGATAGAACAATAACTGGTATGTCACAATGCGATCTTGCAGTGTGAATGCAGCCTAATAGACCTGTCTTGTTTAAGTCTTTAGTAATTATTAGACCACAGTATAGACAAGAAAAAGACAAAACCACTTACTGTTCATGTCTGGATCACTTTAGTAGCTTTAATAAGACCTCTGCAGTTAATGCAGAAAACTGTCAAGCACACTTTGCTCTGTTCCATATCATTTGTTTTTGGTTTTCATTTAATTGCTTGTCTTTAGTCGAGAAGGCAGTGTTTATTTAATTGAAAAACACTTGAAGGCTACATGGCACTGTTTTAAATGATTGTTTATTTAACTGTTAAGGACTGTGTTGGGCTGCACAGTATTTGCTATGGTTTTGAAATTTACATGCCATTTCATTGATAATGATACACTGATAATGAATTGCATAACTTCTGGTGTCATGACCATCCCCAACAATTATGGTAACGCCTACAGAAATTATGAAATTTTTATTGGCTTTTTTTTTAACAGAATGTGTTACCGAAAGAAACCTCAAAGGTTTGTTAATGTAGAAGAGCATAAATAGAATGCCATTTTTCTGACTTACAAATGTTTCCCTTTAAGTGTATATTATCGATTTTAAAATTGTTCCATCCTTGTTGCATCTGTAAATCTGGCATCAGTCCTAACTGACCATCACCCGCTCCCTTTTTTTTAATTACATTTCCTTAATTTGTTTTACTTGTTTCCTGGCATATGACTAAATGGATTACAGTCAAACAGTTTATACTGAAAAGTAATTTGCTTATAATGTTTGTTTCTGTTCCCGCTATTAGTTTGTTCCTGGAGATAAGAATGGAGCTTGTGTGAAAGTGATGCGGCCCATCTCACCGGGAGAAGAGATTACATGTTACTATGGGGACAGCTTTTTTGGGGAGAATAATGAAATGTGTGAATGTTGCACGTGTGAGAGGTGAGGAAAAAAAGTAGATGGTGCTTTAAGGCCATCTGCCTTGCATGTCATAGTGATGTTGGATCTATAACACGTAATTATCTCAATGAATGCTTGTAATTAGTCTGAACTGTATGAAGTTTGGTTTTGACTGACAAGTTTTAAAAGCTATTATACGTCTGGTTTTATCACAAGTCTAATGATGCTAATCTATTTCAGGAGAGGAGAGGGATCGTTCAAGAAGAGAGACCAGTCACCAGATTTGGCTTGCTCCGGGGATCCTTCAGGACAGAAATATGAATTCAGAGAGACCGATCTAAGGCTTAACAGGAGTAGAGGATATGGCACTCCAAAGCCTTTTCTTGCTGTTTCAACCTCTGGTATGTTTGCCATGCCATTCATTTTTGCTTTTTGAATTAAATGTATGTGTACAGTTGTAAAATGTATATGTTCTAAATGCGAAATCAGAATGGATGTAATTAAGCATTCCATTCCAATTTTGTAATACATTGGTTAAAAGAAGCTAGTGTTGCATTTTAACCATTACCAACCTTAACTCTGGCTGTCTATTCTTCTTGTCTCATTGTCTGTCAGCTTTGCCAATTAGGAATACGTTTTCCCAACGGACAAAGAGAAACGCCCTTGTTTTGAGCAAGATGAGAAAAACCGATAGGCGGAGGAGGGAGGAGCAATGCAAACAGGTGGAAAAAAGAATGCAAAACCTCTTATCCTTTCCTCACCTCAAGTTAAAGGAGCTGAGCATCTGCCTTCATCAGCACAGCACAAATTTCCTATTACGATGTAAGGACCCCTTAAGCAAAGAAAGGGCCCTGCTGTGTCTAATTGAGAAAGAGCGACCAAAACCTGAGTGGATCACAAGCAACAGCAGATCTGCCTCTTCACCACTCAATAATGCTAAACTAAATGGACCAGAAGAAAGAGAGGACGAGGATGGAGAAATGTTAAATGGAGACCCTGTCATTCAATTTAAACCATTTACTCTGGGATGTGTTTCCATTGTACATGAAAGAGACAGGATGAAGGCCAAGGGACATAACACTGATGCGTCGTCTGTCAGAATTATCCACCAGGGCATTTCCTCAAGGACCAGGAATATACTTTGTGGTCGTCTAAGCAGTCTCCGAGCAAAGACTCGACCTAAACTCTCCAGATTCAAAAGGAGGAGGACCAGACTGATCAAATCTAACTCTAAACTCTCTAAAGTCCGAAATAAATGCTCTGGCTCACAAACACAAGATGGGAAGTGGCAAAAAGAAAATGAGGTTGAGTCTAGGGACATTACTAATCCTGTTTTAATCTCTCCAGGTAAATCATGTACTGATAAAAATGTACACTTCGATGAAGATGCTGGAACTAACAATGACAAATCATTACGAACAGAGAGTACAGTGATCAGAGAGACACAGCAGGAAGTCTTTAGGGATCGCCTCAGGGAAGTGGCAGGTGACGTGAAACACATCTGTGGTTCCATTGCTCCTAGGGAAGGTGATGTTAGTTCTTGTGCAGCTTCACAGACCTCAGGGGATGACAAGCAAATCCACAGGCAGCCTGTCTCTTCTAGTGCTATAAAGGTTCTGCCCTCCTTGTTTTCACCATCTCTTATCAGCCCTGTCTCTCTCCTCTCAGGGTTAAATCGTCACCTCAGAGTCAGTCTGGTCAGGGTGGCTATCCCAGGAATACCAGAGGTTAAAAGTACAGGGCAGACAGAGGGAGAGAGTAGAGACAACAGAACAGCAGCAGCGTCAGTGCAGCAGAGCACAAAGTTAGATGGGAGCGAAGAATGCAATAAACAAGGTAAGAAAGGGGTGAAAGAGTTATATTTCACACCAGTAAATGTGGAAAGTGCAGATAAGTACTTAAAAGTAACATGCGATTTAGAAATTGGCAAAAATCTAGTCACACAGCCTGCTGTGAAAGAATTTATTGATGTGTGTGGTAGGGATAACCACAGTGAGTGTGAAATTGAAGAAAAGCAAGATGATAATGTTGTAACGGTTGCATCTGTTGAAGTAACAATTCCCAAAAATACAGAAAATGTTATAAAGAAACGAAAAGGACGAGAAAAGAATGAGAATCAAACACATGTTGAGAGCACACCTCAGGTGCAAGATAAAGAACGCAGAGTTATAACAAAGGGGAGTGTAATTTCTGACGGAAATGACTTGAAAAAGAAAGAGTTAACAGTGCATTTTGGGAGCAGGACTATTGTTGTTAAAGAGGCAAGAGTGCTGCTTACAGATATTAGAATGAGTGGCAACTTTAGTTATGGTAAAGATGCTAATGACCACCAACTTCCATGTAGTTACAGTGGTAAAAGAAAAGCTGGTAATATGAAGACACTATCCCTTGCTGTCAAAGAAAAAAAAGGCAAACATGATACACTTAAAAACAAATGTGAGCATCCTAGTAAGGGACTTGCTGCAGCTAATCAGCCAAATAAAAATGACACTTCAGTTTCCTTGGAGCCTCCATCCATGTGTATGGTTTCTCTGGATAATAGTCCCCAGAGCAGTATTCCCCTAAAGAAACGGCAGTTTCGAGAATCTGTGGACACCGACCCAGAACAGGATGCTAATGGACCTGCAACACAGTGTGCAGATGGCAGTAATGACACTGAGCCCACCTCGGACAATCTGTTACCTAAGCCTAGTGAAGGAGGCAATTTGGAATCAAGTTTAACTCATAAAGACAATGTTGGTGTTGAGTCCAAAAAATGTGGCTCATCCAAGTTGTTAAAGACTTTTCCAAAACGATGTTGTAAAGGTCTTCAAAGTCAGCGTGACCCAGTGAGAAACAGAGTTTCTGAACAAAGGGATAGTACCTGTGTACCCGTTTGTGAAAGGACAATCAATGACCCTAGAAGTGAAACATCCAAAATTAAGAAAAGAGTCAAACACAACACTGAAGAGGATAACAAATTGGAACATGAGAACGGAGTTGAAGAAAGAACAAGGGGACCAGGGAACTCTAAGACTAGGCATTATATAGAAGATGCCATCGGAAATGAGTCGACTACCTCAGATGTTTTGGATAAGTCTGAAGAAGATCAGAGGCTAAATGTCAGAATCCGCCTTAAGAGAAAAAGGGGAAAAGAGTGGGAAATGGAGAGTACGGATGAAGCAGAAGGTGTTGTAGACAAATCAAACCCTGTGTCTTTAGTTGACCCCTTTAGGGCCATTTTGGATTCCGTCTCAATTTTAAATGCAGAAATGGAGAGGATTCGGGGTCACGGGGAGGCCGATAAAGGTATAGGTTTGGAGAAAGCCACCAAAGCAGTCCAAGATGTGCTAGAGCATTGTAGAAAAGAATGTGCAACCAAGCCATGCAAAAGACCGCAAAGAACATCAACTGTTGGCATTCGAAAGAAAAATGTACGCACACCAAAAGAAATTGTTCAAGACAGTAGTAATGTTATAGATGCTGTAAGAAGCTCATCTGGTCCAAAATCTGAGGTGGATGTTGATGACTTAAAACCGTTACCTCCACTTAAATTGTGCAGGAGGGCTGAAGGCAAGTGGGAGGTGGAGTGGAAAGAAACTCAGAAGGAAGTTCGGAACATTGATTTGGTGTACAGGGAGCCAAAGAAATTAACATCTATCTCTTCTAAACCAGCAATACTGGAACAGACACCTCTGTGTAAAGTTAAAGAGGAAAAGCCGTCTCCATGCCAGAAAATAATGGCAGTGCGTAACTGCACCAAGAGTACAGAGACCTTCAAAGATTCAGTGAGTTTTGAGACTTCACCTCTACCATTATCTCTTTCACCTTTGTCACTTTACTCTCCCATTTATGATGGACTCACAGGAGTAGGCAAAGTCAGTGGGAATATTCAAGCAAAAGAAAATGAAAATAAAGGAAAGAATGACACTTCTTTGAGTCACAATTTGCTTCAGATTAATAAAAGTCTGTCAAGACTCCAAGCTCTGAGTCAGCCGCAGGTATGCGAGAAAAGTGTGCCAACTAACACTAGTGTAACCTCTTCTCAGATTCAGTCCCCTCCCATCTCTCCATTTACAACAGAGTGCAGCTTTAGTAACTATTCTGAGGATGTACTTGACTTTCCATGTTTAAATCTGGAAAGTTACGATCAGATGCCTGCACAAAACAGCTTGGCTAACACCTTAATTGATTACTGCCCCGGTGAACCACATAATACAGGATCCTTCAGTAGCCCTTTCTCCCAAAGTCCTGCTGATGCATGGAATCCAGAGACTCCTTACCTTGGATCCCCAAGTCCAGTGAGTAACTTTAGTAGTGGTGATGACCTAAACTTCCCAGACATTGTCTTTGCTCAGTCTGAAGCATCCTCTTCTGTTGGTGCTCCCCAACTGGTCTTCAAAGATAGATTGTGTAATACAGCCACAAGTTCTGCTCCTCTTCAAGACCCTGAGAAAAATCTGTATTTATCTGATGGTGAGTTGTCCAAAAGTCCCGTAGAGATCCAGGTCCATGAAAATTCAGCAACAGGGTTTCTTCCAAAAGACTTGACAATATTTAACAATACAAATGCTAAACAGGCCATTCACACAACTGGTCGTTTGTATCCTCAGGATAGAAAGTTAAACTTTCTTGATTCAATTGTTAAGTCTTCAGAGACAAGCCTTGCTAAAATCGAGGCTAAAGATAAAACTCACGGACCTCTCAATTTGCATAACTCAAGTGCAAAATCTGAATCTGTCTTTCCAAACCAGACAACACAAAGCCTGCATGGTGCTGGACCTCAGAGTAACCTTGTTACCCCCTTCCATTCGCTTCATGTAGGAAATAAGTCCACCTCACTTACGGAGTATCCGGGTGCATTCCACTCTGGTAATGCACTTTTCCGTAGCAATGACAAAAAGCTTCCTTTTTTTCCAAGCCACAAGAATGTCTTGAAAACAGAGGGAGGCCAGAATGCTTGTCGAATTTCTGTTGCTGCAGGCAGCTCCACGTCTCACAACAACATGGAAAGCACTTTTGTTTGTCCAGGTCCATCAAGTTCTCAGAGTGTAAAAAATCCTTCTGCTAGGTATTCTAATAGTGAAAATCTACAAAAATTCTCAAAGAACAACCCTTCCAAACAGTACCCTGCTAATCCTGGACTTCAAGGTGATCGCATTCACCCTGTTTATTTTGTCAGCTCCAGCAACACCACAACAAATGCTTTCAAGAATATTACAGGTCTGAAGCCTCGCATCTCAAGGAATGATAAAGATCTACCCCTACCCCCCACATTTTTATGTTCCTCATCTCAAGGTTCTCAATGTTACAGCACAACACAAAGCAAACTCTCAAAATTAGAGAAACCTCATGCTGTTGTGGCTCCCACACAAAACACTCAACATACTGGAGTGATCCAAACCCATAAGAGTCAGACCTGTGCGAATATTTCTCACTGTGATTCTTCTGATTTTAACTTCAGCTCCTCGCTTACATCTCCTGCGTCACAGCACAACAGTCCTCATCTGGGGTACAGAGAATCTTTAATCCACGAGGTGCCACTAAATAAAACACAGTCATCCACCTTTGAACACAGTCAGCCTTCTCAACAGTCTTATGTTGTGAACTTCACCGGAGATCATTCTCTCACCCTTGGATACAGTGAGGATGGTGAACGCTTGAATTACACTGGTTTAGGTCCTGCAAATTACACTTATCATTGTCTTATGGAGCCTTCAGGAACTCAAGGAAGGCTGGTTGTTGAAGCGTGTGGTCCCTCAAACTTCTCACCTTCTACACATGTGAGCAGGTGTCCTGGGTCTAAAGTCCATGGAGGCCAAATTTGTAAGGATCAGCAGCAGACTCAGCAGCCTGGAACTCACCCATATAATTCTCTACACTTTACCACCTCCCACTCACAAAACACCCCCATAACAGATCGCAAGCCTAAGAGACTGAGGCTTGTGGTGACTGACGGTACAGTGGATCTGGACCTACAATATACTGATTAATAATGATGTTTTTTTTCGTTGATATGCTGACATTTATTTATTGAAATCAACTTCAGTGTAATAAGGTGTTCTGTTGTTTTTCATTAAAACATGTATGGATCGTCCTGTTCTTAGCATTAAAGCAGAATTTGTTTTGAAATATTTAAAGACATATTTTTATTAGCAAACTTGATTGCTTAATTACTTGTATGCTGCATTTAATGTTTTAGTACATTACATATAGAAGATAATATTTTTCATGCTAGTGGTTCCTGTAAACATAATAACAGGAAAAATGGATGTTCTGTTCACCCTGTAGTACATAATACTTGCCACATGATGGTGGTGCGGTTCTCCACCATGTGGAAATTCACTCTATTTCCTCATAGCCTTTTCAGTTGAGAGTTTGTAATCTAGATTGCTGTTGTCAAGAGTTTGTATGTGTGGCAACTTTCATAGTTCAGTGGGTTTGCACATGAAGGACCAGAGTATGGTTCATGTGATTCTTAAATTTAGGATTGTTTCAATGTCCATCTGTCAAGTTGAATAAGAGTCTGCAGTCAGTGGTGCGTATGGCAAACATACTTTTAGAGCAGCTCTCGGGTGTCCTGCATTTGGCTTTGGGAATTCCTGAATGTCATGTAAGAGAACTGTTGCAGCTGCTACATGAAATATGCGTCAAACAAGTTTCTCATTTTTAGCATCCCATCTTTTCCACTCAAATCTCATATACTCTGCAAGCACAAATGTGTTTTAATGATGGATGCTTCCTTTTTTTGTAATCACCAAACATTTGTCTGTTCGCTTAATGGAATTTTGTATCATAGTGGGTATTGCTTTGGTACATTGGGCCAATGCATAATTTACTAGCTACTGCTTGTATTACTCTAGAGAGAAGTTTAGTGCCCTTTTGGAGCTGATCTTTTATCAGACTCACTTTACACTTGATAGAATATTGTTACAATAATGTACTGTAGCCCTGTAGGACACCAAGATCCAAAACCTCAAGACATCTCCACCCCTTATGATGTGTTTATATTTTTGTTTTTCTTTTCACCCCAGTCCATGTAAAAGATGGAAAGTGGTCTCTGTTTCAACTGTTGCAGATATAAGAGCGCCCTGGGCAGTCCAACATGGTTATGACGTAGTTGTGTTAAGCCTTGCCTTGGTCTATATAAAGCCAGTGTATTAATTATATTTATTTTGATATGTTCTTAACATGGTGCTTCAATATAACTTAATTTTTTGGATTGTACTGAATTTAATGTATTTTATCGGGTTTTTAATCTACAATTCAGATGTCTTTTTTCTGGTATGTCTTGTATGGCCATCCTGTTTGTTACTCTAGGACATTTGAGATCAATTTTAAATTGTAATGTTCCACTTTAAAATTGTATAAAATGAAATTAATGCAATTAAAATAAAATGATTTTAAAAATGGTCTTGGTGTTTTAGCATACAGAAATAAGACAACTATATTTCATTTTTGTGTGCTATGCATCTGTCCATCATTTTTCATAATATTTGTGTAAGTTAAGTTTGATTAGAACCCTAATATTGCTGAAGGGTCTGTAAAATGGAATTGTGTTTTTCAACTTCACTGATTAAAACAACTAAGTTTCTTCAGCATTTTCAAAGAATGCTACTAGTATGCATTTCTTCAAGGTTACAGGTCTGCAGTGTTTGATTTGGCTTAATTTCTGCAAAGACTTTAAATTTACTATTCTTTGAAGACAGAAGGGACCAAAAGTAAGCTGCATATTATCTACTCCTAAACAAATGCATATGAATTGTGTATTTGAGTACACGAATTGTGGCACAGCACACATAATGTATCTTTATCTCTTCAGTGTTCTGCCAATCACTGCAGCTCATTTGGGTTTAACTATCTTTTGTTTGCCTAGTTCATTTATTTTTATTCTGTTAGTTTATACTATTTTCATTGTTGTTGTTGTTGTTGTTGTTTTAAATATCCCCCCCTTCTCGTGGCTTACAGCCCCATCAGGCAACTTTCTAATGTTTTTATTTTTCTCTCCCACTTTTCCTTAAATAATTATTTTCTAATTTTTTAGCATTTATAATTTTTTTAATAACTACTTCTATCTTTATTTATTACTCATACTGGGTTGGACCCCTTTTTCTCATTTGAGCTGCCTTATGTAAAGTCACTCTAGATTTATGGGCTGCACATCCATGATGCAAATCTCTTGTTCCTGCACATCCCAAAGGTGCTGTAATAATGGACTGAGAGCTGGTGGAGGCTAATTATATTGAACTATTTGCAGATGATTTGAGCTTTGTGACAGGGATTCCTGCTGCAAGCATCCATGGTAAGATGGGAACACTGTGGTCATAAAGGGATGGACATTGTCAGCAACAATACTCTGGTCAAATTTTCTGTTTACACCACAGTTTACCAAAGAAATTTCAACCGTTCCATTACACCACCACCAGCAGCAGAACTTTTGATATAAGGATGAATGAATCCATCTTTATAATTGTATTTTATGTGTTTGTGTTGTTTTTTTTTTTTGTTTTTTTTTATCGAACATCGTATTCTGCCATCTTAATCTATAAAAATAACTTGATTAGATCAGGGAAGTGCACGGTGTTGTTCGATGTTGGGAATTTTAGCCTCAGTTTCCTGTTCTGAGTTGACAGGAGTGACCAGTGTCTTCGTTTTCTTCTGCTCCTGCTGTTGCTTATCTGCTTTAAGACTCAACATGCTGTATTTTCAGAGATGTAACAAGTGGTTGTTTGAATTGAAGTTGCCTTTCTGTTGACACGAACCACTCTGATCATTCTCATCTGACCTCTGCCATCAAAGAGGTATTTTCACCCACACAACTGGATTGATATAATTGACTTTTTTTGCTGACCATTCTTTGTAAACCCTAGAGATGATTGTGCGTGAAATCTCCAGTAGGTCAGCAGTTTCTTAAATGCTCAGACCAGCCAGTCTGGCACCAACAATCACAGTGCTTTGTCTCATTTATCACTTATTTTTTGTCATTCTAAAGCTTATTTTTTGGCAATTCTGATTATTATGACTATGTTTACAGACCTGAATGCATTGAGTTCTGCCATGTGCTTGGCTCATCATATATTCTATTTAATGAGCAGTTGAATAGGTGCACCTAATAAAGTTGCCAGTGAGTGTGTTTAACCATTATTTTTTTTATTGCCTATTCATTTCCTTCTTCCCTTGTGACCCATTTTCTCTTTTTTTCTCAACAGTGAGCAGAGGGTTAACTCCGAAGCCAAGTGGAACAGCTTTTTTCATAACGAGGGCACAGGCAGCAAGGCAGTGGATAGAGAGTGAGGCGGTAAAAGGCTGAACCTTTGAGGCACTGCGGAAAAAAAACTGTAGGATCCAAAACCTCACTGTATCACCATGACTTGCTAGGTGCAGAAAATTCACAAACTGCACAGTTTTAAAGCATGTGACAAAAGACCACAACATGCAATTCATGCCATAGACTGACGACCCAAGGTTTTGCTTCTTTTGATGCCGTTTCCTTGCACACTGGCAAATGGTATACAGTCGGATTAGTGTCACAAAGAGATGTGGAGTAGCATCCTCCATTTTATTGTGCTCATGTGTGAGGCAGGCAGTAGCCTGCTTGATTCATCTGTGCATTCTTCTCTTTTTGAATTATTCAGTAATCCTTCCCTACACCTAACCATCCTTCCTCCATCCCTCCCACCTTCCTGTGCATGTAATATTACTTAACATTTAGACTTTCAAATGGTAAAATCAACCCTTCCATCTGTATAGATGGTTACTCTAGCCACATCTCTTCAGCCCTCTTTTATGCTCATGCTAAGGATAATTGTTACATTGTATTTATAAATGAATAATTTCAGTTAAGGGATAGTTCGCCCAAATCTGAAAATTATTTACTCAGCCTTTACTTGTTCCAAACCTGTTTAACATAAATGAAGATATTTTGAAGAAATCTGCAACCATTGACTTCCATAGTATTTGTATTTGATGGTTACAGGTTTTCAGTTTTCTTCAAAATATCTTCTTTAGTCTTCAACAGAATAAAGAAACTCAAGATTTAGAACCACTTGAAGGAGAGTAAGTGGTGAGTAAATTTAAATTTTTGTGTGAACCATCCTTTTAAGTATTTTCTACCAAAAGCCTTTATTTTTTTAATAATATTTCGCCTCACTTTTATTTGTAGTGTTCATTGAATTTCAGTTTTAACATCCTCCCCAAAATGTGATCATTCTTACTCTACTTCATAAAAGGGTAATAATATATTTTTCTAAATGAAGTCCCAGCGACCTCACTTAGAGAACTGTGCATATGAGGCTATTTACTGGCACCCAGGGCATCCTATTAGCTTGTTGTCATATCTGTAGATGGTGGAAATAGATGGATGATAGTTTAGGACAGTAGACAGAAGGGACACTTTCACCCCTTTAGATTTAAAATGGGCAAAGCTGACAACCTGCCATACAGTATTATGGTCTAAAGGGATTAAAATGTTTTCAATGTTATTTTTGTTATTTATTTTTAACATTAGTTATTTTCAAGCTGCCTTTTTGTTTAGTTTTTTTGTCAAGGGTAAATATCAGATACTTTTAGTGCTGATATGTGTACAAATTGTATTAATCAAAACAGTTTGGAAGGGAATTTATCTTGTATTTATTTTCAATATTTTAGAGAGGCTGCAACATGCAAAGATGGCATCAGGCACATCTATGTAAAGACAACTGTATTTAATTCCGAGAAAAGGTTATGTGAGAGTATGAGTTAAAACAGTTTGCTAGTAGAGAGATAAAAGATGGAAAAAGGAAAGATGGCACCTGGTGCTATAAAACAGAATAAATGGTAGCAGTGATGAAAACTTAATAGTAGCACTGGATGAAAATCGTGAGGGTCAAAGTGAGGAGTTTTTAGATGTAAGTTAATAGTGCAATTTAATTTGTTGAAGGACTGCAAAGTTGAAATATTTGCCCAGGTAGCAGGAGTTGAGAAAGAAAGTGAAAGTGATCCATAAAAGCAATACTTTGCATTGGATATTGTTTTGAAAATATCATGGTAAAAATGCAGAAATTAATGTCATATGTTGACTACTGCACCATTAGAAAAGGTCTCAGCAGTGTTAAGTATTGTTGAGAGACTGTTCTGGCCATGTCAGCCTATTTTATAGTCTGTCTTACATGTGACACATGTTGCAATGCAATGATTGTCTTGCACGCTATAAATTGTCTTATGCACATATATAAATCATGTGACAGCACAAATTCTTAGCTCAATTAACCGAGCTGAACATGAAGCCTGCCAGTTACATAAATGTGTCCCTGTTTATACTTGGTATTAATGACAGAGTTAGGCACAAATTTAAAGTACATTTAAATTTAAAGAATAAAATTCTATTATAAGCTTTATTGCAAGAAGACTATCATGTGTTTAAAAAGTAGCACCTATAGCGCTGTTAAATTATTTTTAATTATACAAATTAAAATACAGTGTTGAAAAACAATGTGTTTTCACCCTTTTTCGAGTTGTTGGTACTATGTCCATTATTGTATCTGTAGTGTTTGTAGGGGATTTGGTAAAAGTTTTTTTTTTTTTTTTTTGTCTTACACATATGTAGACCACAATGTTTTCATTTGTTAATTTTAATTGTAGGAGAAAATTGGTTAATCTTCAGCTTTTTTTTTGCTAATTTGTCTTTGAAATTTGTGCAGTGTCAACGTCGTGGAACATCACCAACCTACTTTTTGACGTGTTGGTGTCACTGTTTAGTATATATTTTTGAGACTGAATGCCCTTATCCTATGCTTTACTCAATCCTTCATGACAGTAGGTGCTGCTTTTCTGAATGATTCTTCAATCTGATTGATTGCATGCAGTAGCAGAGAGATGTGTTCATAGATCAAAAGTGAGTTTTTTTTTTTTTTTTTCAATGTCTGAAATTCTATGTAGATTTGAGTCTGTGTAAATAAACACCACAAAAGAAGCAACCACATGTTCATATGTATTTTTCAATGCACAATCATACAATTAGCTGTGCATTTATTTGTGCATTAAATTATAGTGATCACAGGGTTTGTAATGTACCCATGAATGATCCTTAAGCTAGCAAAAGCAAATTCTACTAATTTGGTTTACTTTGATTTTGTAAAAAGCTCCTATGGAGAATAATTTTTTCCTACTTTTCTCATTTTTCCACCTCTTTAAATGTTTCTGTTCTAATTAGAACTCACTGAGCCTTTATCCAAATCAATTAAATTTAACTTATTTTCTCTTCCTCCATTCTTTCCTTTCCAAAGTTATTAAGTGGTTCACCCCTCCTCAGATAAATTTTCAATTTCTGATTTCTGTCTTTTAACAGTTGTCCCTTGCAGCAGAGCTGATGTTTCTTGTCCTGCCCACTTCAATAGGTGCGTCCGCTCATAAAGCTGTTATTACTATCTGTTTTCCTCAGCCAGCTTCACCCTATGCTGCAGTTTTATTCCTTTTGTCTCGCACGTAATGAATTTAGCCTGAGTTCACATTATTGCTTTGTGCAGAATGTGTAGCCTGATGTATATTTCATTTCATCTCTCCTCTTCTTTCAAGCCATCATCATCAGCCGCCATAGTCTGTCAAATGCATCTTCTACTCAGCCAAGAGTCTAGAACTCCTCACAACATCAAAGAAAGCTGGAGAGACGGGGAGCGGGTAGGAGTGGTCTTCTGCGTTGTATCTGGGTTCTGATGGAGAAGACGGCGGAGGAGAGGGGGAGGGGCAAAAGCAATAGAGAGAGAGAGAGAAAGGTAGGTATGGAGGGAGGGAAACAAGAGGATGAGAGAGGATTGCAGCCAACCAACCAGCTGAAAGAGAACGAGCGATCAGGGCTGTTTGAACGTGGCAGGGAGAAAAGGAGGGAGGAGGGAGAGAGAGAGAGAGAGAGGGTGAGATCGATTGTCAGAACCAAGGAAATAGAAGTGTTACTATTGCACGGCCACTGGAACGGTGTCTGCCAGCTGAGGATATGCATTGGCTCCCAGCGCTCACCGGCTCACAGGACACACTCTAAAATGTAATTTTCCAAAGGCCTAATTGTTGCCGCGGTGATTTTATTTTCCTCCATTTCATTTTTCTTTTCTTTTTTTGGTTTATTTGCCCTCTCTCTCCTCTTCTCTTTTTTGCCGTTGTTGTGTTTTTTTTTGTTTTTGTTTTTTATCGCCCGCTGCTGCTTTTTCTTTTTTTTTTCTTTTTTTTTTTGCCAGCTGCTGGATTTTCCCCTTCTTTTATAACCGCTGTCATTCTCTCCATTTACAAAGGAGGGATCTACAAATAGAGGCAACCACAGCAAGACAGTAAGTGGGGCTTATTTCTCTTCACGCCTGTGCCGGGGGGGGAAGCATGGAACAGGAGGCTGGTGAAACTGTGCGGAGAACGAGAGATGAACGGATCTGGGTTTTAAGAGTACATCCATGGTGGTTGTCCATTTAAAGTTGAGCCATTCAGATCTTTACAAATTAGCTATTGAGAAACTGAGGCAGCCCATGCATGTGCTTTATCTGCTGTAAAGAGTAAATGATGTGAGTAGGTTGGTGTTGCTTATTAGATGTATATTGGTTGCAGCATGTGTATCATATAGGGAATTCTGCTCATCCATTAAAGATGCTGAGGTTTCATTTAAAACAGAAGGTGCATGAAGCACAGCAAGAATAAATGCACACTGCATCTGCAGGTAGTAAGTTTTTTTTTTCTGTATGGATATGAGAGCTTGGCAAAGAAATAGATCCTAATGATAAAAATGGCAAGTGCACTATGCAAATTGTTTTTTTGTGCTGAGTATAATGTGCTGTTCTCCTCTGTTCTTTAAAGAGAAGCCTCATATGCAGTATCCTGTCACTCCCTGAAACACACCCACCCACATACATTGGCATGCATGCAGACGTACTCACCCAGCAGTGCTAACGGACTGATCTGCAAGCATGGCAGCTCTTGTATGACTGCTGCTCTTAAATGCCACATCGATTTTCTTTCCTGTTCACTGCATTTTTTTCTTTCTATCTAGCAAGCATATGCAATGCATGATGCAATTTGCAGTTAAAGCAACAGTCACCCAAAAGGAAATTCCTGTCATTGATTATTCACTCACATTGTTGTTTCAAAATTTTTGTTACTTTTTAAAAAAATTTGTGGGAAACAAAGGGTGGAATATTGAATATTATCCCAGTTGTCTTTAAGTGTATCGTATGTTTAGTCTGCATCTGCACAGTATCAAGCCATAAAATAGCTTTGTGTGTCAGATTCAAACTTTAAGTGATTATTCACTGATAATCTTGTGCAAAAATTGTTCAGACGAGATTTTGTAACGCTTATTAACTGATTCTTTAAAAATTATTGTACAAATCCACAAAAAAAGTCAAAGAGACCAAGCCTCATATTCTCACGGCTTAAAAAGAGATTGTGCACCCAATTTGATGTAATCACCCTCTGGTCATCAATGTGTAGGTGATTTTTGGTTAACTGTGGTTAACCGAGAAGATAAACCGTGTTCCATGATGATTCATAAAATGCAAGTCAATGGCTACCATCATTTTGTGAGTCAACCCCCCCCCAAAAAAAACGACTCATGATTTAAGACAATACATCAATGTCTTATGAAGTCAAACGATCAGCCTGTAAGTGACACTCTCTCCTCTCCATATGCACCAGACACTTTTTTTACTCCATGTTTTGTGCAATTCTAAGTGTGCTTCATACAGGTGAGAGGGCTTAACAGACCACTTGTATTGTACTTTCTCCTCTTCGTATGCTTGGAGAGAGAGAAAAAAAACTAATTTAAAAAAGGTTCAACTAACTTAGACTTGCATTTATATACTGCTGCCATCTGATGATTTAAAGAGCTTGTTTTACCCTCACTTAGAAGTTGCATTGTGTAAAAGCATCTGCTAAATGAATACATGAAAATGCATTATGACATATATAGGCTGACACTTTGTTTGCAACTTTGTATTGCAGCATACAGGATAATCACAAGTACCATTTTGATGAACAATACAGCGCACATTTTTTTTTTATCCATTTCAGTTTGCTTGTATGTTTTTTTTTTGTGTTTTTTGGCTTTCATAGTGCCGGTATTTGTTGACTTGCATCTTATGAATTACTAAGGCCAGGGTTTCAGCCCAAAATCTTCTTTAATGTTTTACTGAACAAGTTGCCCACATATAAGATGGCCTGATGATGGCTATAACAGCAAATTTTTCTGAAGCATGATTTTTATCATTTCATATGCAGACTATTGCACTTAAATCGGGTGGACCACTTTTATCATGCGTCTGTGATCCTTTTGACGCTTAAAAGCTAATCCATTAAATAGAAATTAACACGAGAGATAGTTTTAAAAATCTGTGTTCCATTGAAGAGAACATGGAAGTGCAACCACTTTGAAACAGTGTGAGAATTGGAAAATGATGGCAGTTTTCATTTTAAGTTAACTTTGTTTTGTACTATGTTTATTTGTTACATGCTATTTACCCCAGTTTAATATGCAGTATAAATCTTATAAGTAGATTAGGTACTTTTCAAACAATTCCAGTAATCACACCTTTTGCTACAGGTTGTTCTCCGCCCACACACACACACACACACACACTGTTGCTCAGACAACCCACTGAATGCCCGTTAAGCAGACAGAAAACTCCTCTTGGCTTGCAAGTTTCACAAATGAATGGACACTGGAAACATTGTCTCTTTTGCTCAGATCTTAAGAAATCTTGAGGCACCAGCAGTGTGTCTGCATGTGCTGTTACACAGGAGTGTGTGTTGATTTTGTTCGGGACTGTCCTCTGACATTATCTGCTGAATCTATTATTAGAAGCCTTTATTTCTCGTGTATATCCTTCTCTGGTACATTGTCTAAACCCAGAAGAGGGAAATTGTTGCAGGTCGTTGCTGTGGTCACCCGTAATTACATGATATATGTATTTCTAGCTGGTTATTGAGAGAGAGAGAAACATGGGGGAGGGAAAATAAGTAATGAAGCCAAAGACAAAAGAAGCTTTGTGTTTAATTATTTCCTCCAGCTGGTAAAAATGCGGTGCATGACAGTATAAAGAGCATTTTTGAAAAAAGTTAGTTTGGGTGGAATTGTTGTATTGTCTTGTTTTACAGTAAAATAATAAAAACAATAATACTTTTATAGAGGATGCTTTGGTTTTTATGCATAGGAATCACTGAATTTGCTCAGATATGTGCTTAATTATCAATATGCCAATGATAAAAATACTAATCTAATATATATATATTTTTTTGCATTAGAGAAAATGGAGGGAAAATATGTAGCATTGTAAAGACTAGAAATGAGTTTATTATGTTAACTGTTAAAAGAAACAAAAGATCTTAAATATGTTTTCCTGGCACAGATATTGGGGAAGAATGGTGTTGCCAATATTGCTTGTTAAAAAAACAACAACAAAAAAACTCCTCAGTCACACGCTGTCACAACTGTCACATGCTCTTTCCCACACTCTCTCTCTGTGTTCTCTTTAAACACACACACGCACACGCACAGTTTCTCCGTGTGTTCAGTTTGGGGGGGATATGAGATACGATGACAGAGTGGATAATCAGACAAAGACACACAAAGAGAGTTAAAATTAGCCACATTGAACAGGCCATTGATAAATTGGGAAACTAGAACAGCATTAGCACCTTTTTTCTCAGTGCTCTGGAAAACCCAGCCTCTCCTCTTATCCGCATTGACCTCTCCATCTCATACATACACATGAACGTGTCCAGAGTAGTGAAGTGCAACCTTACATATTTATGAGAATGAAAAAAATATATATGTTTTTGTAGAAACTCATTTTATTTTTATTTGCATTTGCTTGATCAGTAAAATGTGTAATGTTGTTAAATATTATTACTTTTTAAAATCTGTTTAAAATATCTATTTAAATACATTTTAATAAATATTGATTTGAAATTAAATTTTCAGCATTTTCACCGTTTCTACATACTTAAGTGTGACTCTGTAAAGTCTAAGTCTGCTTGTTTCTCGTTCCCCATTAGTTTTGGTCTGTTTGCACCGGTGGATCTGATTTTGTTTTACATAATTACAAACACGCAAAATTGCTCTGGATGCTGCACCAGTTGTAAAATGACATCAAGCTCTTATGTTATAAACCTAATTCATGAAATGATGTATCCAAAATGAACAAATATTTATTTAGATTTAAAGGTTTTAGTGTGGTTTTAAATGAGTAGTTCCACCAAAAATTGTAATTCTGTTATTAATCACTCACCCTCATGTTGTTCCAATCTCCCAAGACCTTCATTCATCTTCAGAACACAAATTAAGATGATTTAGATGAAATTTGAGAGCTCCCTCAATCTCTATAGACAGCAACGGTGATGAAACTTTCAAAGGGCGAACAAAGTCGTTTTTACATGGTTTTCTTTGGAGCACAAAAGCGTTCTTGGAGCTTCGTGTGATCACAGTTGAACCCCTGGAGAAGCATGAAATGTTTTCACAATGTTTTTGGTTTCTTTTTCTGGACTTTGAATGTCTTGTGGCCATTTTTGTCTATAGAGGATGAGGGAGCTCTCAGATTTCATCTAAAATATTGTCATTTGTGTTCCAAAGACGAACGAAGGTCTCAAGGGATTGCAAAGACATGAGGATGAGTAAACAATACATTTATGGTTAAATTTTTGGTTGAGCTAATCCTTTTAAGAGGTTCAACCCATATTGTTTAGGTCACATTTGATAATATGTATGTAATGAGTTCACCAAACTTGAGCGCAGTGAAATAATAAAGGTCAGGTGTTCAGACAATCACCAGAATTCAGTATGCTACTTCTCATACATTCTACAACCTTGTCAAGCAATCAACTCAACATGTTCAGTCGGTTAAATGAGCAAAAAAAACATCTTTTCCAGTGTAATATGAATAAGCCTTTCTATAATCGAAGTAATTTGTAAACGTAACAGCTTTCAGTCACTCTTAATCATTGTAAATACATTTTACTATTGAAAATATCATCAACCGTCTTGACCCATCCCTAGTGTATAGTGAAGATTTTGCAGCTCTTCTGTATTTGTATGTATCGCATTGCCTCTTTCATGTCTTTGCTTATGAATCGTGCTGTTAGAGAGAACAATGGCTCTCTGTAGTTCAAACACTTCTCCCTCATTATGCTTAGCAAAAAGATCTCCTGCAAAGCACTCTCACACTTGTAACAGTGGATGACAGTTACTGCTCAAGCCATTTGAGCAGGCTTAGACGAATGATTGCACGCTCACATAAAATCTACAACACAACTGTGTAAACAATTGAGAGTAATTTGCAGTCTGATCTTCTTCTCACACTGTCCTATAAATGAGCACAGCAAAGGTGCAATAATTCAACAGGGATGTCCATCTGGAGTGATTTCTAATGACACATTTACCTGTCTAGGCTGATGAATCCAGGCAGTGGCCGCTACCTGGACAGCATAGATCGATACCAATGGATCTGTTTAAATTAGGCCAGCGTGAAAGCTTGATATGGTGTTCACGGTTTCATTCCTGTTCATTTTACTAAACTACTGTCAAGTTGTATTTGTTCTCTGTTCCATCTTGTCTTTTCAGTGTTTCCTGACCACTCCCCCGTCCCCTCTTTTCATCGTTACCTGTACAGTCATGAGTTTTCTTGTCCTCTTGTCTTTTTCTCCCTCTGCGTGTTTGCCCAGCAGTGGAAGGGAAGGTTTTCTAATATTTGCTGTATAGGCTCTTGGGGAAGATAGTTCAAGCGTTCGGGATTTAGCCCAGTCGTTTTACGTACTTCCGTTTACGTTTTTCCGCCCTCTCTTATTCTGCTCGCGGTAAAAGACTGATCTGGGACAGACGGTCTCCCTTGCGCTCTGGCCTACTTCAGCTCTGTCCTTCCTCGCTCACCTCCCTAAACTCTCTCTCCTCCTTTCCTTTTTCCATCTGTTTTTCCCTCTTTTGCCATGAGAGTGTCTCTCTTTGGCGTAAGTGTCGGGGGAAGTTAACGCATTACTTTTTATTACTCTTACATTACTCATTACATTAGTTGTCAACTTTGATATTTTTGCGTAGTTTTTTCTCATTAAAAGACTCTTTCTACACTAAAGTATAAATGCCAATATCATGGACAAGTTTTTGCGTCACATAGGCAATACAGCAAAAAGGGGCCAATAAATGTCATGACAACGACAAAGTCTCTGGCAACCTTTACCGGCGGGCTCAAGGACATTGTAGACATTCACAGCCACTCTGAGGCATCACCTACAGTGTAGAGTCTCTCATTTTGTCTTTTATAAACGCAACCGTACGCATATAAATTGATACCGTATGCATGAACTTTTGGATGTGTTCACACTAGACAGATTTGGTTAAGTAACAAACTCTGGTTCAGTTGCCCAGTGTGAACAAGTGTGACTCTTTTTATTAAAACCTCGGGGTGCACCAAGTAAAGTGAGACCCATGAAAGTTAAAGTCGGGTGCAGTTGGACTTAAATGGACCCACCATTAAAAAAAAAAAAAGTAGGCTCATTTGACAACTTCCCTAGAGTTAAATTGTTGAGTTTTACTATTTTTGAATCCATTTAACCAATCTCTAGGTCTGGTGTGAGCAACTTAGCATAGATAATTTAATCAGATTAGACCATTTGACTCTTGCTCAAAAATGTCCAGAGATTTTTAATAATTTTCTTATTTAAAGCTTGACTATTCTGTAGTTACATCATGTACTAAGGCAGACAGAAAATGAAAGGTTGTTATTTTTTTCCCACTATTGTGTCTAGGAACTATGCTCTCATTCTGGTGTAATAATCCTTTGCAGCCGTACCATGGCTGCAGCAGAGCTGAGATGGTTGCGACTGCAAATGTCCTTGATTATTACACCAGAATGAGAGTATAGATCCTAGACACATCGACTTAGAGAGAATATCAGCTTTTCATTTTCTGTTGTCTTCTGTTGTACAAAATTTAACTACATATGAGTCGAGCTTTAAACAGGAAAATTATCAAAACTCTTTTTTTTTGTGTGAGATTCTAATGGTATATTCTCATTCAATGATTTGTGCTAAACTAAACTAAGCTAAAAGTTCAAAAACTGTTTAACTCTAGTGAAGTGGAGTATTCCTTAATATATAAATCCAACATTATTCAAAGATATCTAAACAAACTAATCACAGGACATGATACCATGATGAGACCATGAAAAGGACAGAATGCTCAACCATACCTCATATTTTTGTTTCCATAGTTTCAACATTGCATATAATAGTTCTGAACAGGTGTTGGAAAGGCTGCCTATTTGCATTAAATCTTTTTGTATGAATACCTTGTGCTGTTTTGACTCTTTTGCACATTTTATAAGCTTGCTTATAAGCTTGCAGCAGATAAAAATAAAATGCATATCCACATACAAGAATATGTAGCCTAGCACAAAGCATTCTTTTGGATGTTTGGTCAAGAAAAGCGTATGCTTCATTTAGTTTCTTTAGGATTGGTTTATGAAAATGACGAGGAATGCTGTATTTAAATAGTTTTTTTTAATTCTACATAACTCAAAAAATGCAGTCCTATTCTATTTTGAAGTCTTCAGACATGATTGCAAACATTACAGTAGTACTTTTCTGCTTGTAAACAGCTCAGTGCTTCCAGTAATGGCTGCATCGTCAGAATGTCAGATCTTTCATCAACACAACACTCGTGTGTGCTTGTTTGCACAAATAAAAACATTTCCATCGCTTCAACCACTAAAGTAACATGGACTACTTAAATTATGTTTTCACTATACCTTTCTGGGCTTTGTTGCATAGACTGACAATGAAGGGACAGAAACATTTCAGATTTACTTTTTTCTTCAACAACATGAGGGTGAGCAATTTGAGACAGAATCTTTGGGAATCTCTTTAATATGGGAAAGGTTTTCATTAGTATGTATGAGTAAAGAAATGAAATGTCAGAAAACCACTACTTATTTGACATGTATCTCTGCTATTATGGTGTAAATGTAACATCTCAGTATATTACACTTCATTGCTGGTGTATCCACTTGTCTTTTTTTCATCTATCTTCACCTTACTCATTGACCAATGATATTTGCTCGTAAATGTAATGACAGTGCTGGCCCATCAGCTAAATGAGGACCAAATCAGGACTTTTCTGGTCTAAGTTTGTCTTTTTTTTTCTAGTTGTTGTTCTGGTTGTGTTGTTTTCGATTACTTCAGTTAAATATGGGGATGGGTGTAATATATGGTCATATCTGACTTTGGCCAAGTTCATCTTGCACTGCCAGAGCGTGACCAATGAAGGACCCAAACACAAGTCCTGCTGCTGAGATTGGTCTAGCACTTTGGATTCTCGAGCACAGCCAGTGTGTGATGGTGTCTGCATCAATGTGAGCACAGGGCACTGGGGTGTTTCTCTCAGCAGCGGTTGAGCGTGTGTATGCACATAAGTAGAGCACAATCCTTTTGTTGAATCCCAGAAGACAGCATCACTCCCTGTTCCCCTCTCTCTCTTTCCCATTCTGTCCCTCCCTTTTTATCAGCTCTATTGTTTTGCTGCAGAATATAAGGGAAACACATTTGCAGTAATGCAGTTGCATGCTGCCGTTCTCCTTTTTTTCCCTCGCTTACTGTATAAGGATCAGCTCATTCATGCCAATTGATCTGTGCGATTGGCCGGAGTCTCCTGTACTTCTGTGGACCGGATCCCAGTGTATTAGTGCTAATTGCACCATTGAGAGGGAAAAAGGGATGCAGCAAAAGAGGGGGTGTGGGGCATGAATTTTTCCCAGCAGTCACCAGTGCATCATCAAAGTACAGCTATTTTTAGATTCAGAAGCAGTGGTGGTGAGCCCATCAGCCCAGAACAGCAGTTTTTTTTACTGCCGTTGAAGAGCATTACGTCCCATATTGACTTTTCTATGGACGCTTTTGCTGCTGCTGCACATTTATCAACGGTTGATGTTCAGGTTCAGTAAAATGACTTGTAGGTGTATACTCCATGTAATAATAAGTATAATAATCAGGGCTTTTCAAAGCAATTGCAACACGGTTTGCTGGAGTGTTCTTGGACATGTTCAGACTAAATTGATATTACAGTATGTTATTGTTTTTGTGTACAGTTTTTGAAGGGATACTTAATTTCATCCTGCATTTATTGGCATAGATATGAAATATACATAAGCTTTTTTTTTTGGCAGACTAGATCTGCTACGCTGCTGCTGTTGTTGTTGCTGCTGCTGTAGTACAATACTTTTTTAGTTCAGATTAGATAATAAAAAGGAGCTGCTTTTAAAATTTGGGTAAAACTCATTTGTTTTATTTAAAATGACAATTTTAACCCGACGGTTGTGTATGTGCATACTTTAAACAAATTAGCGTTAAAACCACCCAAAATGTTTTAGTGTATTGATACCAAGTTTTTTTTTTTTTAAAGGCATAAATTATGTGTAAAAAATAAAGTACATCATGTAAAACTGAAAGTCTTGTAAATTCATAAAAAAGGCCTTGAAGAAACCTTGAAGAACATTCAGTTCTTAAACTTCTGGGAAAGACTTACTAAAGCTCTGAATGTTTACTTCTCTGGTATAATTGTGGACAATAGGAGGCATTGGAGTCAAAGAGTTTGAGAACAAGTGCTGTCTAGGCACACAATCACTGACTGACTTCATAATGCAATCTCCTGTACCTGTCAGCAGCCTCTAAAGGGTACAAATATTTCACCACACTCTCCTTAGTGGGCACAATTTAATCAGTCTAATCAGCAAACTATGTCAGGAAAATGGACAGCCACGTCTAACTTGTATTTTTTTTGGTTACCTAATCAAAACTATAATGTTGAATGGGCCGTATTAGTGTTTGTGTGGCTAAGTGTGTGTGTGTGTGTGTGTGTGTGTGTCTTTATTCTGAGGGATTATGCTACTGAGACGTGTTTAATGAAGACAGGACACAATCCATTACTCAGGAACACTTCTGCTTAAAACCGCATTGTTTGCGGAATCATATTTGCACACAAACCCCATATTAATCCACCAATGCTTGCTTTTTTTTTTAGCGGTGTAAAACAGCTGATGAGAAAATCAGTATAGCGAAAATGTCTACAGCTCACTCCTGCCGAGGCTGGATGCCATTAAGCCAAATAGCGCCATCCGGTTTGTTTATTAAGGGCTTGTTTCAGAGTTGCACTGAACAGATTAACTCTGTGTGCGATCCACTGCATTAGTTGATGAATAGCTCGTTGAAGGCCAGTGATATTTCATGTCAGCTATCCTTCAGTCTCTGCTCCTCTACTGCAGGTCTAATGGCTGCATACTTCACGGTAGATGTCTATTGCAGCAGCTATGCCAAAGTTGCAAATGGACCTCTCTATATGCTGACGGCTTTGGCCTAGTTTATCAGTGTCATCTGCACACAGGCCATCAATCAACCTTCAGCTTAACTGCGCTGACTGTGTCAGCTCAAGCTCTAGATCACTAAACTTTCAGACTTGTCAGTCATGTCCTTTTCTGGGGAAATTGACATGGGAGTTGACATGGAAAGTTCTTCAAAGCCCTCTGGTATTTTGTGTAATTAGTTATGATTAGGAATTAGTATTTCTTATTTTATAACCCTCCGCTTCCACTCCTCTTTTGCTATGGAATGCCGATAATGCTTCATTGTCATTGACTTAATTTTCTGGCAAACCATATTTTCACTTATGCAATGGCGGGTGCTATGACATATCTCTTAAAATACCATTAAAAAAAATCTAAATATAATGAAAAACCAGAAGCAAGCAACTGAAGCAACAGCATATAGATCCAAACTGCCATCCATTGACTTCCATAGTTCTTTTGGTTCTTACTATGGATGCCAATGGCTAATGGTTTCCAACATTCTTCAAAATATCTTTAAGAAAAAGATTAATCTTGAAGAAAAAGATTCACAAAAGTTTATAACCTCTTTAATGTGAGGAAATATTCTTTTTGTGTGAACTATCCTTTTACTGTACATGCTTGAAGCTAGAATAAAATAAAACTGTTGTTTCTTTTGATATATTCTTAAAAATGTCAAGATACATTTTGGTACTTAGGTACTAATTTAGAGGTAGATGTAGATTTAGAGATGTGTGTCGTTTTTTCTCTGATAGTGTAGATGAACATTTTGGGAAAATGAATAAAAATACCAGCACATTTTGTGTGAACTATCACTTGTAATTTTCAACAAATATTTCTGGCTCAGAACATTGTGTTTGGTATCACCGTGAACTTGTTTTGAATAAGTGTTTTGGAAGAAGCTAAACATAAGCTGAAAAGCGTGTAATGACTACAGCAAATTTCCATTGACCTCGAAATGACACTTGAAAATTTTCAGTGCGTTTTATGCAAATAATACAAGGATAGACCTTTGGAGTGGATTGTGTTTAAAAAGATGGAAGTAAAAAAGATGGAAGAGAATAGAAAAACAAAAAATGATTCAGAACAGTTCGTAGTTCCCCAAAACAGGTGCGCGCTCAAGCCTATAGCTATTAGCCTGAAGAGATGAGCAATATGTGGCAGCATAAATTATAAGAAAACAAGAGCCCATCTGTGCGCTTGCATCAAGTTGCACTGATGAGATTTGAATTATGTTTCACATGTCTTTTTTAACAAGTAGCGGTGACCTAATGTACATGTTGGTATTCATTTATTACAAATAGCACATATGGCGGCCATTATGAATATTATTACACCACATTTCTGTGGCATTTGATTCTGATTGCTCAAACACAACAAATAGCTGTCCAGTGTTCCCTATTATTTAAAATATCTAATAATATATATTTTTTTCTCTTAAGTATTGCACTGTGAACTTGTTCTCAATACAAAATTTTTGTTGTAATGTTTTGTGCTGCCAGGCGGCGCGGTGGCACAGTGGGTAGCACTGTCGCCTCACAGCAAGAAGGTCACTGGTTTGAGCCTCGGCTGGGTCAGATGGCATTTCTGTGTGGAGTTTGCATGTTCTCCCCATGTTCGTGTGGGTTTCCTCCGGGTGCTCTGATTTCCCCCACAATCCAAAGACATGCGCTATAGGTGAATTGGGTAGGCTAAATTGTCCGTAGTGTGTGTGTGTGTGTGTGTGTGTGTGTGTGTGTGTGTGTGTGTGTG
>CAIGQV010016547.1:12831779-12867122 GCA_903798115.1 Danio jaintianensis | reverse complement strand
CAATTTAACTTCTGTTTCATGCCAAATTTAAAATAATGTAATTTGAATGTACTTTTTATTTTAAGGTTTGATTGTTGTGTGCTTGTCATTTTCATTATCTTTGTTAGGTTTCAATTTGTTTTTCAGTTAGATGCTATGGCAAACTTTTTAAAGCCTGTGTATATTCAGCTTTAAATCAGTTTAAAAAACACTTCTATTAATTTTAGTTTATAATAAAAAAAACTGTAATGAAACTACTTTTTTTTTTTTTTTAAATGTCCCTTTTTGACTACATTATTGACTCTGTTTTCTCCATTCTTCAATATTATAACAGAAACAGACTAATGAACGCAGCATGACATTAATACATCTCATTGGTGCTGAGATGATCCAGTCTCAATTTGTGCCATCATGCATGGTGTCACCAATCATTTTAAGCGTGAAAAACCCAATCTTCAAACCCTGAGCCCACAAGCTCTCCCCCTCCAGCATTCGGCTCTAATGTGTGCAACCTCTTTGTGTGCTTTCATTCAGGTATATTCCGTTGAGCTCTTCTCCCATTAAGATGTCGCTGCTCTTATCAGTCTAGCCAGAGAAACGCAGGCTAGCAAGACCTTGTTCGGCCTCTCGGAGGTGGTCTGGACTAGAGCTGTTTTTCATGTTATGACATTATCATCATGCCTGTTGAGCCAGGTTTGTGCCCAGAGGAAATACAGCGCTGTCATGTGCCCAATGTTGGGTTGATGAACGGGCCATGAGGTGACATGCTGTCAGAGGCGTGCAAAAGAAAGGTGGAAGTGGCCTGCCAATATTTCTGTTGTTGACAAGACATTGTGACCTTTGCCCTCTCCATCTAGTTTGCACTTTTCATACAAGCTGCCTTCTTCGCTCTCTATTTGTCTCTTTGAAACATGCTCATAAATACTCGGCATGTGGGCCGCTGTAAGAATCCCGCACTCTTCTTATAGAAGCACAGGTCACTGGTGGTTGATGTTGAGCTCAGAAGCATCATTGTGTGAATAGAATATGAAATCACTCAGATGTAATGTAGGCATGATGCTGATGTGTTTCAGGAGACTAGTGGGCCTTGAAATCTTCTCTTTTCATGTGCTCTTTCTTTTTTTTTTTATTGGCTTGACACTGCCACAGTCTTACTAATTCCATTCGTGAGAATATTTTTTTAAAGGGTGCGAGCTTATTCAAAACTGTGAGCCAGGGTTTGACAGTGTGTTTTGTCAGAGTACAGTTGAGAATTAAAGAATTGGCTTCTTTTTCGCTGGAAGTTGAATTGATTTGGCAATGAATCACAGGAGGTTGAATTCCAGTGACGGAAAGAGGAACTCGCTGAATTGCGCACACTAATGCATTGATGGATTTGAGAGAAATTAGGTGTTGTTCCACCCTGGTCTATAAAAGTTAAATTATGAAAAATGGATATATTACATTTTTGGACGATTCTTAGATATGACAATAATTGGTTGAGATACAACAATATGAAGATCGTAATAAAAATATCAAGAAACTATAGTTATAAAAAGTTATAGATGTATATTTAAAGGAGTGATAGAGTAGGAAAGAAATGTCTTCATGTAACATGATATTTACTTAATATTCTAATGATTTTTGGCATGAAATAAAAATCAACAATGCTCATACAATGTATTTTTGGCTATTCCCAAAAATATGCCTGTGCAACATAACACTGGTTTTGTGATCCAGGGTCACATATTCTTGTGGAACCAGTTCAAAACTTTTTTTCCAGAATTATTTGATGAATAGGAGCAGCATTTCTTTTTTTTTTTTTTTTTACTAAGGAAAATGCTTTTATTATGTCTTTTATAAATTTTGATATAAGTATATATTTGCTAAATAAAAATGTTTTTTTTTGTCCATCCATCCATCCATCCATTTATCATCCATCCATCCATGCGTACATACATCCATGCATACATGCATACACACATACATGCCTACATGCACACTGTAAATACAGGTACATGCATACATACATATTCTAAATGGTATACAACCCTGAAACTCAGGCATTTAAGTAAAAAAGAAATTCTGTTAGTAATGTCAGCTAGATGCTGTGGTTGAGTGAGACATATCTACTCTATCTGAAATATTTCACAGATTTTGTAATAGTTTCCTGAACGTCTTTTGAAATTGCAGTCATTTCAGAGAAGACAGTCTGAAAGAGCGAGATCTGAGATCTTAATTAGCCCCATGGTGTTGAGTTGTCGACTCAGAGGGGGAGTTTGATTTGTAGCTTCCCCTAAGGTGCGTCTATGTGGAACTACAGCTGTTTTCAGTACTCTAATGTGATTTCTGTTATATAAGCAGACCATGATCATACAGAGTACACAGCAGAGATTTGAGCTTTTGCCATCTTTTGCTTTGTGAATCCGTTTCTGTTGGTTTCTATACAAATGTGACCTTGCATGCTGCCTTTTGATGTGCTCTTTTCATGATGAAGTGAAATTGGATTTAATGACATAATTGGAATTTCCCAACACTTCAAAATAGGAGAAATCCGCAGGAGAAAAAGTTCGGAAGTAGGTCGTTTTTATTACCCGCGTCATGAAATATGGTGCAGCAGTTATTGTTTTATGAGCTCCAGTGTAAAGATGGCTGATGGAGAAAGGGAATTAGGGTGACTCTCTGAGGACTGAAACTCTCTCAGGGGCTGAGCTTGTGTATTAGTTGGCTGATTGACTTGTGCTCTGACATACAACGTTGGGAGGTCATGAGAAACAAGTGAATAATGGTGAACACGTGTCATTATCTGTCCTACCTGTATGGCCTCTCACAGCATTAGCCTGTGGATAGACCTGTATGCAAGTATGGGTGTGTGTGTATGCGTTTGTGTGTACGTATCAGAGAGAAATTGGCCGCTCCAGTTTCATGGTGTAAAAGTGGGGCGGTCTGTTCCTTGGAAGTTTCCCAGTATAATGTCCTGGGGGCCGAGATACTGAAAATATCTATCTATATAGATGCTTTGTCCTACATTAAAGTGAGGGTGAAAGAGAGAGAGAGAGTGTGAGAGAGAGAGGGCAGAACACCTGAGAGTGTGCAAACGACAGAGAGCGATAAGAGAGAAAAGCCATTTTAGGGATGGTGGATGGACTATTCAGATTTTCCAGCTGAGAACTCAAAGGAGGTCTTGACGACGAGAAATGACCAGTTGGTTGTATCTGTGCATGTGACTATTGTAGTTGGTGAATAAGATAAAGTCGTTATTTTTGTTCATACATTGGGAAAATATGTCAAAAACATGTTGCTGCCTCAACTGACTCAAGATCAAAGACCATTTTTTGCATAACTTAAAGGAATAAAGTTCAAATTATGAACATATTTTAATAGGTCAAAAGCATGTTATCATAAGTTAATGATCATTTTATTTACAGTGTTACCTATTTTGTGTTTTGAGGAAAGATAAGATGTTTTTGTTAGAAATGACGTGACGTGATCAATTAATACCACTATTTTAATTTTTGGTTAGGTGATAACTTTAATAATTATGATTGTAAATAACAACTAAATGTTATTCATATATAATATGCCTTTTATTTTATTTTTATGAACCTTCTACAAACATTTTAATCTGTGTTATATGGGTGGGGCGGGAGGTAGGGCTTTGAGTTTCTTTTTGTAATAAGTTAAATAATTGAGTACTTCCAAGAGAATTTTGATATATGGTCCATCCCATGTATGTATGTATGTATGTATGTAAGTATGTATTTAAATGAAAATGAAAATAAAGAGTAAAAAAAAAAGATACCTTTAATATGAAGTGAACTCTGCAGTAATTACCCATCTGGAGAAGTCAGACCTCTCAGGCAATGAACAAAGACAACACTGTGTAAAGATTAACTCTGAAAGTCACTTTACGAAAAGAGGAAGGAACTGTAGGAAACCAGCTTAATTTAACAGAATAAGGATAGAATGGTCTTTTTAAAAAGACTTGGCTCTATTTGACATGATGGCAACCTGAAGTCCTATGTCAAACTTTAGAAACTCCGATACTGGGTAATCACTCAGCAGGAGCTGTAACCTTGGAGCTCATTAAAATTGTGTATAATTCGAGAGTGGAAGTTCGCTTGGACTAAGTAAATGAGAGAAGGGACCCATGGGAGAAGAAAGAGATGGGGAGAGATACTGTTATCTTACACTTGTTATCGCTCTGTATTTCCTTCGTGCCCTACCGAGGGCATCAATCACTTTCTTTGTCTTGATTTATCTCACCTCCTCTGCTGATGATTAATTGAGATATTCGCAGTTCATTGTGTGCTCTGACATTTGTCATGTCCTTTCAAGTTTTGTCCTTAAAGGAAAGGTTCATACATAAAAGGTGAAAAAAATAAAAAATGTGGCTTATTTTATGCAAAAAAGCCAACTTAATTTGAAATTCTCCCAATCATTTTGTCCACTTAAGCCCTATCCATCCTGAAGTTAGTTGCAAGTCTTCATTCAATTTTGAGTGTTGTTGAGTTGCACGCTTTTAAAATAAACAAACAATCTATTGAATTTCCTGGATTCCATTCATTAATTTATTTATTTATTAATTTATTTATTTGTTTATTTATTTATTTATTCAATTCCCGTAATTTGTATTACTTGGACTCACATCACAATACAAAGTATGTACAATTCCAAAGTAAAAGTCAAATTTCACTCAAAAATAAGTATTCAATTTACTTACGTTAATAACATTTTTTCTTTTTTGACATAATTGTTGACGTAAGCTTCATGGAAAGCTTTATCAGTGAATATGGAATTTAACAACTCAAAACTTACTACAAAAATATTGGGCCACTACAAAAGACTTGAAATACTGTGTAAAAGATGTCATTTTAATTAGTTTTTTTGTTTTCAGAGCTTTGCAAAGGCTTTATTCTCATTATTTTTTAAAGAAAATCAGGCCTGAAATGATATGATGGTGAGTAGATGATACAGCTCATTGACTGAACTATTGACCAGACCATTGGTTGAATTCTGCCAGATTTCCATGAGATGAGACGTTTGTATTGTGTTTTTTCATGCTTTACCTGTAAACAAAAGTAGCTTTAGCACCAGAACACATTTCTTTTTACTTTTAAAGTATTGGTGAAAGTACATGCTTTTAAACATGTTTGCATCTAAGGACCTGGGAATGATTTTGGATATAGGAATGTATATAGGTCCTACTTCAGAGAAGGGTCTACATGTAGCCCAACACTATCGGAACTACTAGCATAGTAAGTGTATGTTCATTGGTCAAACGCATGTCATACAAAACACAGTCACAGTAAAGTGTTGTAAGAGCTCATCTCACAGAAAGCTAATAATAAGATCGGTCTCCTGTCAGAAAGACACTGTTGAAAATAAATATATATGAAGTTGTTGACATAGACCCCTAATCAATGAAGACAATGTTGTTTAATGAATGATTTATTGGCTGCCTGCCAGCCTATTATTATAAAGACGCCAACCTTTCACCCTAAACATAATGCTGAACAGTGTTGCTTTACATGTCAGTCAGATGGCCTCAGGGGGCGGTCCTTGTATGCTACATGGCCAATAAAAAGCCGCAATCCAGACCGTCTGAACTAAGCATAGTTTCAACTAAACAATAACATAATTATGTAGGTCCATTTTGCTCTTTTTCCTTGTTATTCATCTACATACTTCATTAACATGACTCATTAACATGACTTCCTTTTCATCATGTACTTCTTCCCACATGTAAGTTCAACTCCTCAGTGTTCTATCCATTCAGTTCAAATTTCTGTCCTCTTTCCTTGATCCAGAGCCTGCCGAGACTAATCCCTCTCTATCACCTTCCTGGCCTTCCTCTCAATTTGTCTTTCGTTCAGTCTCTCCATCATTCTCCTTTTGCCCTCTATCTCAGCTCCCTCCCACTTCCAATTCCCCTCATCTGTGATTAGTCAGCAGGAAAAAACACACTTTATTCTTTTGCCAGTTTTCTTTTTTTTTTTTTTTCATCCCCTTTTTCCATTTTGTTCTTATCCATATGCTTTTTCAGATACCGCCAGCTGCTCTGCTTCTGAACACCACTTCTACTCTTTCTCTTTTCCAACCTCTACTTGTTAGTTACTCTCTGCGCCGTCATTAGTCCATAAATCATGTTCGGTGTTTCTGTTTCATTGTTCTGTTGAACAAGGATTTTATGGGTGAAATGTAGCTTGAATATGGTCAGCATGTCTGGCCAAATTGCATACCATTTTGCACTTCCTTTTCTTGGTTTTAGGGCACCAGTAATGATAAAGGAGGATTGCACAATTGTACAATTTCACAGAGCTTGCCAAAGGGGTGTTAGTTTGATATTGGGTTGTAAATAAGAGGGCTTTGTGCTTCATTTATTGTATTTCTTTCATATTACCCTCTCTTCCCACTTCACCTCCCTCTGCCATTGTCATTTATTTTCTCTGACAGTCATATTATTTCTTTTACAACTCTTTAATGTCCCCATCACATATTTTGTCAGCTTTTCACCCTGTTTCATCTCTCTCTGGTGTTATCCATATCTTCTCCATTACTTACGGCTGTTCCTTCTCTTTCCATCCCTTACTCTTTGTCAGATCAGGTCAGGCCTGTCATTATGCATCAAGCATGCACTGTTTCAGAACACTGCTCTGTTTTTTTGTATTCTCTATTTAAATGCATTGCCCATTCACACTAAAGAGAACATATAAGGATATTTTGAGGAATGTTGGTGACTAAACAATTCACCTAGCCTTTAACTTTCACAGCAGGATAAAAAAATGATTATGGAAGGCAATGGCTTTACTTGACTGTTTGTTTAACATTAATCTTGTCAAGAGCTTTTGTGATATTTAGCTTCATCCAACAGCACTTAGACTGTTCACAGTATCATTCCACTTGTCTGCATTCTTGTTGTTGTTAACAATTGTTATGCAGTGGCGGTGATGTTTCAATGCTGAGATTTAATGCTTAAAAATTGCAATCTTGTTTCTATATAAATTAAATCATAAATTAAAAAAGTTTATTTCTATTTTTCTATACAGTTGTGTGATCACAATATACTTAAAGGGCAACTATTTTTTAAGGGGGTTTATAAGGGGTATAAACACAGTTGCGTGGCAACAGTCTGTGAATATAACCAGCTTCTAATGGTAAAAATGTATGAATAAAATTTTTTATAATCACACTTGATAAAAAAAGGTCTGCAGAAACACTTTGATTGACAATCTCCCTTTGTACATGTCATCAGAGAGGGAAAGCCCCACCCATTAGTGACGATCTGTCTTTCATTATAAAATGTTAATCTTGTTTTTGAATCTGTCGCTATGCTGACACAGTCATTTGTAGCTCCGCCCTCTTTTGAAGAGAGCACAATGTCATTTGAATTTAAAGCTACAGTCACTAAAACAGCACAATTAGGATCAAAGCCCAAAAGAAACAGGAGTTATTATCATTATTAGTGGGGTATTTTGAGCTCAAACTTCACAAACACAGGGACATCATAGACTTATTTGACATCTTTGTAAAAAGGGGCATAATAGGTCCCCTTTAAAGGTATAAGCATATAGCGTACGGAACTGTACCAAACCATAACCACTCAGTGGAAACGGACCGTAACTGTACTTGACTAAGTTCTGAGTAGTCTTTAGGTTGATTAGCATATAAAATAAAATTTTCACATGGTTTTATATACTGTCTTATAAACTTACATTTAGGTAATTTTAATTTACATTAGGCATTTTAAGGACTGAAAAACAAATACAGTAGTAATTTAAAAGGTTGTGCTCTCTCTCTCTCTCTCTCTCTCTCTCTCCAAATAGTAGTGAAATCATCATTTACATGTATACTATTAGTTCATTGATTTTATTATTTACTTACAACATAAAGTGTACTTAAAATATAGATGCTTTACTCAAGCATATTTTTTTCTTTATATTGAATTACACTTATAAGTAGAAAAAAAAAAATGTTTTGCAAATATTTGTGAATTATATTATCCCCCTTTGGGGCTGCATGGTGGCGCAGTGGGTAGCACGTTCGCCTCACAGCAAGAAGGTCGCTGGTTCAAGCCTCGTCTGGGTCAGTTGGCATTTCTGTGTGGAATTTGCATGTTCTCCCCGTGTTGGCGTGGGTTTCCTCCGCACTATAGGTGAATTGGGTAGGCATACGTAGTGTATGTGTGTGAATGAGTGTGTATGGATGTTTCCCAGTGATGGGTTGCAGCTGGAAGGGCATCCGCTGCGTAAAACATATGCTGGATAAGTTGGCGGTTCATTCCGCTGTGGCGACCCCAGATTAATAAAGGGACTAAGCCGAAAAGAAAATGAATGAATGAATTATCCCCTTTCTTTTAAATGTAGAAATTCCCCTAATGTTCCTTTTTTTGGGGAACCATAACATAAACATGAAATCGTAATGATTAAAAGACAGAACTGTACATTTAGCATGGCCACATTCCATCATTAACAGTTTGTTTAAAATGCATGTTGCATCACTTTTCCAATTTTTACATTGTGGTTTTCAAGCCATTTCTGGATCAAATGGACAATGTAATGTTTTTTTTTTTTTTTTTTTACACTTGCTTCCTTTAAATAAAAAAAAAAAACAAGTAATTACTTGTCCGCAATGTAAGTTTCATATATATATATTTATGGAACTGTATAAAAACAGTTTCATGCTTGTGCTTAACATTGGCTAAATGTTATATATGATTTGCATAGCCACTTTGCTCTGCAAGTGTCTTTGGAGACTACATAAATAGCATAAAGCTCATTCACGCAAAGAATTTGAATCATGCTCATGCATAAGCACATATGAACCTCAGAGAAAAGGCAATCAGTGTTATAATTGCATTGGACACATACACACACATCTGACTTATCTTTTCGTGAACATTCTCCAGCTTTAACTGACAGATGGTCAACAACCTGAGGGTCAGAACATTATACACATAAAGAAAACTCCTTAGGCAAGTATTAAGATACTCTGTCAGTGTTTCATGACTCTCTGTGGGGCACTTCACAACAAATCCACAGGCTCACAGCTATTACGATTTGTGTGCTTTGTTGAAGATGCAAATTGGGTGTAATTGTATTTGGCACATTGTCAACTTTAATAGCGCCTCTCTCTGTATATTTTACAGTGTTGTTCTTTTTTTTTTTTTAATTGAATGACTGAAATTCTTCATGCAGCTAAGCTTGTTCTATAGGGCTATTTTCCTGTTGTTTTGAATAGATTGCTTCTGTGCTGAAGATATGGGCATGTGAGACAAAAGGAATTATGTTGCTGTACCCTCAGGACCAGCTTCTGAATTAAGTGTCTGCAGAGACATTAACACCAGCTGCCCTCCAGTACAGAGTCAATAACCCTGGTGGCGGACGGGCAATGATGTCTTGTTCAATGCTTAAATTGCTTCATATCTCGACTGAGGTAAAACACGGGGCTTCTAATGACAACTCACTTAGAGTTATGGCAGACATGGGCGTTTAGGTGTCTGTTAGTATATATGCCATAAATGAGACACAAATGCAGCACTTTGACTTCTTGGTCAAATTGCTGGTATTTCTTGATTAACTGGAACGGATGGAAGAAGAGTTTCAGACTTTACCACTGTACATCTAGAACAGGGGTGTCTAAACTCGGTCCTAGAGGGCCGGTGTCCTGGAGAGTTTAGCTCCAACCCTAATCAAACACACCTGAACCAGCTAATCAAGCTCTCACTAGATATACTAGAAACCTCCTGGCAGGTGTGTTGAAGCAAGTTGGAGCTAAACTCAGCAGGACAGCAGCTCTCCAGGACCGAGTTTGGACACCACTGATCTAGAGCAAGGGCTTGTGGAGTCCAAATAACCATGTAGTAAATTAAAATGTAGGTTTTAATTTTACTGTGATTTATTTATAAAAATTGTTTTGTTTTTTTTATCACAAAACTACATGTGAAATCAGAGTTATGTGATCAGATTAAAAAAATGTACTGGAAAGATAAACTTTAAAATGCACATCAGATTACTTGTTTATTGACTATACTTACAAATTATTTACACAATGGCATTATTCATATATTTATTGATTTTACTTAATTTAGTTTTTATTATTACTTAAAATGTTTCTTTCTAAAAATTTGTGTGGGGTATTATTTAGCTTTGAATATTCACAATATCAAATGGCTATTTAAATGTCATTTAAATTAATTTCCGTTCAGCGTTTCGGAATTTGGGGACAGATTTCTTAAAAGTAATTTATAAGTAATCCAAAAGTAGTGCAAATTTCATTTAGTGTTTGTAGTCAGTAATGAATCATTAAAATATTGTCTCAGAAAACGGTTGCTTTAATCAAGTCAGTATATCCTTTTTGTTGAAGAACATACAATAAATTAGAACATATGTTAAGGATTTTTTTGTAAAACACTGTTTAAAAAAATTAAGTTGGAAAACAGTTGTTCAGAAAATATCCATTAATTAACTTTTTAATAAATTTTATGATTCACATATGTTTTTCCATTTATTTACGGTTATGAATTGCATTAAGGGACCTTGATCTCTGCTCTGTTGACCTTTGATGTTTAAAATTCAACTGTGCAGTTCAACAAAGTGACTTCTATTGACATTTTAGTAGTTTGAAACAATATATTATATGAAAAATAATATATATAGAAATAAGTCTGTAATAGAAAAAGTTCTAGCAGTTTATTACCAGTTTATTTGTATACTGTGCTGGACTGGAAGAGCGCGTGTGTGCATGGCATTGACATTCTATTGCTAAACAATAAATATCTGATCATCGTCCATATCACTCTTTAAAAGTGGTATGGTACAGTTCGCTTTTTGCAACCTTATGACAGTGGAAACGGAACAAAAAAAGCATACCTTACCGTACTGAACCCTACCGCTCAATGGAAATGGGCTATAATTTACAACTCCAATTCAAACAATATATTCCTTTAAATAAATCTTTAAAAAATCAATAAATACCACTTTTTCAAACTTTTCAACATTCAAAAGCAAAAAATAAACATGGAAAAAAAACATGAATTTCCCCAAAAAATATTCACAAATATTTTATAGTGTTTTAATTTTGTTTCACACAGAGTAAATGAGTTTTTATTACATACACGCATATTTTGTAAAATTGCATCATATCAAATCACCTCAGAGATCAGCACACCACATGGTGAAGGTCTAGGCATTGGTCTAGGGTTTTATGTAAAGACTTAGGGTTTTGATTGTTTGGATAATAGCGAACACACACAGCAGACTGGCACAAGAACAAGGCACATTGTCGTAAGATCTCCTCCACATCTAAAATGTAGGTGCAGCATCTGAGCCACACGGCAGCTTGATGTGAGTGGCACTACAGAAGGGTATTTTGTTCCCTCTGCTAAACACAGTAATCCTGTTTTGAAGAGGGCTGTTTGAAGGTGAGACACTCTCAGGACCTGAGATTGCTGTTCTTAAGTGGGTTTTGTTACTGATCTGGGACATACTGCACGAGGAGTTGCAGCACTGTTCTGAGTGCTGTTTTTCTCTGTATGTGTGTGCAGGGCTGAAGGCAAGAACCCTGTCTGTGCTGTAACACAAGAGGTGAATGAGTGTGTGTTTTGGAGGAGCCAAACATCATCTCTCTGCTGTAATACAAGCAGCGCATGAGTGTCTGTACGTGAAGAGTTTATCCTTGTCACTGTAAGCCGTGGGTTTGTTTTGCATAAGGGTGAGTGGGACACGAGCGGTAGGCGGTGGTAGTCTGTGAATGAGAATCGGCCATCCCCAAAGTGACTGATGTTGCATTCATAAGCAGATAGACAGTGTGTGGTGGAATGGAACAGAATGTGGGCGTCTTGAAAGTTTGAGTTGTTCTTAAAGGGACCAAAAAAAAGCTCTGTTAATACAATATTAAAGAAATGAATAAAAGAGCATCTGTTTTAAAAGTGCTTTTTGTTTTGGTTAGAAACAACCTAATGTATAAAAAATGCTTATTTTATTCATTCATTCATTCATTTTATTTTCGGCTTAGTCCCTTTATTAATCTAAAATGTGGGTAAAGAACAATAAAAATCTAATATGGCTCTAATTTTCTTTTCATATATAAGAATGGTACCTGACTCTAATAGATTTTTATCATGGTGTACAGAAGACAAGCACTAAAACAGGGGTAAACAAATTGTGGCTCATGTCAGGGTGAAGATTAATGTATTATTATAATTTATGCTTAAAAGAAGTGCAAATATTAAGCTTTATGTTTGCATAATTTAAATGCAGTTGATGCTTCCAAAGCCTGTTGCACACATTGGATGGGAAGTGCAGTGTTGCACCGTTTCCTCTACAATTTGATTTGGAACACGTTTGTGAACTTGCACTTTTGTGGTGTCTGGCATAGCTTACACTAAAAGTTAATGTACTACTACTACTGCTACTACTACTACACAGTTAACTACATTATTGGTGCTCAATGTATTTTTACAGTTTAATACTTTGAGCTTAATTAAGTTTTTTAAAGTTATTTTCAAGTTACCTTTGTTACAAAGTTATTTACAAAGTTATTTTTGTTGCACTTTTTAAAAATTATCGTGTTTAGTATTATTTTTTACGTAGAACAAGGACACACCAGACAGGTGTAAACACCATTTTAAAGTCAGTAAAGCTGCTGAAATTATATTAAATGCATTCTTATGAAGTTTCAATGTATTATTTAAATTGTAATTCGTGGCCATTTGCATTTTATGTGGTTTAAATGTGGCCCCTTGGCCTCTGAACTTGAGTTCTAAAATGTCATTCTGTGCCACAAGAAATTTGCCAACAATTGGCGTTATTTGAGCACTTACAAAAATTTCCATACCATTTTTTACATTTTATTCCTAATAATAAATGTCTTATTCAAATGTGAACTTGGTGCTCAGGGTGGTGATAACAAAATTTAGAATTGTTTTTAGATTTTTTTTTAGAAACTACACTGGAAGTGTTCTTTTGTCTGTTTTCAGTTCTATATTGTTTCTGTTTGTAAACATGCTCTAGATGGACATCTTAAACACTGTGACACATCTCTCTAAATTTTAGACCATTTGAAGTTAAATTAAGTTTGCTTTGATTCCGTTCCATTCCGCTGAACCCAATGGTCATTGCGCGAGATGCTTTAAAACAGCGAGACACATTGCAGCAGTCAGAAAAATCTCTGTGGTGCATGTCTAACAATGCATGCGAGAACACGTCCTGCATGAACAGCCTGTTGTGGCTTGTTGGGAGGCTCTGAGTGATAGAGTGATGTGGGATTATTTGTTCTCTTAGATTCTGTCCAACTCCTACTTGTGTTCTCTTGGTCTGCTCTCTCCTCCTCTCATCATCCACCTCTCGCTGTTTCTCATGCCTGCACTCCTCCTCTCTTTTCACAGTGTGTCTCTGGGGATGATGCCGTTGCCGCTGGTGCCACTCTCCCTGTCGCCATGACGATGCCGCTCAGCCCCCTCTCCAGCGACGAGGAGCAGCAAAGGATGCTGGGAAACAGTCAACACCTTTATCCAGGGGCGGAAGAGGAGGAGGAGGAAGAGGAAATGGACGATGATGGAATGGACGAGGAAGGCGAGGAGGAGAATGGAGAGCTGGAGTTGGACGATGAAGAGGAAGTGGACGATGAAGATGACATCAGGCGAGGACCAGGGCGTTTGAGAGGAGGCAGGGAAGAGGGGCACAGGCAAAAAGGCACAATGGCTGGACGACTCTCAGGAGACAGACCCATTCGACCCGGCAACCCGGGCCATGCAGCCAACCCTTATTCGTCCAATCCTGGACCAACCCACCAAACGTCAACCAATCAGCAGCAGCAACCGCAGAGGAAGCTACGAGACCGGAGCTCCAGCAACGCACCTGACGACACGCACGTAGCTCTGATGGTCTTTCGGATTGGCATTCCTGATATTAAACAGACGGTTAGTCAAAAACACACACAACCCCACACCTGTTCCCCAATTACCTGCTCATGCACAATGCAACACTCATCTTTTCCAAACCATGCCTGGTTAGTAGACTGTGCATTTTACAAAAAGAAACTCAAAACCCTACCTCCCACCCTACCCATCCTACACAGATTATAATTTTTGTAGAAGGTTTAGAAAAGCAAAAAGAAAAGGCACATTATGAATGAATAACATTGACTTGTTACTTGCACCCATTTTTCTAAAGTTGGCTGGGACAAAAACTAAAGTAGGATATAATCAGAAAATGAAACCAGAGGAAACAAAGTAATTATACAATAAGCAAGCAAACAAACATATAAATTAATAAAAGATATACAGTACTCTTGTGAAAGTCTCACATGAAAAACATTTCAGTCAACCTGCAACATGGACATGGACAGCTCCTCCATGTGCAGCAAATTACCCAGTTCTCTAGCCCACAACTCAAGCACCAGCTTCCTTCATCTGCTGGATGAGTTTTTTTGGGCAATACTCATACAACATAAAATTGCTTGGATTTGGTTTTTACTACAAGAAGCATCCTCTGCTCCTAAAAGTCCAACACAAGGATCAGGTTGCAGATAAATTGAATATACATCAAAGGAATATTTAAATAGATTTTTCCAAAAAAAAAAAGAATTTTACTACATGACCACAAAGAATGAAACAGGGTACCTCTTGACACATTGCACTTAATACAACGTGGAGATATTGTTGGGAACTTTTTATGAAGTTTATGAACAGTTTATGAAGCTGAAAACCTATAACCATTGACATCCATAGTATGAAAATCAAATACTATGGAAATAAGTGTTTTCATCTTTCTTCAACAGAAGATAACAGAATTTAAATTTATGAGTGAATTATCATTTTAATCCTATAGTATACATAATAACCAAGTGACATCAAGCACTGAAATTAATTAGACTGATACTGGGCGTGATACAAGTGTATGACAAATATTCAAAGAGGGGCAGAAATGACAAACACAGACTTGAAAAAAAGCTGTTCTCAACCATTCAGTGCCAGCGTGAACATCTGAAACCATCTGGAGTATGTGTTTTGCTATGGCAGGTCAGAGCTCACACTCCCCTTAAGAGGTCCAGACGTACTCTCGGTCAATACGCATGACCTCTGCTGCACAAAAGACCTGCTATACTTACACTTACCTCCTTTGCAGCACCTTATACATGTTCAAAATGTAGATAGACTTTGAAATAGATCCCAGAGCGCAGTTGCCAGCTGGTGGGCCACACGCTTAACAAGCACACATTTAGGAGTGCGACTAGCGCCACAAAGCAGATTTCTCATTAGCACTTTCAGTAAGTTTGTTTGCATGCATGCACAAGTAGTGCTGTGCAATATGACAATATATATCATATGGACAACATACAAAGCCTGTCATCTTATATTATGCTCTTTTGTTGTTTTCTGCAGTGTTGTAAAATATTTAGTTTATGATAATACATTATATTTATTTACATCTACATCACATTTGCGTTTTATTTACCCATTTGTTTATGTTAGGCCTGTAATAATTAGTTTTTGTTTTATATTTTCATTCATTCATTCATTTTCTTTTCGGCTTAGTCCCTTTATTAATCAGGGGTCGCCACAGCGGAATGAACCGCCAACTTATTCAGCATATGTTTTACACAGTGGATGCCCTTCCAGCTGCAACCCATCCCTGGGAAACATCCATACACACTCATCCACACACATACACTACGGACAATTTTAGCCTACCCAATTCACCTATACCACATGTTTTTGGACTTGTGGGGGAAACTGGAGCACCCGGAGGAAACCCACGCGAACACGGGGAGAACATGCGAACTCCACACAGAAACGCCAACTGACCCAGCCGAGGCTCGAACCAGCGACCTTCTTGTTGTGAGTGCTACCCACTGCGCCACCGTGACGCCCGTTTTATATTTTATTAATATTAAATTTATATTTCTATATTTAGGGCAAATGTTCTAACTACGTTCTAACTCTTTAGTTCTAACTAAAGTGAAAGAAATTATCACAGCATATACTTTGAGTAAATGGTTTAAATGTAAAAAAAGAAATTACCATGTGACCTTACCATGTGGTCAATGTGTAAACTATTAACTGATTGAATTTAGAGGAAAGGTGCTATATTGTGATATATATCGTTTAACGGTATATGAAGGGCTATGATTTTGAGTAATTTACAATTTGAAAATGCAATATGTACCAATAAGTTGACAATGAGAACATGTTTTTCTTTTGAAATGCTTTCCTCCAGTTTTCCACCAAAATAAAATATATAATTACAAATCACATGAATTAATTAATATGAAATATTAGTGATAATAAATAGTAAATAAATGGTATTATACATATTTAGATGAATTTGCCCAGCAGAATTGGTGCTATTCATACATTAAACTGTATGAATTAAGTGACAGTAAAAAAAAATGTTAATATATGATGATGCATAATGTTACAAAAGATGTTACATCACAACAGTGATGTAAATGTACTTATATCCTCTGCGCCCCAACTGAGTGCTTTATTCCAAATTTTTGAAAATTTTGAAAATCTTAAAATTTTTCCATCAAATGTTGACAGTACAGTTTATACAGCCAATGGCTGTACAACATACATGATTTTGAGGCATGTGAGATTGGCTGTTGGTTGCTAAGCATCTAGCAGTTACATTTTATCACTGCATTGTTTCACATATTTCACACAGCAGTGCAGAGTTAGCACCACAAAAAGCAATACTAGCCTTGTTTGTAAGCAGGCTTTCATAAGCCAGTACAAACAGCACTTCTACCCCCTCTTCTGAAATGCAACCGTAAAATGCTCATTTACCCCAAGTTAAAAGCAGAGTTCAGAAAGATGGGGTTAAGCACAGTGTGAAAAGCCCTTTATTCACCCTTCACTGCCCACTTTAATCATTCAAGGCTCACTGATGTCAGAAAGAGTTTTAAATAAATCACTGACATGTCCAATTACTCGGAACTCTCAAACTATATCATATTTCACATGTCTCTTTATGTGGTGTATGGCTTTACAGGATTCTGATTGCTCAGGAATCTATATTTAAATATGGGCTGACGCTGACTGGATATGCTGAAATTGTCCTCCAGTGTTCGCTCATGCAGTTTCTCTCTGTGTGTGTGTGTGTGTGTGTGTGTGTGTGTGTGTGTGCACACATGTGTGCGTGTGCATGTGCGTGTAAGTAGATTTCTACCAAATATCTGTACCATGCAGATGTGCAAACGTAGGCAAAATTCCTTTTTTTTCCCCAGATAGAGCAGAAAGAAAGAGCATGAGAGAAGAAAGGGGGAAAACTGAATAAAAGAACAAGGAAAAGTAGCTGAACATTCGCATGGTAAAAATCCTGTAAACAACTGTACGACTTTCAGCAGAAACACTCAAGGTGACCTCCTCTGCCGTTTTAGATGGGAAAAACAGAGAAAAAGAGGTTTAAAGAAGCTCAGTGAAAAGCCTGTGATGTTGTTGGAGTGAAGCTCTTTTTCACAAGACAGATTAAGAGGTTCAGTGATTTGAAGAATGAAATCACCCTTGCTATAATCCATTTATTGTACATCACAAATTAAAGCAGGCACTTTTAATTAAAGTCACTGTGGACCCGTTTTTGCCGAGAGGGAGGCAAACAACAATGTTAAAGGGGGACAGTTCACTCAAAAATTAAATTTGTGTCATCATTTACACACCCTTTACTTGTTCCAAACCGATTTGAATTTATTTGTTCTGTTAAACGCAAAAGAGGATATTTGGAAAAATGTTGGAAGCTTGTGTAAATGTTGGATATTTGGAATGTTGACTTCTATAGTAGTACTATAGTAATACTAATACTGAATACTTTCCAACATTCTTCAGTATATCTTCTCTTTTTTGCGTTCAACAGAAGAATAAAACTCAAACACACTTTTAATTTTTGGGTGAACTATCCCTTTAAAACCAGGAACTTGTGATAGAATCTACTGTGTGTTTTATAGTCATCCTTCACTCCTTATGATGACAGTACTGAGATTTACTTCCCATCATGCTCTCCTCCACCAGACCTATAGCTGTGGGCAGTGGCTAAAGATTAATGATTCATGAATAATATGATTTTACTTGATAATTGAATTAAAATGGCAGACCTGTGCCCAGAGTGTGCTTTCAGTGGCAGTGAACTTGAAGACAACTGGAGTATTATTTTAACTATGATTCAGATATTATATTTATATTTTTATTATTATTTTCAGTATGCATTTATCATTACACCTATTTATTTGCTTATCATGCATTTAATAAAATGTCTAACTTTTCAGTTTTTTTAAGTAGTTTGTTTGTTTTAGTTAGTAATTTTAATATTTCACCCTAAACATTTCAGTTGCCAAGGTGTTTGAAAGCATTTGAAACTTTCTTGATGTATTATTTATATTTTTTTCTGTTCATTTCAAATTACAAATAGTTAAACACTACAAATAAAAGTAGTGTTTAATACTTTTAGTTATATCCACACTGTTTTATAAACAATTAAATAAGGTATGGATGGTGCGGTGATGCAGAGGGTAGCGATGTCACCTCACAGCAAGAAGGTCACTGGTTCGAGCCTCGGCTAGGTCAGATGGCATTTCTGTGGGATGTTTGCATGTTCTCCCCGTGTTTGCGTGGGTTTTTTCCGGGTGCTCCAGTTTCCCCCACAGTCCAAAGACATGCGCTATAGGTGAATTGGGTAAGCTAAATTGTCTGTATTGTATGTGTGTGAATGAGAGTGTATGGGTGTTTCCCAGTGATTCAATTCAATTCATCTTTATTTGTATAGCACTTTTACAATGTAGATTGTGTCAAAGCAGCTTCACATAGAAGATTATAGTGAATTGGAATGGTGTCCGTTCAGTTTTTAGAGTTTAAGTTCAGTTCAGTGTGGTTTAATTTTCACTGCTGAGAGTCCAAACACTGAAGAGCAAATCCATCGATGCGCAGCTCTACAGGTCCCGAACCATGCAAGCCAGTGGCGACAGCGGCGAGGAACGAACTTCACCAATTTGCGAAAGTGAAGGAAAAAAAAAAAAACCTCGAGAGAAACCAGGCTCAGTAGGGCACGACCATTTCTCCTATGGCCAAGCGTCTTGTGCAGAGCTGCAGTCTAGGCGCCGGAGGCTGGTGAACGCTGGACGACAGAGAAGACTCGTCTTTCACTGGGGTCCCACTGGAATCAGTCCTTTTCTCTCCACTCCTCCATGACCACCACAGCAGCTCCTCAGGATACGGCCTGGTCTTGGATTATGGAAACCTTGGGGTCATCTCTTCACAGGTCTTGGTTTGCATTAGTGGCACTGCATAGTCTCTGGGGGCCTCGGGATGAGTATCCCCAGGTGGAAATAGAGAATAAAGAGAATAATTAGCGTAGCTGCTGTTCATAGTGTATATAAACGAGATGCAAAAACCTGCGTGGAGCAGATTCATGCATCATACCGTTATGCAATGCATTGAGTGTATGCTTTACTAAAAAGATAGGTCTTTAATCTAGTTTTGAACTGAGAGAGTGTGTCTGAGCCTCGGACATTATCAGGAAGGCTATTCCAGAGTTTAGGAGCCATAAATGAAAAGGCTCGACCACCTTTACTCGACTTTGCTATTCTAGGTACTACCAGCAGCCCTGAGTTTTGAGATCTTAAAGAGCGGGTTGGATTGTAGCGAGACAGAAGGTCGGTTAGATAAACAGGTGCTAGATTATTTAAAGCTTTATAGGTAAGAAGCAATATTTTATAATCAATACGGAACTTAACAGGCAGCCAGTGTAAGGAAGATAAAATTGGGGTGATATGATCATATTTTCTAGACCTGGTAAGAACTCTGGCAGCTGCATTTTGTACTAACTGAAGTTTATTAATAGAGGATGCTGGGCAACCAACGAACAGAGCATTACAGTAATCCAGCCTAGAAGTCATGAAAGCATGAACTAGTTTTTCTGCATCTGAGATGGATAGCATACTTCGTAACTTAGCGATATTTCTCAGATGAAAGAAGGCTGTTTTTGTGACATGGGAGATATGATTTTCAAAGGTTAAATTGCTGTCTAGTATAACACCCAGATCTTTTACAGTAGAGCTAAAGCTAACTTTGTGTCCCTCTAATTGCAGGTCGAGTTGTGAGATCTGCTGCGTACAGGATTTAGGCCCAATAAGTAATAATTCTGTTTTGTCTGAATTTAAGAGAAGGAAATTGTTGGTCATCCAGTCTTTAACATCTTTAATACATTCAGTTAGCTTAGACAGTTCAGACGTCTCATCAGGTTTTGTTGAAATATATAATTGAGTATCATCTGCATAGCAGTGAAAGCTGATCCCGTGTCTTCTTATAATGTCCCCCAGGGGTAGCATGTATATTGTAAACAGCAAAGGGCCTAAAACTGATCCTTGAGGCACCCCATACTGTACTGGCCTGACCTGAGAAAGCTGTCCATTTATATTAACAAACTGGTAACGGTCAGTTAAGTATGACTTAAACCATTGTAGAGCCTGTCCCCGGACACCTGTAGAATTTAAGCGATCTATGAGGATATTGTGGTCGATGGTGTCAAATGCAGCACTGAGATCTAGTAAAACTAATAATGAGATGCACCCTTGGTCAGCAGCTAAGAGTAAATCGTTGGTTATTTTCACTAATGCGGTTTCTGTACTGTGATGAGGCCTGAAACCTGACTGAAACACTTCAAAAACATTGTTCATCTGCAGAAAGGAGCATAATTGGGCAGAAACAACTTTTTCTAGTATTTTAGACATAAATGGAAGATTTGAAATAGGCCTATAATTAGCTAAGTTGCCTGGGTCCAGTTGTGGTTTCTTAATAATAGGCTTAATAACAGCTAGCTTGAAAGGATTTGGAACATGGCCTAAAGATAGAGAAGAGTTGATGAGGTTAAGAAGAGGTTCTCCTATTACAGGTAGCAATTCTTTCAGTAATTTAGTTGGAATTGGGTCTAACATACATGTAGCTGGTTTAGAAGCATTTATAAGTTTATCTAGCTCTTCCTGTTCTATGATTTTGAAGCACTGTAGATTATTTTGGTTCAGCGGAATGTTTAATGGATCTGAAGTATAAGGTGGGTTGGGTTGCAGCTGGAAGGGCATCTGTTGCGTAAACCATATGCTGGATAAGTTTACGGTTCATTCCGCTGTGGCGACCCCAGAGTAATAATGGGACTAAGCCGAAAAGAAAATGAATGAATAAATAAGGTATGACCTGTAGACAAAATTTTTTATTAGTTATAGTTATTTGTTTCAGAAACAAAAACTTTAAAACTACATAATATATACAAAATTAAACTTGCTTTATTTTGACTAGTTGCTAAAAGAAATTATTCTTTAATAAAATGAAGTGAAATTATTGCATAAAACTTTAATAAAATAAAGATGAAAACAGAAAATATAAATATAATAAATAAATAAAAACTAATTCAAACTATTAAAAAAAACTACATGTATTATGATACTAAAATGACATAACCACCATAAGATGCAACCAACCAAACATTTAGATGCTTTCTAGGTAATTCATTAATACAAGTAGTAACTTTTCTAGAAATATATAAATGTTCAAATATTGACCAGATGCTGGTATTTTAGTATACTTGATGTTGAACAAACGTCAGATTTGGATGTTCCTAAAATGGTGGCATTTTTAAGGTATCAAGCAACTTTTCTCTGCCTATGTCACATTTTTTAATTTTTTGAGTTTATGTAAAAAAAAACTAAAACAAACTGAATAGTACAGTATCTTCTTTCCCCCCTCTCTTCTATTGAGGCATTGTGTAATTAATGTAGGTGTAAGTGCAGTATGTGCATTTGTGAGGGGGAAGTTTGTATATGTTTGCGTGCAAGTGGAAGAGAGAGACAATGAGTGGTTATTTCTTTGTTTCATTTATCCAAAGCTTCCTATTTAGTCCAACATGCCACTAGCAAATTGTAATTAGTGTAAGATTGGTTGATGGATGAATCAGGATGGGAGTGAAACACCTGCAGATGATCCGAGCTGCTTCAAAACATTCTGTCAAACATTTTAGCCCATCTGCAACAACGCATCTGTTAGTGCGCCAAAAAAAAAAGTATATGACTCAAATGCTCAGACAGAAACACGTTCATGATGCATTAGGTAATAAAACTAAATCCAGCTTTTAATATGTGTAATTTCCTTTAAAATTCACGTGAACCAGAAGTTGCAGAGACCTTTATTTCAGTATGTTGATTACTTCCAACTGAAAATAATAATTGAGTGGGGGCGGGTATTTCTTTTTATGCATAATTCCCTCATAGCAAACTAACGGTAAGAGGGGCATGGGTAAAAATATTGCGGCTAAATCATCAAACTGACATAATCATAGAAAAACTGCCACTCCAAACGCGGAAGCAAATGGTCAGACTTTGGTTGAAGATTACCAAAACAAAAAAAATTTTGTTCAGTGGATTAAATTGGACGGATTAATTGTTCACTTAAAGAATAGCAGTGTGCGCTAGCAAAATAAACATTGTAAATTTTGATTTCACATGTACCCTAAAATCCCTCTATAATCCTATTACACTGCTTTGTTTCTGACATACATCATAATACAAGACCTGTCACTATTTGTATTACATCGCTCCTATAAAGATTTTGATACCAATTCTCCAATATACAGTCGTGGCCAAATGTTTTGAGAATTACATAAATATTGGAAATTGGAAAAGTTGCTGCTTAGGTTTTTATAATAGCAATTTGCATATACTCCAGAATGTTATGAAGAGTGATCAGATGAATTGCATAGTCCTTCTTTGCCATAAAAATTAACTTTCCACTGCATTTCATTGCTGTGATTAAAGGACCTGCTGAGATCATTTCAGTAATCGTCTTGTTAACTCAGGTGAGAATGTTGACGAGCACAAGGCTGGAGATCATTATGTCAGGCTGATTGGGTTAGAATGGCAGACTTGACATGTTAAAAGGAGGGTGATGCTTGAAATCATTGTTCTTCCATTGTTAACCATGGTGACCTGCAAAGAAACGCATGCAGCCATCATTACGTTGCATAAAAATGGCTTCACAGGCAAGGATATTGTGGCTACTAAGATTCCACCTAAATCAACAATTTATAGGATCATCAAGAACTTCAAGGAAAGAGGTTCAATTCTTGTTAAGAAGGCTTCAGGGCGTCCAAGAAAGTCCAGCAAGCGCCAGGATCATCTCCTAAAGAGGATTCAGCTGCGGGATCTGAGTGCCACCAGTGCAGAGCTTGCTCAGGAATGGCAGCAGGCAGGTGTGAGCGCATCTGCACGCACAGTGAGGCGAAGACTTTTGGTAGATGGCCTGGTGTCAAGAAGGGCAGCAAAGAAGCCACTTCTCTCCAAAAAAATTTTTAGGGACAGATTGATCTTCTGCAAAAAGTATGGCGAATGGACTGCTGAGGACTGGGGCAAAGTCATATTCTCCGATGAAGCCCCTTTCCGATTGTTTGGGGGCATCTGGAAAAAGGCTTGTCCGGAGAAGAAAAGGTGAGCGCTACCATCAGTCCTGTGTCATGCCAACAGTAAAGCATCCTGAGACCATTCATATGTGGGGTTGCTTCTCATCCAAGGGAGTGGGCTCACTCACAATTTTGCCCAAAAACACAGCCATGAATAAAGAATGGTACCAAAACACCCTCCAACAGCAACAATCCAACAACAGTTTGGTGAAGAACAATGCATTTTCCAGCACGATGGAGCACCGTGCCATAAGGAAAAAGTGATATCTAAGTGGCTCGGGGATCAAAACGTTGAAATTTTGGGTCCATGGCCTGGAAACTCCCCAGATCATAATCCCATTGAGAACTTGTGGTCAATCCTCAAGAGGCGGGTGGACAAACAAAAACCCACTAATTCTGACAAACTCCAAGAAGTGATTATGAAAGAATGGGTTGCTATCAGTCAGGATTTGGCCCAGAAGTTGATTGAGAGCATGCCCAGTCGAATTGCAGAGGTCCTGAAAAAGAAGGGCCAACACTGCAAATACTGACTCTTTGCATAAATGTCATGTAATTGTCAATAAAAGCCTTTGAAACGTATGAAGTGCTTGTAATTATATTTCAGTACATCACAGAAACAACTGAAACAAAGATCTAAAAGCAGTTTAGCAGCAAACTTTGTGAAAACTAATATTTGTGTCATTCTCAAAACTTTTGGCCAGGACTGTATATTACAGGAAGCATTCAGGTGCTGAAATGTATTAATTTTTTATTATTATTAAAATCCGATAATGAGATTCATCTGACTTACAGATTCCCTTTCATGTTTTTCTCTTCTATGTCTTGCTGATTTTTGTCTTGCCTCAAACCATGTTCTTTTATGCTTCTCTCTCTCTCTGTCTGTCTCTCTCTCTTTCTTTGGTGTGCAGTAATATGCCCGCATAATCCCAGTACATTAGGCCTGCTCTACATACCAGCTAATTCACCCTCAATAAACGGCAATTGCTCGTTAATTGTGGTTTAATGAGTTCAGGGAGAGACAGGAGGTGCGCAAACACAACTGAGCAAATGTAGGGCCGCAGGAATGCCCACTCACCCTGTAATGTGCTAAACGTGTGCACATTTTATATCTAACAGCAAACAGTGACCCAAGAACGTAACTAGAATTTTGTGTTGCCCAAAGAGGCTGTTTACACCTGATCACGTCATGCATTTTATTCTGATCAGATAGATTGAAAAAAGGACAGGTGTAAATGCCCTCTGAAATGCATTTGAGACTGATATGAATCCGATTATTCAAAGCACTTCAGGAAGTGTTTTGGGACACATTCCAGACTAAACTGGACCAGTCAGAATGCTGGTAGTTGAAACCACATGTAAATTTTACTCCTGGAGGGCAGCAGCTCTACACAGTTGAGTTGAGAAAGTGGTTGAGAAACACTGCTATAGGCTTTATGGTATTGTCAGATATAACAGCACTAACGAACACAGAACGATAATTTCACAGATGACAGTTTTAGATGTTTGTTTTGGTTTATTTTAATTTTTTTCTTTCATTCTATTTTTGACCATCATTAAACGATACAATTAGAGTGTTAAATTAATAGCCAATCAAATGACAGCTTTAACAACAGAGAAGCATCTCACTCATCCATGGTGCCTCTGTGAATGGAGAGGAAAAATAATGTGTTTTGTTTTTTTTGGGAGAGAAGGTTGTACACTAATTTATGTAAACCCTTTATAGTTTTAAATGATCTTTTAAAATAGATGTTCATCTAAAATAGATGTTTCATTTAGCCTATAATGACAGTCATTTCGAAGCCCGCCATTTGTACTTACGCTGATGTTTTACTTCACTTCGAGTGAAGTACAAAGCCTCCTATAGGTTACATATGAAATAATTTGTTTGCTGATTAAGTAGTTTATTAATGAGTAAAGCAAATAAGTCAATATGTAGCTTACGTTTCTGTAAAAATTAATAAAATAATGATGATTTAACAACATTAAGTTTGTATATAACATGGGATTGGAAGATTTATTTTTCCTACACATTTATGTTGCCAAATTTAAATGGAACCATTTCCACAAATGAGATATATATTCGATCAGAAAAAAAAGCATGTTGTAAACAGACTCAAATTGTCCTTGAAACCAGATGTTAGAATGTATATATTGCTGCAAACTGCGTGGGAACCGTATGCAAAATGATTAACATGAAAATGGCTGAATGGGAAAATCTGACCATTTTCTTCAGTAAGTGCAATTGACTTGACTTCTGTTAAAGCGCTGTGTTCACTGAACGCTGAGGGGCATCAGGGCAGTGGTGGTGTGACCCTGCATCTCACACTCATTACCACAGAGTCTGCCTGCAGGTCTATCAACAAGCAAACACAGAAACTGTGAAGAAGTAATGATGGGTGGATAGGGGATATAGGACAAGTCAGGGAGAAAAAAAAATTGCTATACTTTAAGAAGTCTCTATTACTCAACCAAGGCTGCATTTATTTAATAAAAAAAGTAAAAGCTTGGAGTGTAACAATATATTGATATAGTCTGATACATCAATGACTTACTATATAATGTATCAATGCTGTGTCTCTGGTGTGGTAGACCAATGTTCTACCGTTTATCCACAGGAAGTGGTGATGAGCCCAATTGCCAAGGCACAAGGTCTAGTTAAATAAAAGGTGTTTATTCAGGAAATCCAACACCATCAAAAAAAAAAGCAGCCAGGCAAAAACATAGGAAGTCTACAGGACTGACCACAGCCAAGTAGGTAGCAAACATAAAAGTTCTCCATAGAGCAAAGGGTACTTTAGCCAAAACTACAAACAAGGAAAGGTAATAACTAGAGGACTTACGGCAAAGGCGAGCACAGCACAGCAAACTCAAAAACCAAGTGAAGACAAGAGGGTAGAATAAATAGGCTAGTCTAACAAGAGACAGCTGAACAAGATTAAAAAAATGATCCCCAAACAGAAACACTGGGGAAAATGGCGACATCATGTTAAGAAAAAGAAAAACGCACAATAGCTCAGAATATGACATGCTGTGCATAAAATATCGATAACTATATGAATATTTGTAAGAGGCACTTTATTTTGACACTCTCCACATCTTCACATAATGTCTCTTACTTAATTAATTTACTTAATTTGGTTTACTCGATACACTGTCTGAATGTACACCAAATTGCAACAACAAAACAATTATAAAAATAGACAAAGAATATGTTGTCTCTCCTGTTGCTATTTTGGAAACTTTCTATTTGAGAAAAAAGATGGACAGAAAGACAAACTTGTCAGTGCATTTGATGAAGAAAATAGAATTGATGAAAGTGCTTTGTTTGTTTCCTTAAGTTGTTTGAGATTAGCAGCTCTTTTTTTGTGCGTTTTCACTATATTTTCTTTTTCTAAATGTATAGCATCTAATTTTTCCCCTTCATGATCCTAATGAGGATGTGTACATTGCACATTTTATGTGAGTTATTATTGTTTTCTGTTATTCTTTTTTTCATTGTTATTAAGAACAAAATTTGTTTAATGTTCAGTTAAATATTCATGTTATTTATTTTGGCAGCATTTGTGAGCTAATTAAAGTTTTTCTGGCTGCGTAAAATAGGCACAGAAATTGATAAATCAATCAATAAACCACTGAAAAGTAATAATAATTGATAATGTTTATTTTATATAGCGCTTTTCTGCAGACTCAAGGACACCTTACAATAGACAAATATAATCTATCTTATTTAAAATGTCCATTTATTTGTCTGATGACAAAGCTGAACTTACAGCAGCCATTATTCCAGTATTAAGTGCCACATGAATATTGTATGTATTTATTTATATAGACTTTATTAAAAAATAAACATAAGTTAGGCTTAAAAAAGAACTATTTGGCAAGGAAAAAAATACTGGTTTTTACAGTGGACAAGGAAAAGTTTGTGGATCATTCTGAGTGTGAGTAGTCGTAAAGATGGCAATGAAAGTGAGATAGAGGAGGAGGAGGCAGTCAAGGTTATTTCCCTATAGATCTCATTAAGGGCTACTAATCCCCCTTGCTCTTGCCCTGCAGAAATGGGCCTGAGGGAGCAGATAGAATGAGAGAGAGAGACACATATGGAGAGTTACATGAAACTGTGTACCACGCGAACATGAGTAAACACATTAGTTAGACTGAAACATCTCATAACGCTTGAATACACAAGATAGCTTAAAATCATGGCAATGATTTTCTTTTTAATTGTTGGGAATGCTTGCTTTGTTCAGCATAGTTCATTGTAATGTATTGAAATAGTGGTGTTTCTACCCGTTTCTCAGATTTATCATGTCAGCGATAAGACAAAAAGTCACAAAACTGATGTGTTTCATTCTCTTTTATGGCCAAACCATGTAAACATAAACTCAGTTTGAGATTTTGAGTGTTGGGCAGAGCTACTGAGTCTATGCACCTTTTTCGGAACGGCCAACTGCATTTAAAATTCATGTTTTGTAGAGTACAAATGAAGTTCAAATGAACTGAAGCAAATCATTTTAAATATTAAGACTGCACTTCAAATAATCCTTTCACGCACAGTGAAAACTGAATAAGAGGTACATTTTCCTTTGTGCTTCATTTTTTTTGTCATGAAAATAATGTAATTCTTGATTTTTAAACATGGCGTAAGTATCACAAGGTTATCTGTGACACCAGAGTTCACTGTTTTGTTCCTCCAGAGTACTTTCTCTTTGTTTTCTGTACAGTATAGTATTATTTAACACATCCATTTTTTTATATCGTTTTAATTTTTGAGTAATGAAAAAAATAATAATAATACATTTAAATAATGAAAAATCCACATAATTTCTGCATAGTGTCGAGGTGTAGGAAAAAGTGATAATTTTTTTAAAACTTTGTATGATATTTTGATAACTTCAATATGATAAACTTGTTCAAACATGTTGAGTTTGTAGCTTCTATTTAATAAAACATGACAGCAAATGAAAGCACAACAGTATATCAAGAGTAGAATGACTTAATGAGAAAAATACATGGCTTGTATTGCTCCAGCCCTGACCTCAACCCAAATGACTTCAGAAGTGCAATTCACTTCAGAAAACCTAAGAATATAGTAGAGCTGAAACCGTCTTTAAAAGAAGAATAGTGCAGAATATCTCCTGACCTCAATCAGGTCTGACACGCAATTTCAGGAGACATTTAGTAGAGGTTGCTGGCAAAGAAGTCATCTGAGTATTAATTACAGCTAGAGTCAACCGGGTGTTTACTGTTCTCATTCTTTTTCCATCCAAAATTTTAAATGTTTGCATAGTGTGTTTTAAAAAGACATCACAATTTGTGTTTATAAAGGCACAGTAATATAATTTAAGCATATTAAAGCTTCATTGATGCTTCTGTGTTTTATATAAAACCAAACTGGAAATCAAGGGTGTAAGACATCACTCAGGACAGTCCATTAAAATTGTTTAACATCTTTGAAATATTTGTGATAATGTAAGAAAAAAAATAACACTCTTCTTGTGGTTTTTGGATATCTTAATGAACTAATCTTACATATTTTAAACAGACCCTGATAAACCTCATAGTGAAGTTATTTTGTGTTCATTTCAAATTATTTTGTTTTACGCACACTGCTCAGAGCAACATTTAGATCAATATGTAAACTTGTGCCACATGATTTACTTTTAATAACAAAATAAATGTAATCAACATAACATTGATGTGGAAATGGCAGTAAATAAAGTTTCTGATAATAGGGTTGTGGATGTGTGCATCAGCTCAGCAATTTGGCACTCATGAAAACTGGCACTCATGAAAACTGTGTCAATGTTGCTTTCAGTTGTAATTGCACTTCGATTTCTGCTGTAAAACGTGATTTGTTTTTTGTAGTTTTATACTCTTATTTTGTTTGAAATTAAATCATGGTAGATTACTAGATTTTGAATGTGCTTGAAATAAATTTAGTCCTTAAAGTGATTGTTTACCCACCCCCTGAACACAAAATAATTGTATGAATTTTAGAAGATATTGACTTCCATAGTAGGAAAATCAAGCACTATGAATGTCGATGGTTACCATTAACATTCTTCAAAATATCTTCCTTTGTGTTCAACAGAAGAACGAAACTCAAACAGGTTTGTGACAAATGAATGATGAGTAAATGATAACAGAATTTTTTTGGTTGAACCTTTAAACTTATCAATTTTTGACATTTAAGACCAAATTTATGCTCCTAAAATTATAAAAATTGATTATCTGTATACAGATACTTTTCCTTATAACTGTAAACTGAATTTCTGTATAAGTTCAGACTTATTCAGAGTCATGTAAAATATTGGTTTGCAGTGCACAGCAGTCATTGTGTATTATATTATTATGTCGCTATATTCTGAGTGCAGATGCTTCTGTTGAGTTATTTTTAGGAAGCTTGGCCATAAAATCTTATATATTTCTACTAACTTGTTTAAATTAAATGGGCCTTTATCATAAAACGAGAACAGAACAGTTTTAACTATTAAACCAAAGTTGCCTTTTTGATACCTTTTGGCATCAAGCTTAATGAGAATGGATAGATAGGGACAGCATAGATATCAAAGTAATAGAATCACAACAGCATTATTGTAAAAAATAAAATAAAAACAGTATGGAAAAAGCACTAAACGGAATGTATTTATTCACTAAGGACCAGGAAATTAAAGCAAATCTAGCTGCTTTTTGTTTAATTAACTAGTCAGATCCTTTATATGCAAGTTGTTTCTCAATACCTTGGAAATGGCACAGGATGTCATACTTATATTGTCATCGAGGAAAAAGAGAAAATAATAGCTCTTGGATTAACCTATAAATTACTATAATTAGATATCATTATGATAAATCATTTTCCAGGTTGATTACCATTCCACTCTTATTATCGTAATCACATGGGTGCGAAAAAACTCACGTCCACATTTCTGTTGTGCACTTTAAAAAATATATATATACATTGTTAAAAGGATTATAAAAAGTTCACTACTCCAAAAATGTAACTTCTGTAGCTGTATAATAAACCTAATGTCTTTTCAATGTTGGATGACTTTTATTCTTGAACATGCAAGGAGATATTTTGAAAAATGTTCACAGAGAAGGCGGATAGTGGAAGTTGGATGGGTCCTGCTAGTATTGCATGTGACACAATTACAAAAAAAATACTCATCTTGACAGTAGTGCTCATCCACCTTCACGTCCCAATTCACCTTTTTATACTATAAAAAGGTCTTACCCAGTCCTGTTCCTGAAGGCACAGCAACAGTACATATTTTGGATGTCTTCCTTATCTGACCTATTCATTTCAGGTTTTGGAGTCTCTTCTAATGTTCTGATGATTTGATTCAGGTGTGTTTGAATAGGAAGAGGTTGAAAATGTGTACTGTTGATGTGCCTTCAGGAACAGGGTTGGGAAACACTGCTCCAAATCACATTTTTGATGAGTGCGTTAACACAACAGCCAATCAGCAGTGTTTAAGAATCCACTCCGCAGCGCTCAATATGTAAGTGGGAAATGCTGCAACCAAAGTGTCAAATTTGGTACTTCTGACAACACTACCAGCACAATGACCCATTATTAACTCCTAGCTACTGCAGTCTCACAGCTTGACTGAATAATTCAAGCAGTGTCCATTCATAGGATAAGAAAACTCTGTCTTATGATTAATAATTAGACACATAACATAACAATTGATATGTCTTTTAAGGGGCGACGCGGTGGCGCAGTGGGTAGCACGATCGCCTCACAGCAAGAAGGTCGCTGGTTCGAGCCTCGGCTGGGTCGGTTGGCATTTCTGTGTGGAGTTTGCATGTTCTCCCCGTGTTCGCGTGGGTTTCCTCCGGGTGCTCCAGTTTCCCCCACAAGTCCAAAGACATGCGCTATAGGTGAATTGGGTACGCTAAAATTGACCGTAGTGTATGTGTGTGACAGAATGTGTATGGATGTTTCCCAGTGATGGGTTGCACCTGGAAGGGCATCCGCTGCGTAAAACATATGCTGGATAAGTTGGCGGTTCATTCCGCTGTGGTGACCCCAGATTAATAAAGGGACTAAGCCGAAAAGAAAATGAATGAATGAATGTCTTTTAAGTCCATGTCGATCGCAGTCCTATGCTACGCCACCACCAGTGATGCCGCCCCAATGTAGATTTTAAACCTGGAAGATGAAATTAGTGGGGGGAAAGCACAACTTAAATTAAACCTTACAGATGCTAATGTTGCCTTAATTGGTCTTAACACCCATAAGTCTGTAAAATTATTATTATTATTTTTTTTGAAAATGTAAATTTAGTTGAGGGTTTCATGGTCCTTTAAGTGTGAAGCAGAACCTACGTATCATATTTACACTCTTAATAGATGACCAAACATGCCTTTAAAAGTTTAATGTTTTTCAGAGAGTAATGTGAAAGCTTTGAGTCATTTGAACCAATTGCTTCATAAAAAGATCAATTATTTCATTTTTTAACATTATAATACTCTGAACACACAGTACAGTTTGGCATGACCACACTCCTGCAGATTGTATCTCACAGAAACTCGGATAATCAAACATGACTAGAGTAAAAACAAATACGGATGCCTAAATTTACACAGTTATTATAATTATAATCAACATGTAACTTCCATATTTCTCATATAAAAGAATATGAAACCTGCTCTCTTCCATTGGTTGTTGCGAGTATCCTGTCAGAGACTGCCAGATCAAGGGTCAAACATGATTGATATTTGTGGTTTGGGATCAGGAAGGCTCCGACTCGGGAGCAGTTAAATATTAACACAATAACATCACATAATTGAAGATTTCTTGGACAAAAAGTCAGTTGTGACGAGTCTTGAATCACGCCACATGCTGCCATCATTGGAGGGTGTAAATCAGGCTTGAAATCTTTGAGTGTGTGCCCAGCCTAATGCAACTCAACCAGACTTTGGCCCACTTTCACAAGCTTCGGGTGGGAATTATTTAAATTGGGGATATTGTGACATGTACATTAGTGGAAAAAACTTAGAACAACCTGTCCTCCAACCTCTATGACTGTGTCGCTTTCCTGAAATACAATCCTTAGGAGCATTTGCTAAAATATGTCGTATGATATTGCCCCAAACACTAACTTAAGACATTTAGGATTTGCGAAATTGTATTGCAGTAGTGGAACAATAATGGGTTTGATTCCACATGAAATGTTAAAATGTGTTTGTTGGATAGACAAATAGGAAAAATAGTGGGTATGGGGCCATGATTGGTAATACCGTTCATATACAATGTCTTGAGCAATATGAAACACTATTTTTACACCATCTAGAAGGTGGTGAACTTTAAAACAAAATTGTAGGTTGTACTAAGCATGCACAAACAACTTATTTCTTTGTTTTTTAGAGAAGGAATCTCTCACTCAGCACAACAATCAAGTAATTTGAGGAGATTTAAAACAAGCCTACTGTTATAAAGAATATTGTCCTTTTCTGTGATATTTTTTTATGCACAAAAGACAATTGACAATATAAAAATCATAATAGGACTCCAAAAGGATCAAAAGTCTGCTTGCACATCTGCCATGTTTGTGGTTTCTTTTTTAAAAACTGTAGCTTGTATAATTTTTGTAGTTCTAATCCTTGTCCAACGTGCAGTGCGTTCAGCTTCAAATTTCCTGCATAAATAATAGAACATTCCACTACCTTTGGAACACTCACTTCAACATGCTAGAATCTGTGATACACTGATTCTAAATCTGAATACAATTTCAGACAGATAATATGCAAATGCAGAATGTATTTTATTTTGTCTTTCACAAAAGAAAAGCAAGTTATTTGGGCTTCAAAAGTCACAAAGCTTTACAAATGATGAGGACTTTTTCATGTTTGGGCAAGCAGTTTTTTTATCCTTGCATATGTAAGGTTTTAATTAAACGCACTGAAGTGTGCGTGATCTTGACATGCCTTGATACTCCAAATTGGCGATGCAGTCACCCACTCCACCTTTGACCTCTAAGGAGCAGTGCACACACTCACTCCACAGACTCATATTGAGACTCGTCCACTGCACCTCAGCACCAAGACACTACCGAGGTGTTCCTATGGCAACCCGCAGCTTGCTCCACTAATGAACTGGTTGTCATGGTGATGGGGATTGGCTGTGCGCAAAGTGAGAGACTGAATAGCAGAGGGAGGAAGAAATTTCACACTTCTTTCTGCCACTGCATGAACACGCTCATGCACACACACTCGTACGGGAGGACAGTGGACACTGACCGTTTTGGACTTTGACTTTGTTTACGCATGTGTTTTCATTTTAACATTAGCAAATTTTCCTACTGTTACAGTAGGGCTCCAAACTACTCTGGACTTTTCGGCCTTCAAAAAAAAAAAAAACTTCTGGAAACTTCCCATTTTTTATAAAAAAATTCTATGGTTGTGTTTCAGTGTAAACAAACCAAAATGCTGACTTTTGAAATTGAAGGGATGTCTGTTCCTGTTCACCTGATAGGCTCTTTTGGATCATTTATTGTTCTTCCCTGATGTGTCAAGCCCCTCTCATATGTCCATTACACTGAGTTTTGATTGATTTTTGTGGTGCACACCTCAAGTTCAAATAAATCAGTCAGTCCATTCCAGGTTTCTGCAGGGCTGTCCCATTTTTTACAGTTCCTGGAACAGCACTGCTGTCCCAAAATCCAGCCTCATGCAGAAGCTTGAAGCTAACATGTCCTTTAGCCTGGAGCTAGTGCTCAAGCTAGTTTTAGGCAATGTCAAAGCAGGAAGCAAACAGTATTTATCAAGGAGGGAGTGCCAGAAATCATATTAGCTTCCTGACATTCCTAAGAAACTGTGAGTTGTTAATGGCTTTTATTGCAGGCTAATTAATAAATTAACATTGCCATTTAGCACTACCAGGGTGAGCAGAGGCTCAAATGAGATGTTAATGAAGCTGATGGGCAGTTAGTGGCCAGGGATCTGCTAATCTGACAAGAGGTTCAGTTTCACCCCAGTGAATCACAATGTCTCCCTCTAGTGCACACTGGACAGAAGTGTTTTTTCCTCATGAGGGTCAATAGGGATAAATATACTGTATGGTCGATGTTTAAACAAGCAGATGAGCCTGTACATAATTGAAGGGGAAAAAATCATAAATTAATAGGAGGCCAAATTGTGGAAATTGCTCAGTGGAAATATGCAACTCTTTTTCTTTTTTTTTTATTATTTGCATCGTCATCTGTGAATTAACATAAAAAAATTTAACAACTGCATAAAAGCCAAATGTGTATCAAACCATTTATATGTGTACAAAAAGTGTAATAATGTGTAATAACACACAAATTCAGTTTTATTAACTTACATGAAAAAAATATTATAGTAATTTATAGTAAATACTATAGAGTTTAGAAAAATACATTGGTTGTATTATAATGTATTATAGCCTACTGTTGATATTATAGTATTTTATAATTCTTTGTTAATGAATGCCACAACATACTGTAGTATTAACCACTGTGAACTGGTAAATTGTAGTAAATACTGTATGTACTTTAGTTTTTACTGCAGTAAAATGTGCTGTATTGTAATAAAATGTACCCTATACAGTAGTTGTAGAAAACATAGCACAGTATTTGGTAGTTTGATTATTTTATTAATGTTGTTGTATTACGACCGCAACTATAGAATTACCACAACAGATTAATACAATTACTTTACTACAGTATGGTTAAAAACACTATAGTATTTACATCATTACCTATAGTATTTTTGTATGGGGGAACAGTATGAAAAGAATATTTCTTTACTTAATTTTCCTATAATGGCTAGAATCTTGCTCTTTTGCATTGTAAAGTTGGGTTAATATTGTGTGTCTCATTAATATTTGCGTCATCAGCCTGGTTCTTCCCTGCCCTCCTTCACACTATATAATATAATATAATATAATATAATATAATATAATATAATATAATATAATATA
>CAIGQV010016547.1:12794622-12831769 GCA_903798115.1 Danio jaintianensis | reverse complement strand
TAATATAATATAATATAATATAATATAATATAATATAATATAATATAGGGCGTCACGGTGGCACAGTGGGTAGCACGATCGCCTCACAGCAAGAAGGTTGCTGGTTCGAGCCTCGGCTGGGTCAGTTGACATTTCTGTGTGGAGTTTGCATGTTCTCCCCGTGTTCGCGTGGGTTTACTCCGGGTGCTCCGGTTCCCTCAGAAGTCCAAAGACATGCGCTATAGGTGAATTGGGTAAGCTAAATTGTCCATAGTGTATGTGTGTGAATGAGTGTGTATGAATGTTCCCCAGTGATGGGTTGCAGCTGGAAGGGCATCCGCTGCATAAAACATATGCTGGATAAGTTGGCGGTTCATCCCGCTGTGGCGACCCCAGATTAATAAAGGGACTAAGCCGAAAAGAAAATGAATGAATGAATGAATATAATATAATATAATATAATATAATATAATATAATATAATATAATATAATATAACATAACATAACATAACATAATGTAACATAACATAATAATAGTGTATGATATAAACCAAACAGCTAAATCTGTTTGTCTGACAGACATTTTTTTTTTCTTTCTCTGTCTCCATAGAAATGTCTGAGGTTCAACCCTGATGCAACTGTATGGAAGGCAAAGCAGCAGGTGATGTGTAGTCTGACTGAGTCTTTAAGGGATGTTTTAAACTATGGTCTTTTCCAACCTGCCACTGACGGGCATGATGCCAAGTTCCTGGAGGAGGAGAGGCCGCTCCGCGAGTACCCACAATCCTTTGAGAAAGGCGTACCTTACCTGGAGGTAGCTTTCCTTTAGTTTCCTTTTTGGGTTTTGCATTTTTTTTTTTTTATTCTTCCTTTTTTTTTTACTCCTGTTCTGTAATTGAATGTGAACATTGGTGCTAGGAAACTGCTGCTTCAAATTGTTTGTTGCCTTGGTGATAATTCATTTAGCAGCTTCTCTGGTAACTATGAATCTAATAACCCTTTTATGGAAATTTGTCATATAATAAGAAAAATATTATTATTTATTATATTTTGAGCAAGTACTGTAACACAACAATAGTCAGCTCAGAGTCTAATTAATTCATAAGAATCCTGTTTTATCTGATGTTGGTAATAGTAATTGGGATAGCGACACCTCTTTGTAAAATGACCTTTGTTTATATATTTTTTTGTTACAGCTCACAGTTAACAACTGTGCCTGTGCCTCAGTGTTTCTGTGGTTTAAAGTGCTTGATATTTTGATAACCCAGGGTTGATGGTTTTGCCCTTAAATTACATCTGTATATTAGCTTAGTGATATTTTTGTACTATTTCAGGATTTCTGCTGGTTGTAGTTCAGCCTCCCACATTTTAAGGCTTTAAAAGGTCTTTCATATGAGCAAAGGAAAGGATGTAAGATTAATAAAGTCTTGGGATTAAATGTAATTCTCTGTATGCTTGTTTTCCAATACAAATAATCAAGACATTTTCTTAAGATGTAAAGTGAAGAAATTAAATCTTGTTTTCTGAGGAAACAACTAACAAATTTCTTTCTTTAAAGACCAGCAAATACTGAGGGCATGAAAAAATTAATTTTATAAGTAGATTGTAGTAGAGTGCGTTATCAGATGTTTTATTTTTTGTTTTAACTCGATTTATTTCTGATTTAGTATAAACAAGATTTTTCATGTCTTTTCCAAAATAAATGTATCTTGAATTAAGATTCTTTTTAACATTTGCACTGAAAAAACGAGACATGAGGAAGAACATCGCTGTTGTGATAAGTAAAAGTGCATTAAAAGCTACTTTTGTATTACAGGTATAGGTATTAGGGAAGGTATTTTTTTCATCCTATATTTATAGTTTATTCCAGGTTTATTTCAATCACCTTGAAATAATTCTTATGTAATAGTTATAATTTTATTAACAATTTTAAAAACTTTTTAAAAAACTGTTTGGTTAAAATACTCGGTCATCTAAACAAGGAAAGAAAAGGCTAAATAATACCTAAAATAATATAAAGTGTTTTACTCTACTTTTTGACTTTCCTTATTTTCTATTAGTCCTCCTTACATTTACTGTAAACTGTAAACTTTTTTTTGCTACTTTAATGCCTGTCACTTATCTGTTTCACTGATTTGCTTTTTTTTTTTCAGTTCCGCTACAAAACCAGGGTGTACAAACAGACAAATCTAGATGAGAAACAGCTGGCCAAACTACATACTAAGGTAGGCTGCACCACAGAAACAAACAAAAATATGATATATAAGTTAAATATAAGTAGGGATCAATCCCAACTTGCACTCGAAACACTAACATTCTACACTTTTTTGATGTAATAATGTAATAACTGTGGGATAAAAGTTTTCTCAGGGCTCACCTGAAGTATGTATCGAAGACAAAGTGGTTGCAAAAATGGGCATTCATGAGCAGACTTCTGAAAGCTAAAATGTTGAGTAGGGAACCATATACTTGCATTTCAGTCCAAATTCAAAATATTGGAGAGGGGGTTTTTTTCCACCCGACCCCTCTTCCAGTGATTGGACGCACACACAGGTTGCCAGATTGAGGACACCAACAGAACAATCAAGCCTTACACTGTAAGCTGCTCAGCTAATGTTTACGTTTGTAAAATTTATATTATTTGCTATTTAAAAACCACCTTGTATGGATTTTTAGAACTCTAAATCTGTATCTCATTTCGGTGGTCTCATTTTCAGCTCCGTCCAGTTACATTCAGGCAGTCTTCAAAACTGAAATGAAATACGCGGTGTTTTCCATCAAGGTAACCTGAGGTGCTGAAATATAATAGGGTAAACTGGCAGTGAGCGGAGTTACACAGACCAAAACAAAGACAGACATTTCAACACAACACACTTTTTCAAAGAAAAATAACTGTAGCATTGTTTTTCAGATAAACAAGTATGTTCACTTAGCATGTTTCCTAAATATCTACAAACATATTATTGCATTTTTATGCTTTAGAAGAGTCAAGAACTTTCATACAGCACCTTTAATGGACACTCGCAACCGGCAAAACCTCAAATACACACAACAATTGTGCCGTTTGGGATTGGTTCAGTCTCATTTTAAGGCCACTGGCAAAAATTAGCTTTGAGCCTTGAGTAACGTGTCTACCCCTACAGGCCAGTCTGAAGAAGTTAATGGACTACATCCAGACCAGCGCTGTGGAAAAGGTAGCCAAACTTGTCGATAAAGGACTTGACCCCAACTACCACGACCCTGATACAGGAGGTGAGGTGTCAGACGCTTCCTGTGAGAGTTAATGAACTTCCCATTAGTAAGCCGAATAATGAATTACTGCCAGCAGAGCATAAACTGGCCACACATGCTGTATGCATATGGAAATAGGGCTTCATGAATATTCAATGAGTGTTTGCAGGAATGGCCATTTGCATCTTCTCAAGCCATCCATGCAATTTCTAACACAAGTCATCTGGAGTTTAAATTGTGCAAAAAAAAGATCATAAGGTCAACTTTAGACTCAGTGACTTCTAAACAAACAAACAAACAAACAAAAACCCAATTAGTGCACTTGGGCTGCTTAATGAGATGAAACTATTACTGCTGCTTGATGGTTCAGTTCAGTGCGTGTCAACAGAGGAAGACCACTGAATAATTTGAATGTGTTTGAAGTGGGCCAGCATCTTTTGTGGCATATTAATTGAAGTTTTTAGCACTGTGGCGAGCTGCAGAAGTGCTGTGAAAGTCGTTTTGTGGACCAGATGATAATGCAGAGTAATATTAGCGCTGGTTTGTGGAAATGTGTGACTTAGCGAGGCGGCTACCTTGAGTGTTTTTCACAGTTTGCGTTGTCTGCCTTGTCACTGAGTTGATGTTATGCATGCCAGGCTGACAGTCACTTCTCAGCGCAAGGGGAAGTGAGAACTGCTGCACCGTTTGCAGCCACTAGGAGGCTGATCTGAGAAACGAACATAGTCTTTTGTGTCAAAAAATCATCAACATTAAAATCATTTAAATTGAGTTCATTAAAATGCTAAGTTGTACAAAATAAAATTTTATTGCAACAGAAGTAATACTTTCTTATATCATCTATTGTTAAAAGTTCTGTGAAAAAATAATACCATGAATTTTGTTTTTGTTTTGTTTTTCTAGATTTACTGGATTTATTAGCTATGAATTTGAGCAAAATACTAATTTTAGTTTTATTCTATGAAAGTTTCATAGCATTTCTAGTAAAAATATTGTAATTTATTGTCATTTTATCAAATGTAGAAATATTAGCCGTGTCTAAAACTTTGAGGAAGCAGCCATTTATAGTGGTCTCCAAAACCATAGTGGATATTCTGAAGTGCACTCAATCATTCCCACAATGCACAAATCCACAAAAACGAGTGTACAACTGATGTACTGTACACTCAATGGCTAGAGAATACCCATAATGCGCTGAGAGTTTGCGCACCAAATTTTTATGTCTGACCACAAGATGGCATCCAGATTAAATTAACATTTGTATACATATACAACAGAAATACTTTGGTTCATTACTAATAGACTTCCCACTAAGTGTTCAATTACTATCACAAGGTCTGACCAAGAAGTTGAAAATGTATCAACCAGCAAAGCATAAAGAAAACAGCATCTCTTCCAGTGTATCCAGTGCTCAAATTCTCTCACTTCTTTTCATTTATGCGTTGTGAAGTGGACTATATTAGAGGACTATTTATATATACAGTAGGTTTATGGGAAAACAGTAAAAATTAACAAAGTCAACAAAGTGTAACCCTTCTAGTTTTGCACAATCAACTCACAGCAGGATTTGAACCAGGTGTGTGAGGTAGGAGTGCTAACAAGGATGCTAAAGACCACTGCCCCTAGCATCTGTTGCTAGTTCCCTTTCTGAGATCAGGAATGTGAGGTTAACTTGCACAGCTCACTCGGTAGCCTCCATAACACTTAGCCTCCCACACTAGACAGTTTGTTTGTGCACACTGTCAAATGGAATAAACTGTGAAAGGCTGTGTGCTTGACTGTGTGCAAATGCTGACATATGGAAAAAGCAAAGTATAATTTTGCCTTTAAGGCACAGGATGCACCGTTTATACAATTTAAAGAAACCTTACCTCTGTGAAAAGTTGTAAATGTGTTAGTTCACCCCCAAAAAATAATGACGTTATTAATTACTCACCCATATGTCATTCCAAACCCCTGAGACCTTCGTTATTCTTCAGAACACAAATTAAGATATTTAAGTGAAATCTAGAGAGCTCCCTCATCCTCCATAGACAGCAAGGTTTTTGAATTAAAAGTCCAGAAAGCTACCAAAAAACATCCTTAAAGCAGACCATATGCCTTCAGTGGTTCAGTTGGAATATTATCAAGCTACAAGAATCCTTTTGTGTGAAAAAAACTACTTCTTCTTCTTCTCAGTGTCAGTATAGACCTTTTTCTTTGTTGCTGCATGGAGGGCACCATAGCAACCAGCCTCTTCTGGTAGAATGCTTAAAACTTTCATTTAGAATTGTCATCTGCGAGACTCTCAATCTGAAAGTGGTTGTCATACCATTTTGAGTCGGTTACGAAAAATTCTCCTAATTCAGTTTCTGCCATCAAAAGCAAGTAAAATAGATTAAAACTATTGTTTCAAAGCTGTCCAAATGTGACTCTTTATACGCATCAAGCTGCCGACCAGAAGTTCGAAGCATCCTCCTTACTCATAAATGTTTTATGAAAAAGGTCTATAGGAAAAAGATCTCCCCCCATATGTCTGCGTGCAACTTCTTCTGAAACAAAGCACATGCACATTTGAGGTAATACGTCAGAGACGCAACCAAACGCAACACATTAATGTGGGCCCTATACTGACACTGACAAGTAACCCTTTAAAACAGGGGTGCAAACGTTCCTGAAGGGCCGCAACCCAACACAGTTTAGTTCCAACCCCTTCAACCCACTTACCTGTAGGTTTCAAACAAGCCTGAAGGACTCAATTAGTTTGATCAGGTGTGTTTATTTAGAGTTGGAACTAAACTGCAGAGCTGCGGCCCTCCAGGAACAGAGTTTGACACCCCTGCTTTAAAACATGAAAAGTCAAACTCTGTCTATGTGTATGAAACAGAGACTCCACTCTCTCTGGCCGTTCAGACGGAGCCGGGCGGAAGTGAGATCATCAGGGTGCTGGTGATGGGTGGAGCTCACATTGACTTTAGGGCGAGAGATGGCTTGACCCCTCTGCACAAGGCCGTCAGAGCACATGCACACACTGCCCTACTGGTAACACACAAAAAGAGAGCCAACTTTACATCCTGATTAGGATTTAAAATTTGTTTTAATTGAAATGTAATCCCCTGTTTTCTGCTGTTCAGACGCTGTTGTCTTTGGGGGCGTCTTCTGATTATAAGGACAGCCGTGGGCTGACACCGCTGTACCACACTGTGCTGATAGGGGGCGACACCTCCTGCTGCGAGACCCTGCTGTACCACAGAGCCAGGCTGGGGCTTCGTGATGAGAATGGCTGGGACGAGACACATCAGGTATATAAAAAAAAAAAAAAATTCCTGACAAGTGTATGACAGTTACTGGAAATGCATGGAAGTGACAATTTTAGAAATCAGGTGTCTTAAGCAGCTTTGCATATAATATTTCACAAGAAGTTAAACTGTGACGATAATAATATTAATCATACTAATATTATGAATAATAATAATAACAATAATAAATGTTACTTGAGCACCAAAGCAGCATTCTATAATCATTTCTGAATGATAATATACTGTAAAAAGAGATTACAAATTCAGCTTTCCCACCACTGATTTTTTGTTACTTTTTAAAAATGTAGTGAAGTATGCACTGCCCTCTTGCAGTATTTAGATTTTGGTGCGTTAATCTTGTTAACAGTATAATTCAAAAGGTCATGATCTCCACTCGTTAAATAATTTCCTTATATTTCTTGATTTCACATTCTATGGAGGTATAAAACACAAACGTTTCGGCTCAATGTCTTCCTCATGTGAAATGAATCTGAAATAAAGAAATATAAAGTAATTTTTTAACAATTGTTGATCATGACTTTTTGAAAATGTACAAAATTTCTTATATTTGAGAATACATTTTGCCTAGGTGAGCATAAGAAAGTACTAACCAAGAAAATGTTATTTCTTTTAACTTGTTTTAACCTAGGTATCATTTAGTATCATCAGTAATATTTAATTATTGTAAAACTATTACAATGGTTTGCTTTCAAAATTCAGTCAGTCAGGGGTGTATAAAACACACTCATCAAATTTGTCATCTACTTTGTCATTAAATCAACTAAGTTTTTCTTAACCTTAAAACATCTGGGAAAATTGACAATTTAACACAAGTAAGGTCATTTGGAGTGCTTACCGATCAAATGTAATATTTATAAAAGCTAAACTAGATGTTACGGACATATGAACAAGTTTAGAAATCCATTCTCAAATCAGGTAAAAACAATTCAGAGCATCACTGCTCAGTTCGTCCTCTCTCTGTAAACATAAGCATTTTCATATCTATTTTGATACTTTCGTTCTTTTCCTCTCACTCACACATTCACTGTGGTGCTAATTATCAAATGTGTCTGTTCTGACAATCTATAAAATCTATTCTTTGTTTCCTCTTTTCCCATTCTTATGTCAAATGATTGTTTGTGACTCTTCCAATCCACTTCTCTTTTTTATTTCATTGTTGTTCTTTATCAATCAGTATTTCTCAGCAGCATTTACTTTGCCTCTCTCTCTTTTTCTCCAGGCGTGTCAAAATGGGAACTCTCAACATTTAGAGCACCTGCTTTTTTATGGTGCGGACTCCTCATCCCAGAATGCCTCAGGAAACACTGCCCTGCACATATGTGCTTTATATAACAAGGTATAATCACTGCGCCTCACACACAAAAACAAAATAAAGCAAATATTACATAGACTCACCAGCTACTTTAATAGGTACACCTTAATAGTAGAAGGTTGCACCCCCTTTTCCCTTCACAACTGTCTGACAATGCTGCGTGGTGTTTAATGGTAAAAGTCATGCTTTCATGTTGTTTGCCTGGTAGTCTAGTGGCTAAGATGTGTGCCTCTCACTGCTATGACCTTGATTTGGGGCAGTTGTGGCATAATGGTTTAGGAGTTTGATAATGCAAAGGTTGCAGGTTCAATTCCCAGACCTAGCAGGAATTGAAGTTGGGGGGAGTGAATGAACTCACTTCACTTTTTACTGCAAACCATAATATCTGAATGATGAGAAACTGAGACTCATCAGACCAGGCAGCCATTTTTCATTGTTCTATTATTTGACAGTTTGCTGTTTGTAGCTGTGAAATTAAAAATAAGTTCTATAGATGTTAGTATCAGTATGTCAGTCTTAAGGATATCTATAAGGTGTTCTATGGTGTTCTCAATAACAAAATTCTCATTTAGAAGCTATAAACATTCAAAACTTGCAGTTTGTTACTTCCGCTGAAATGGATAAAGATTTTTTTGACATCAGCTCATACTTTGGTTTCTCATCAAATCTTCTGACCAATCAAATGCTCTCCAGTATCTGACATGTCCCGCCCTCTTCAAGAAGCTTTTCATTTACTTTTCATTGGTTGCACTTGATCTCAACCCCTCGCACTGGCAGAACAGTGATAAAAATAAAAACGCTATTGGCTGTTTTTTAAAAAGGAAAGACATGTCCCAACCAGTCTTCATGTTTTAGTTGAGATTACTTCAAACATCAAATAAAAAATAAGTGTGTATCTTCTACCAAAAATATCCATCTCGCCACATCATGATTTTTCAGGCTAGTTTATGCTGGTTTAGTGCCATGTTTTTCATCATGAAGGAAAGCAGGTCACGAACATGGTCTTTGTAGTGAATTTTAGAGAAGCTCAGTGAAGATTTCATTGTTTTGTGCACAAGTGGTGTATTTACAACCTGCTAAACTTTTATTATATTTTATAGTAAGCCTCAGATGTCTTCAATGTCTTGAGGCTGTTATTGTCTCATTCTTCTGTGTAGGAGAGCTGTGCCCGGATCCTGCTGTATCGAGGAGCTAAGAAAGACACAAAGAATAACAGTGGGCAGAACTCCTTCCAGGTAATTATCACACTGCCACTGGCAGGTTGTTATTTGGGTTCGTTTTTTTATCAACACTCTGCATGTTATTAACAGGTTAAACAAAGTAATTAAAGAAATCTAACCCCCTACAAACCCTCTTCTAGCCTTATGTACTGTATGTACTGTAGGTCAAGTTAACTTGGAAGAGTTAAAGTTTTTTTTTTTATTGCAAATTGTAAAACAAGACAGGGAACATTCAAAGTAACATTCAGCTACTGTATTTTATTACATAAAATAAACATTACATGTAAAAGATCATAGTGCAAGAATTAAGGCAAATAAAGAGGTAAAGACTACACTAAAAGTATTTTGACAGAGGAAGATAAAATTGCAGACGTTCTTCTTTTTTTCTGTTTTTATAAATATTATAAAAATATATATATATATTTTTGAAATATAATTTTTACAAACTCATATGGAAATAAAGTTAAAGGAGGTCATGCAGTTTATTCATTTATTAATCAAGTGTCAGTATGATATTGACCCTGAAATAAATATCTGTTTCCTTTGTTGAAATACTTTGATCAGGTGTTGGATGTTAAGTTTAATGTGCAGTGATAATATACAATTAATATGCAATAATATTTAATATGCAGATTCTTACTTATGCAAGTATCTCCCTTTGCATGGTGTAGAATTATTGTTAGAGTTTTTTTTTTTATTTATCCATCATTTATGCACTGTCAAATTCTTCCTTTTATTCCATTAAACACAAAAGGAGATATTAGGCAAAATGTCTGAGCTGCCCTTTTAAACTGAAGTAAAACTGGATGGTGGTTCACACTGACTGATAATAAGTATAATAGTAATTTTACATATAGCAAACCACGCTCTGCACATAACACATAAATAACACATAGAAATAATAATAATTATAATGATTATTATTAAGTTATAATATAATGATAATAATAATTATTATTGTTATTATTATTAAAATTACTGTAAGCATTATCGTTTCCTGGCTTATTTAGTGCATGTGTGAGTTTAATGTAAAAAAACTAACAAAAAAATATACCGTTTTTGTGATTTAATTACCAGTGTTTTGTTGCACTTGTGAACAATTTTCATTCTTTTACTTCCATCTGGTGATGCTATGGGCACAGAAATGACATGTTTCACTAGCTGTGCTTTAGTCTGTTATGTGTTACCATAAAGTGTTTCTGCATGCGCTGCGAGTCCCAGGTGGAGCTAAACTGTAGCGAGCCAAAAGAGTTTTACTTCAACCTCAGCCATCTCCACAGAGCCAGCTGCATTTGTGTTTAATATGAAGCAAAGTGGATGCATGTGTGTGTGTGTGTGCGTGTGTGCATGTGCGTGTGTGTGTGTAAGTGCATGTGTGTGTGTGTGTGTGTGTGTGTGTGTGTGTGTGTTTAATATTATGTTATTCCCAAACCTTGCGTCATTGTGCGTCATTCACAGATGCAAATTTTAAGCGCGTGTGAACTTCTTTTCTAGGTGGCTGTGATGTCTGGACATTTTGAGCTTGGAGAAATAATTAAAAACCACCGTGAATCAGATGTAGGTAAGGAGCTCAGATTTTTGTTTGTGGTGGTATTTTTAATTCTGTGTGAGATCATTTATTTGCTCTTCACGCTGTGTGAAATTTGGAACTTGATACTTTTGTCTCTGTTTAGCTGCGTTGCGATTCACACAATCCCCAAGCAGTGTTCACTGCTCCTTACACACTCAGAAGGGGATATTTGCTGAAGTCGTGACGCTTTGCAATGATGTTTTAACGCAGATGATACATGAAGTGTGTGATTGTACACATGGAATGAATATTGAAAGCCATTGGGCTGTTGGAGTGTACTTTACTGTATGTATCTCCCGGCATCTTTACTCACTCACTTTTTCTGTCAGTTCCCTTTTTGGAGTCTCCTAAATATGCCCCCCAGAGGAGGGAGAGCTCACGGACTCTTGGACTGCCTCATCCGCACCCCTTTTTACGGGCCAACAGTGATAACAGCATGAATGTGCCAGACTGGATTGCCTTTCCCAATGCTGCAGGATCAAACATCGTCTCTGTACAGGTAATCGATCAACTGATGAGTGATTTTGTTGCTGTTGTTGTTATTGTGTTTCATAAATATTGAAAATGCTGTTGTTTTTAAATTCATAAAAAGCTATTCGTTAGCAATACTCGAATGGTAGTGTATAGTAGTAATATTGCTTAATGAAATTTAAAATAAATGTTACATATAAAAATGTGTTTAAAGAAAAGAATACTATACATTTAAAGTGAAATATTGTAATTAATAAAAGCTATTCTGTTCACATTTTTAAATTGGCTTTAGTTTTAAATGGTAATTTATAGTAAAAAGATTGCTTAAAATATTGAATGAATTCATTAATATTCAATATAAAAATATTTAAAGATTTTAAACACTTAAAATGAAGAAAAAATTGTAAATTTGACATTGGTTTTTAGTAAATATTATGTAAATATTTTGCAAATAAATATTAAATATAAAAATGTGAAAAATATTAAGTTAAGGAGTTAAAGGGATAGTTCACCCTAAAATTTTAATTCTGTCATCATTTACTCACCCTCCACTTGTTCCAAACCTGAGTTTCTTTCTTCTGTTGGACACAAAGAAAGATATTTTGAAGAATGTTGGAAAGCAGCAGCCATTGACCATTGCATAATATTTTCTGTTCCTAGTATGTAAATCAATGGCTGCTTTTTTCATACATTTTTCAGAACATCTTATATTGTGTTCAACAGAAGAAAAAAATTCATAAAAGTTGAGAACCGCTTGAGTGTGAGTAAACAGTGAGGAAATTTTTATTTTTGGGTGAACTATCCCTTTTTACGGGGCTAACTAGACAAGCTAACCAGAAAACCCTTCTTCCATTGTTGTCATATGCATAAAGTATTTACCCTGAGGATGATCTGAGAAAGTTTCATAATTACACTACTGCTTATCATAATAACATGTATCTCTCAGGGTCTAAAGCATGGCGGCACCTTGCGTAGCGCCAGCAGTCCCCGTGGAGCCCGAACACGTTCCCCGTCCCGTGGCCGAACAGGTGACCGTGACGATCGGAGCCGGCAAACACGTGGAAGACAAGGGTGAGGAAGAGCAAGAAGAAAGGACAACATTATCCACTTGTTAAGCTCTGGCGCATCTAATGCTGATTTAGGGTTCAAGCCTCTACTCATTTAAAGGGATAGTTCAACCAAAATTGTAAATTGTCATAATTTACTCACCCTTGACTTGTTCACAACCTGTTTGCGTTTCTTCCTTCAGCTGAACACCAAAGAAGATTATTTAGAAGATGGTTGAAAACCTGTAACCACTGACTTCCATAGAGTTTGCACTATGGTTTATATTTTTCTAATATGGATGTCAATGGCTGCCGGATTCTAACATTTTACTTTTGTGTTCAGCAGAATAAAGAAACGCAAACAGATTTCAGATTAGTAGAGGGTGAGTAAATGGTGAGTGTTTATTTATTTATTTTCGGTGAACTATCCCTTTAAATTGGGAAAACTCAATAGCCATTTATGACCACTGTTTAGTCGTATCACAATATCATGGTGTTCACTACAGTCTCTGGACTTGCTGCATCCCAGACACCAATATTTTAATACATGTAATCAAAAACCATTTGAACCATTCATTTTTTGAATTTTTTTATAATAGATGAATTATTGACTGACCATCCAAAATTAAGGATGGATATGTACATTACATTACAGTACATTACAGTGCACTGTGAACTTATATTAGGCTAAATCATCAAAGTACACTGAAAAAAGATCTCTTAAGATTTACTTGAAAATATCCTCATTACAATTTTTTCAAAAGTGAATTTGACTAGTCTTATTTCAAGTCCAATTAACTTGTCATTATCATATAAAATGAACTTAAATTTTAAGTACATTTTTAGTTTATTGACTATCTTTCATTTTTCATCTAGATTTATTTAAATAATCAAGTAAAGTTTTTTTTAGCAAGAAGAACTTTGCTTCTATCAAATTAAATAAATAGTATTAGTTACAATTTAGTGTATATATATATTTTTCTGTAATATTTCTCTTAATTTGTACACTACTTCCTATAATCATGTAATCATTGCTAGATCTGTATTTTTAAATGTATCAGAGGTAAAAACGTTACACAGCAACTTTTCAATATTAAGTAAAGCAACAAAAGTCATATTTTTCCCCAAAAAACTAATGATAAAGTGCCCAACAAGGTATATGTGCGGTCATTCCAATGAATTGATTTTAAATTGAATTGTGAGGTTTTTGTCGGCATTTCTGGTTATGTCAATACTTTTTGATTAAAATGTACTTAATAATACTAGGTGTATTTGCAATGATTAGAAAACATTTAAATATTACATTACATGAAGTGTATAAATATTTAAAACTTTACTTTACATTTAATATTACAATTTAAAATGATGACAGAAAATGTATTAGATTTTACCACACCAAAAAGCAGTTTTATTTCCAGTGTAGTCACATCCTATGAAGACAGACACTTAAATAAAGCCAGTAATTAATGAATGATAACCCTGTTGTCTGATACCTGTGCCGTTGTGCAGAGCGGGCTCCATCAGTAGTCAGGGCACAGCCAGCGGGCAGAGACGGCGTCTCTACAGTGCCGTTCCTGGCCGTGTGTTTGTTGCTACCCGTTCGCACTCGGCCCAGGGCGACCGCGAAATCAGCTTCAACAAGGGAGACAAAGTCAAAGGTGAATTTGTGTGTGAGTGTGTCTCTCTTTGTGAGCAGGAGCAATGACGTGCACTGTGCGTGTGTGTAAATCGGTCCCATTAAATGTGTGTTTGTTTCTGTATGTTTTCCACAGGTGTGGATAAACGTTGTCTGTGTATGTATTCTGGTGATATGTGTTGGTATGTCAGTATGTGTCTGTTTGTGAGCAATGTCAGTGTGCATGTTTATGTGCATACAATTCTAAAGCCATCGTGTCTTTGCATGTGTTTTGTGATTTAATGTATGCGTGTATGTTTGTATCAGGAGCGTCATGCAGTGATTATTTTTAAGGAGTGTAGGGTCCTGTTTACAACTGGGATTAACATCTTTTTAGTGATCTGATTTATTAGCATGCATTCTGATGGGATCTCTTGTGTTCTGATTTTATAAAGACATGTTAATTTTTTGCGGGCATTCTCAGTGTGACACTTTTTTTTTATTTTTACGAATACCTTATTTTGATAGACTTTTTCACAACACGTGTCATAAAAGGTCAGTAGACACAAGCATTTATGCTACAAAAGCAATACTATTAAATTCATTTTTGGCTACCTCTGGAATTGGTTGAAAGTGGACAAGCTTAGATAGATTTGTACATTTGTGATAGGACTGACAGAATATCATAATACCAGGTGTAAACAAGGCTATAGAGTCAGTGCTAGTTCTATAAGACGAAACTAAAGTAAAAAAAAAAACATTGTTTAAACGTTAATTATGGGTATAATGTTGTGTTTATATAACATGGACATGGTCATAGCCAAACTAAATATAAAATATTAATATCCAGAGTGAATATATTGTTTTTGTGAAAGAAATTAATATTTTTACTGAAACTATCTTTGAGTTTTTTAACATTACAGTGTTACAGAAAGGATTTTTCTTCAATTAAATTCTGTTGTTTGGATCAATCTGTTCGTAAAAAATCCTGAAAAAATTATTGAATAATCAGTAAAGCTTTCTTTCAGAACTGATATTAATAATAAAAATACCCCCTGAGCAGTAAATTAGCATGTTAAAATAATTTCTGAAAGATCATGTGAGGCAGAAGGCTGCAATAATTGTGTTAAAAATTCTGTAATGCCACCACAGGAATTTAAATATATAATAAAAAGAAATAAAAAGAAAACCAGAAATTCATATTCGCAGCTGACTTCAAATCTCATACCATTTTAGACTTTAAAGATGTTCACACAAGCAAATATAATCAATTAAATGTATTAACCTTAACATTATTTCTGTCTGACAATAAATATCATAGAGAAACATTTTCTCTGCAATCTCTATTTGGTACAGTCATGCCCTGACCAAAACCTTGTTGAACCCTGTTGTTTTATTTCAACATTTATTTATATAAAAAAATAAAACATTTTTAACCTACAATTTATAATTTAAATGACTTCTGAAATATTTCAAAATCCACCTGCCTCAAAAATGTGTCATGACGCTTCTGGTCTCTTTAGTGTGTATTTGTAGCTGTCCTGCACACACACACACACACACTGTTGTTTTCTCTTGATTCCCTCAGTGCTGAGTGTGGGTGAAGGAGGCTATTGGGAAGGGACGGTTCGAGGACGCACAGGCTGGTTCCCCTCAGACTGTGTGGAGGAAGTTGCTCTCCGCAGCCTGGAGTCTCGTTCAGGTGAGACTCCTTTCTCAAAAACAAAGACATGATAAGTACAAAAACATTGATGCTACACTCAGAGCTGTCATTTCCATAGTCCCAGATGTGTTTGTAGGACAGTCAGATTGCCACAGCTTATCTGTGATGTTGTGATGCCAGACTCAGTGAGGGAGAGCAGCTATGATGACTATTAATAGTTTACAACACTACTGGAGTGTGAGAGGGAGTGATTGTGCCATTTCACGCTGGCTAAACTCAACGTGGTTTGGGCCAGTGCGCTCTGTCAGAGCGGGAAACTTCGAGTCGGACATGTATTTTGCTATCATGCTGTAGTTGCAGCCTCTACAGATATAAGAGATATCAACTTGTGACGATGTGGATGCGGTTGTGTTTGCATCTTTCAGAGAGCCGCAGTGAGAGAGCCAAGAGACTCTTCCGGCATTATACTGTTGGATCCTATGACAGCTTCGATGCGCCCAGGTAAGATCACTTTTACTGTTTGATGTTTTTACTTTTTGCTGTTAATGGAGGTGTGGTGCTGATATTTGGATGCTGATATGTCAAAATGAAGAACTTTCTGTTGTGAACGGTTTCCATGGGTCATGGAATTTCTGGAATATAATTTTAAAAGGTCTGTTCCAGACATTAAAAGTCAGGGAATTTTTTTGATATTTTTTGTCAAAGTCATAGAATATCAGAAATTTTTGTTTGTCGCTTTAAAGTGTAGTTTTTAATCAAAATGTACTGTATTCTTTATATTTCGCTGATTTCCACCTATTGTTATGCTCATCAGCTGGCTGTCACTGAAGTCAAATGAAGTCACTAGACTGTTAACTAAGGCTCTGATATGCCTGGATAATATACATTTTATAAGCTTTGGCTTCAGAATGACCACTTAAAAAAAAGTAGACATTAGAAAAGCTGAAAGTAAATTTAGTAAAACTACTGTCGCTCATTAAATATGGAGGGAGCACTTCACAGTTGTATATATATGAGCAATATCACACGAGTAGCAGTGCGATGTGGCTGTATATCGTCACTGGTGGGAGGCATGCGTTGCACTGCTACGAGTGTGATATTGCGTTTATACAACAGTTCGACTGCATAATCGTGTGTATAAAAAAGAAAATCAAACACGGAGAGTCTAAAAACTCTTTTGTATTAGGAACTACTTTCTTCCGCCATTCATTCACATCTGCAGCTGACGTCAGAACAGCAGAAGCCGTTACTGATTCATCAATGTCACTTTAGAGGTAGTGTTTGAATGATTCTCTAGCGTAATGTCTAAAGTGGCGACAAAACAGGTGATTTTGCTGACATTTTAAGATTATAAGGCTGTAGGGCAGTCTACAGAGATATCTCCCTACAGTATTACAGTCTATTACAGTCTACAGTATTTCTCTGTTGCAATCGGGATATCACAATAATTAACCCCGAAAAAAAGCAGTGCAATCACTACCAGATTGCTGTTGTGTTTGCGATAAGGAAAAACGCTAAACACATGCGGGCATTTCTTCTTTCTTTCTGCCAACACAACACACATTCCTGATATGTGAGTCTCATCTCACACTCAATACACTACAATTATATGGTATAAATACAGCACTACAACATACAAAAGAGAGAGATCGACATAGAATATCATTTACCTGTTTAATAATAATTTTATCAGCTGTACTTTAAAATTACGCTGTATTTTTTCTCCTCTAAGGGCTTATTATGCGGTCTCTTTCGCCATCTTGTGGATGAACATCGTCAACCGTCTTTGCTCAAAGACAGGCTAATGGCCGCCGACACACTGTCTCTCAGAAATGATAAATATTTTAAAAAAAGGCACTATCCTTATAAATAAACTGCATAGTTGCAATCTAAACAACTACTTTCTTGACTAAAAAAACCTCAAAAGTACATTGTCGCCCAACAGCAGCACACACGCGCACACACACACACATACACACAATGTATTTAGGCAAGTAGACATGGTCAAGATGATCTGCTGCAGTTCAAACTAAGCCTCAGAATGCGGAAGAATGTTGACTTAAATAATTTGAACGTGGCATGGTTGTTGGTGCCAGACGGAAACAGTAACTCAAATTATCATTACAACCGAGGTATGCAGAAGAGCATCTCTGAACGCACAACACGTCGAACCTTGAGGCGGATAGGTACAGCAGCAGAAGACCACACTGGGTGCCACTCCTGTCAGCTAAGAACAGGAAACTGAGGCTACAATTCGCACAGGCTCACCGAAATTGGACAATAGAAAAAAGTGAAATTTTTATTTTTGTGAAATTATCACAAAAGTCCTCATGCTGCAGGTATTAGTAGGCTTGCTGAAGGTGGCAGCTGTCGTGCAGTGAGGGGTTTGCATCTTTAATGAACTATGACAGTTTGCGTGAATTGAAAAGTAAGAATGATTTGAAAAGTTGGTTCATTGAAAAGTAAGAATGGCGCGCTTTGCACTCACACTACAAGCGTACCGTGCCAAAGCCCAACCGAACTGCGCTCTGGCACACCTCTTCCAATCGGGTCAAGGCCGGCCAACTGAACCGTGCCTGAACCCGATTCAGAGCAAACGCGGGGAACAAACCGGGACACGCGCCTGGGCACAGTTCGGATAGCATAGTGTGAGTGCGCCCCTAGTAAGGTGTACCTAATAAAGTGGCCGGTGAGTGTAAAAATATAAGCATCACCGTCCACTGTCATTTTCACTCTCTGTGAAAAACACTCAGTTTCAAAGGCTGTTACCTCTTATACATATGAAAGTAAGCGGCCACTGCTGTGATTGGCTTGTTATATTATAATACAGTATATTTATAGCATGTTTGAGCCTAAAGCAGGAGATGTTGAAACAACACAACTACAGCAGTTGCAGTGATACACTTGGTTAGTGGCTTGATAGAGAGTTAAATTCTGATTCTCTTGTTAAATTCAGGCCTTATGATTTATACTGTATGATGCAAAATTACAAAATCCAGTTAATAAGTAATAAGGTATGTAACATGGGATGTAAGAATTTGACCAAGTTTGGATAAATTAATGAAAAGTAGAGCTGTTCAGCTTTCAAATATCTTTAAATATTAAACCTTAAAAGACCAAATATGGCATCTAATTATGAAGTCTGCATGTCTATGTAATTGAGTGTTGCAGTTTTTTGACACTTGGTCAAGTCTTTTTGGTGTCTGCCACCTCAACATGTGAGGACTCCTAAAAGGATTCCTAAAAATTTTTTCCATTTCTTTTTTGTGTGAAACACGAGTTAATAAATTGAATAAGCTTCATAATTTCATATCATTCATTATTGTTTTTGGATTACCACTATATCTTTTTATTTGTAATATTAGAAATTTCAGAAAAGATAGAGCCCTAATCTAACACACTGTAAGATTAAAAATAAATGTACTTACAGCACCTGCATTGCCCGAGGACAAAATGATTGGCATTGCTATACTTTTCAATACAATACATTTAGAAAAAATGTCAGTATGTTTAAAATGTTGTTTAGAAACAGTCTGTTGTGAAAGACATGAGAATGCGAAGAACGTATGAAATATGGTTCTATAGATGACAGCAATGAGTTGTTCAGAACACATTTAATTTGACACAGACATACAATGATGATTCATCTTAAGGATACATTTTAGAAGAGATTAAATGAACAGTTCATATTTAAAAACTAGGTATTTACTCTTGCATTCTGAATTATGTAGTATATATATATATATATATTTATTTATTTATTTTTATTTTATTTTATTTAAATATTTATTTTTTATCTATTTTTTATTTTATTTTAATTTTGAGTTTCATTTCATGTCCACTTTTTTGTATTTTTAGAAGCATTTAAAACACAGCATTTCATCTTACACAATCTTTCTCATACAATCACAGAAGTTTCTGTTGGGTTCTTTATCAATTATTTGCGTGTTGTTGGCTTGACTGAGTTTAGGTCATGCACGTGGAGAGTTTTCTGTGGGTTCTTCTGAACTGCTTCTGTTGGCACCTCTTCTGGCACTGCTGTAAGTGTGAGTGAGTGAGTGATAAACCGACAGACATGGAGATGCCAGTGTGTGATTCTGGCATAGCAGTGTTTGCTGCATTTGTAAATCAGGTTTGAATCTTTTATGTTAAATAATTTTGATTTGAGGACTTTATCATTTTGTTAGGAATGCAGTGGCTGGTATTTAAATGAATGGCTAGTATTTAAATGTTTCTGTCGTGTCGTGTCGTGTCGTGTTGTGTTTGGTGCAGACGCCAAAATTGCTTGTCGCGTTGTGTGTTGTTAGGACACAATGTAAACTAGATTTTTAGAAGTAAAGAAGTAAAATTTACAGTAAATAACCGGCAGCTGTATTTACCAGAATTTTACATCTAAAAATACAATAAAAGTATGAAAGAAATTGCTAGGTTTTACAGTAAACTTGCATATTTCATTAATTTGTAGTGTTATAGTACGTCAATGTTTTGTACACATTCTAAACCAAGTTCTAACATTTACATAATCATACGCATGTGGGAATGAGAAAGTCATATGATGAACAAATGCTCACGAAAAACGTTGTCCTCAAGCAGAGAACGTACTAATATATAGAAAGTTCTCAGTGTCATTCACACAACTGCTAAACGCCATCATGGAAAAACACATTAAATGCAATAAACATTGTTTTTCATAATTTGATGTAACATAAAACTCTAAAAGTACATAAATGATGAAAGAAAAAAAGAAAAAATAACCATAGTAATGTCAACAAAAAGCATAAAAATTGAAGTGTCATGCAGGGAATTCTAAGAAAGTCAATTTACACTTATTCACAGTATATATTAAGGAAACTTACTGTTAACCAGGCTACAGATTTTTACACTTTTTACAGTGTTGTACAAGAAATTGTACAGATAGTTTTACATTTTAGGATGGGGGTCCCACACAATGATGTCAAGGGCTTGGGAAAATGAGGAAGTCCTCTGTGGTGTAGGTTGGGTCTAAAAATATCGTCCCATATAATCCCACTCTCTTTGAAAATAACCAAATGCCCTTTGAATCTGAAGACTACGCAAGGCTATGCCAGACTGTACGATCTGTTTTTGGTGGCCATGTTGTAATCTCACTCATTCTCTCTCAGTCTGTCTAGCTGTCTGAGAGTCGTGTGCTGGTAAATTAACACTGCTGAGCTCTTTTCATTAGCACCTCACAGTAAACATAAAGCTGCTTCATGTGATGTCATTCTGTCCCAGCAGCACTGCAGTACAACACAATACAAGCCCAGCTAATTATTTACTTACAAATATACACGTTACAAATCGCATTTGTTATTTATTCTCTGAATCTCCTATTTGCACACATGCAGAAATACACTAACACACACTGATACGACATCAGTTTCTAATAATTTTTAGCCCTTATTTATTTATTTATTTATTTAATTATATTATCATATATATATAATTATATATTTTTTAGCCACTATTTTTGGGTTTTGCCCCCTCATCTTGCTCTCTCTTTCTCATGTGCTCCCTCTCTCTCTTTCAATTCCTCCCATTTTACTTGCCCCCTGTACACTTTCATTTTCTCTCCATCACCCTCCCACCCCTGTGGTGACTCCATCTGGAGGTCAGACTATGAAGGGCACAAAGAGGAGGAGAAAGAGAGGGATAAATGGATAGATGAATGAATGGCTGCTGAAGCATCTTGAAACTATTTACAAGGACCAAATAGAAAAATACTTAATAATCATCTTAGTAAGTGCTAATAGATAGTTAAAAAAAACATGATAGTTTAGCATAAAATTGTTTTGTTTGGCATGCAAAAAACACGTTTTTTTTCCATTCCAATGGGCTGTATGCACAGCAAGTATTTTTCAGCCATGATTTGATGTGACTATTTCCAATTTCATATGGTTCCTTTTACAGCATTGACAATGTAATTTAATTAAAATATAGCTCATTAAATAAACTTAAGCAATCATGTAGATGTGTAAAACTAAATGAAAGGCAGATGAAATGCAAGTGCAGTCAGGAGCAGCTGGTAAGCGCTGAAATTCCATTAAAAATGCTGTGGTAAAATAAATTTTTATATTTAAAGACATGGCACAGAAAGTTTTTTATTTAGTGCAGTGCTTCATGTCCGTATCATTGATTTTAAACAAATGCACGCGGTGAGTTTATAATGTTTAATGTTTAAAGTTTAGAATTTAATTTCTCCTCCTTATCGTAATTTCCCTTCACCTTATCGTGGTGGAGGGGTTTGAGTGCCTGAGTGATCCTAAGAGCTATGTTGTCGGGGGCTAATGCCCCTGGTAGGGTCTCCCAAGGCAAACAGGTCTTAGGTGACAGGTCAGACTAAGTGCGGTTCAAAAACCCCTTATGAGTGTCAGAACATCGAGGACTGTGACGTCGCCCGGTATGGCGCAGCCGGGGCCCCACCCTGGAGCCAGGCCTGGGGTAGGGGCTCGTATGCGAGCGCCTGGTGGCCGGGTTTTTTCCCACGGAACCCGGCCGGGCTTAGCCGGAAGGAGCGACGTGGGACCATCCTCCCGCAGGCCCACCACCTGCAGGGGGAGCCGTAAGGGGCCGGTGCATTGTGGAACGGGTGGTGGTCGAAGGTTAGGACCACGACAACCCGATCATCGGGCACAGAAACTGGCTCTTGGGACATGGAATGTCACCTCACTGGGAGGGAAGGAGCCCGAGCTTGTGCGGGAGGTGGAACGGTACCGACTAGAGATAGTTGGGCTCACCTCCACGCACAGCTGGGGCTCTGGAACTCAACTTCTTGAGAAGGGCTGGACTTTCTTCTATTCTGGAGTTGCTCACGGTGAGAGGCGGCGGGCTGGTGTGGGCTTGCTTATAGCTCCCCAACTTAGCCGCCATGTGTTGGAGTTTTCCCCGGTGAACGAGAGGGTCGCCTCCCTGCGCCTTCGGGTCAGGGATAGGTCTCTCACTGTGGTTTGTGTCTACGGGCCAAACACCAGTGTAGAGTACCCGGCCTTCTTGGAGTCCTTGGGAGGGGTGCTGGAAGGTGCTCAGACTGAGGACTCCCTTGTTCTACTGGGGGACTTCAATGCCCACGTGGGTAATGACAGTGAAACCTGGAGAGGCGTGATTGGGAGGAACGGCCTCCCTGATCTGAATCTGAGTGGTGTTCTGTTATTGGACTTCTGTGCTAATCACAGTTTGTCCATAACGAACACCATGTTCGAACATAAGGGTGTCCATCAGTGCACATGGCACCAGGACACCCTAGGGCGGAGGTCAATGATTGACTTTGTGGTTGTATCATCTGATCTCCGACCGTATGTTCTGGACACTCGGGTAAAGAGAGGGGCAGAGCTGTCAACTGATCACCACCTGGTGGTGAGTTGGATCCGCTGGCAGGGGGGAAAGCTGGACAGACCTGGCAGGCCCAAACGTATTGTGAGGGTCCGCTGGGAACGTCTAGCTGAACCTCAAGTCAGAGGGATTTTCAACTCTCACCTCCGGAAGAGCTTTGACCAAATCCCGAGGGAGGCTGGAGACATTGAGACCGAGTGGTCCATGTTCTCTGACTCCATTGTTGACGCGGCCGTGAAGAGCTGTGGCCGTAAGGTCTGTGGTGCCTGTCGCGGCGGCAATCCACGAACCCGGTGGTGGACACCGGGAGTAAGGGATGCCGTCAAGCTGAAAAAGGAGTCCTACAGGGCTTGGTTGGCTTGCAGGACTCCCGAGGCAGCTGATGGGTACCGACGGGCCAAGCGTGCTGCAGCCCGGGCGGCTGTGGAAGCAAAAACTCGGGCCTGGGAAGAGTTCGGGGAGACCATGGAGGAAGACTATCGGTCGGCCCCAAAGAGATTCTGGCAAACCGTCCGGCGCCTCAGGAGGGGAAAGCAGCTCCACATCGACACTGTTTACAGTGGAAGTGGGGAGCTGTTGACCTCGACTGGGGATGTTGTCGGACGGTGGAAGGAATACTTTGAGGATCTCCTTAACCCCACTGACATGTCTTTCATTGAGGAAGCAGAGACCGGGGATGCAGGGGTGGACCCACCCATCACCCAAGCTGAAGTCACTGAGGTAGTTTGCAAGCTCCGCAGTGGCAAAGCAGCGGGGGTGGATGAGATTCACCCTGTGTATCTTAGGTCTCTGGATGTTGCTGGGCTTTCTTGGCTGACACGTCTCTACAATATCGCATGGAGGTCGGGGACAGTACCTCTGGACTGGGCAACTGGGGTGGTGGTTCCCATTTTTAAGAAGGGGGACCGGAGGGTGTGCTCCAACTATAGGGGGATCACACTCCTCAGCCTCCCTGGGAAAGTCTATGCCAGGGTATTGGAGAGGAGGATCCGGCCGGTGGTTGAACCTGGGATTCAGGAGGAACAATGTGGTTTTCGTCCGGGCCGTGGTACACTGGACCAGCTCTATACCCTCACCAGGGTGCTCGAGGGTTCATGGGAGTATGCCCAACCAGTCCACATGTGTTTTGTGGACCTGGAGAAGGCATTCGACCGTGTCCCTCGTGGCATTCTGTGGGGGGTGCTCTGGGAGTATGGGGTCAGAGGCGCTCTGTTAAGGGCTGTCTCGTCCCTGTATGAACAGAGTAGGAGTTTGGTTCGCATTGCCGGCAATAAGTCAAACTTGTTTCCAGTGCATGTTGGACTCCGACAGGGCTGCCCTTTGTCACCAATTCTGTTCAGAATTTTTATGGACAGAATTTCAAGGCGCAGCCTTGGGCTGGAGGGGGTCTGGTTCGGGGACCACAGGATCTCATCTCTGTTATTTGCAGACGATGTTGTTCTGTTGGCTTCATCGAACATGGACCTTCAGCATGCACTGGGGCGGTTTGCTACCGAGTGTGACGCGGCTGGGATGAGAATCAGCACCTCCAAGTCCGAGGCCATGGTGCTCCACCGGAAAAAAGGTGGTTTGCCATCTCCAGGTTGGAGGAAAGTCCTTACCCCAGGTGGAGGAGTTCAAGTATCTTGGGGTTTTGTTCACGAGTGAGGGAAGGATGGAACGTGAGATTGACAGGCGGATTGGTGCAGCGGCAGCAGTAATGCGGTCGATGTACCGGTCCGTTGTGGTGAAGAAAGAGTTGAGCCGAAAGGCAAAGCTCTCGATTTACCGGTCTGTCTACGTTCCTACTCTCACCTATGGTCATGAGCTTTGGGTCATGTCCGAAAGGACAAGATCTCGGATACAAGCGACCGAAATGAGTTTCCTTCGCAGGGTGGCAGGGCGCACCCTTATAGATAGGGTGAGGAGCTCTGTCACCCGGGAGGAGCTTGGAGTAGAGCCGCTGCTCCTCCACATCGAGAGAAGTCAGCTGAGGTGGCTCGGGCATCTGTTTCGGATGCCTCCTGGACGCCTACCTAGGGAGGTGTTCCAGGCATGTCCCACCGGGAGGAGGCCTCGGGGAAGACCCAGGACACGCTGGAGGGACTATGTCTCTCGGCTGGCCTGGGAACGCCTCGGGATCCCCCCGGAGGAGCTGGAGGAAGTGTCTGGGGAGAGAGAAGTCTGGGGTTCTCTCCTAAGACTGCTGCCCCCGCGACCCGGCCCCGGAAAAGCGGATGAAAATGAATGAATGAATGAATGAATGAATTTAATTTATTTCATTCTTATTCTATTTAAACATGTGCTTGAAGGACGTATGTGGCTGTTCCCCTTCATACGGGAACTTCAACGTGCGTCTGTTAACAGACTATGGGAGTACGTCAGATGACCAATCACTCTGAAGAGTAAGAAAGCTATAAAAGCTGCACGCTGTGGAGTGAGCCTCAGAATTTATTTGCTTCAGACCCTCTCACGAGACTGAAGACACTCTATCTGCCAACCTGATTTCAAGACTGAAACCAGTTTACTCACCAGTGCGGGAGATGACGCGACAGCGGCAGTTGATCTGGGCTTCCTGTCCCCTGGGCGTTTCGCTGGTGTCCACAAAAGAGCAGTTTCACACTAAAAGAGCAGATTCCCTAAGAGAGCAACACAGTCAATCAACACGTCTTTTTCAAGACGCTGTTCTGACTGTGCGTTTCTGGATGCGGTGGTTCCTATCTCCGGATGATGGGCACGGGTATCGCATCACACGTCTGGGGGTCCAGGATGTCGATGCGGTGCTCGTGGACAGCTCATGCTCTCACTGTGAGAGCATGGCTGTTGCACAGCTGAGATCGCGGCTTCCAAGCCACCCCCATTGCTCCCCGTGAAAGCGGTTAGCACGCGGGCAGATCTGAGAATTACAGTGGGGGCTTATCCGTCGCCCCCGGGCCCGCGGACCCCCCACTCCTCCACAGCACGCTGCATCCAAGCTTTGAGTGGTGGTGCGGTTCATCCCCCGGGATGCCCGCGCTTCCGCTTGATGACACCGGAGATTAGATGTCCATCGCGACATCGGAGGGCGAGCTGTCATGCTCAGATGACAGACCGGGCTCGCTTCTATCCTACAGGGTGCAATGCGTAGTCACAGTTCTCAAATCAGACATGATGGCTGCGCTTCCTGGGCTGCTTCGGCGGTGTGGCTGGAGATGGCTTATCCCCCAGTATCACCGCCAGACCGACTAGAGGTGTGGCGTGCGGGCTGATGTAAGATGAATCTTCCAGCTCCCGTACACTTCTTCCCAGGGGCGCACAGCGAGCACATAGAGGGCGTTTTTCTCTGCCCGGTTCTCGTGCGCTTCCGCCCTCACCTCCCCTAATGACGAGGCAGCCAGTGGGTACGAAGCTATTCCTCAGGTGGTTGGCCGCCACCTGGAGGGGTAAGCTGAGACACCCGTCCAAGGCGGGTGGGTTTTCTGTGTCTCTCATGGCCAGAGCCCACACCGTTGCGGGCCATGCCGCTTCTGCCCTGCACCACAGCACATGCTGTGCTGCACAGGGGCGGTTCTTCCCCAGGCTTATGCGTAAGCACCGCACGGTGGTCGACTATGCTCTCATGACCTTCAAGTCGGCTGCCCGTGCCCTGGGGAGGACGATGGCCACACAGTGGTCCGGAAATGCCACCCTTGGCTTACCCTGGCAGATATGCGCTGCACCGACAAAGTACGCTTTCTTGGTGTGCCCATATCCCAGGCAGGCCTACTCGGCGACACTGTCGGGGACTTTACCCAGGAGTCCTTGAGAGATGGTGAGAGATCAGCCGTGCGCGATGGAGCGGGTCATCTCCTGGTGGGCTCGGAAAACTGCTCCCCCACTGGACCCGTCCGCGCTGGCTGTTCTTCGCCGAGAGCGCTCTTCCCGCTGCTCCAAAATTCTCCGCCGTCACAGCCCGTTACACTGGCTAGTGAACGCGCCGAGCCTCGCCGCGGGAAGTTGACGCTCCCGTCATAGGTCGCCGTAAAGTCCGGTAATCGGACCGCGAAGCGAACCTAAGGCGGGCCACTTGGAGAGGAGGAGAACCGTTCTTTCCCCGGTGGAGGGCTGGGGCTCCTGCGCGAACGAATGTAGCGATCCGAAAAGAGCGGCTTTTCCTCCCTCTGGGTGTGGAAGCCCAATTGCTGCCAGCATGGGACGCACTGCCTTCCAGCTCTCAGCTTTGGTGCACTTCGCCACAGGCTTTGAGGGCGCCTCATGCGGACGATCAGACTCGGCTATGCGATTCAATTCGCTATCCGCCCTCCCAGGTTCACGGGTGTTCATACTACGAGGGTTTCCCCCGAGAGCGCCCCTGTCTTGCGAGAGGAGATTGCTGTCCTCCTGGCGAAGGATGCAATCGAGCAGGTCCCTCCTGCCGAGATGAATTGTGGGTTTTACAGCCCGTACTTCATCGTGCCGAAGAAGAGCGGTGGGTTATACCAATCCTATCTGCGCATTTTGATCTGTCATCCGCTCAGGATGCTGATCAGGGTGCTCATGCAGAAACGCATCCCCTAGTGCGTCCGTCCGCGGGATTGGTTGCAGCTATAGACCTGAAGGACGCTCACTCCATGTCTCGCTCTCTCCCTCCTAAAGTGCGACGGGGCCCGAGCATGGCAGTAAATGGTCCTCCCCTTCGGGCTGTCCCTGTTCCATGCGTGGAGGATGCCCTGTGTCTCTTTGACGCACGCGCATCTGCATTTTTGATTATTCTTTGACTGGGTTAATTTTTTCAGACCTTGAATTAGTCGATTGTGCATAGGGACCTGGTGCTCTGGCACCTCGGCCTGTTGGGGTTTCAGGTCAACCGAGAATGGGCAAGCTCTCCCCCGGGCAGAGCTTCTCTCGTCTCGGGTTGGAGCTGGACCCGGTCTCCATCACGGTGCGCTTTTAGCGCGCTGGGCTAGTGCTGCCCTGTCCGTTTAATTCGGCAGTTATAGTGGTTTCACTGAAGTTTTTCAGAGGCTCCTGGGGCATATGACATTTTGTAGCCGCTATCACGCCGCTCAATTGTTCATATGAGACCACTTCAGCGCTGGCTTCGCGATCGGGTCCCCAGATGGGCATGGCGCGCGGAGACGCACCGGGTGTCCATCACTACGCTGTGTCTCCGCACCTTCAGCCCCTGGATGGACCTTGCCTTCTACGGGCCTGGGTGCCCTTAGAACAAGTGTCCAGTCATGCTGTCATTCTGACGGATGCTTCCAGTACGGGCTGGTGGGCAGTGAATTTTGAGCATGCAGCCGCAGGTTTGTAAATCGGACTTCGGTTGCGTTGGCATTCAATTGCCTGGAGTTGTTGGCAGTGTTCTCCCTCTCCGCCGGTTCCTACCGGTACGGGAGGGGGCACATGTGTTGGTTAGGACGGCCAGCATAGCTGCGATAGCGCACGTCATCCATTTGGCTGATGTGCGCTACCGCCGCATGTCTCAGCTCGCTCGCCATCTGCTCCTCCGGAGTCATGCGGCTTAATAGCTGCGCGCCGTTCATATCCCATACGAGCTCTACCGTGCCAGCTTACATGCTCTCACGACAGTTACGTTTCTGGGAGAATGGAGACTCCACCCCGCAGTCCAGCTGTTATGGGCATGCTTCAGAGAGGCCCAGGACATCCTGCCGCTTCTCCCGAGCGGCCCTTCGCCAGCTGCTTTCCCTGCTCTGCATGGATGCGCTGGCTCGCAGCTGGCCCCGGGTTTACGCAATATGTGTTTTCCCCAGTGAGCCTGCGCGCGCAGACTCTGTGCAAGGTCGGGGAGACGAGGTGCGGGTCTCGCTCGTTGCGCCTCCTTGGCCCAACCGGACCCGAGTTTCCAGACTCACACTCCTCGTGATGGCCCTCCCTGACGAATTCCCCGGAAGAAGTACTCCTTTTTCTGGGACGGGCACCCTCTGGCACCCGCGCAGCGTTCTGAAACCCACATTGAGGCGGCGGATGGTAGCGCGCTGGGAAAGCATAACCTTATCAGCCGGTTCCTCAGAGGTGCGTGGCGCGAGATGGTTAATTCCATCCCCGCCCCCCTCTCTTGCCCTCTTGGGATCTCTCTAGCCCCAGCGGTTATGATTAGGTCCGTTGAGCCACTCGACTCAGTATCTATAAGTTTTCTGTCCATGAAGGCAGCTCTGCTGGTCGCGTTGGTATCAGTCAGGAGGGTTAGGATTCCGGTGGCATTTTCGGTCAGCGAATCGTGCCAGGAATATGGACCGGCCCACTCTCACGTTTACCTGAGACCCCGGTTCAGCTTGTGCCAAGGTTCCTACCACCCCTTTTTTATATTAAAAGTGGTAGTGAGCCTGCAAGCGCTGTCTGCAGAGGAGGCAGACCCAGCCCTTTTATTGTATGTCCGCGCACTGCGCTTAATGTGACACGTAGAGCATACATCTTTAAGCAGCTCTTTTCTGTTATGATCGGCAGAAGGGAAGTGAGTACGCAGCGCCTCTTAACAGATTATTTAGAGCTGCGGGCTGGGCGACACCTAACACATTCACGAGATTTTATAATCCTCGAGTGGAGTCGGTTTCCTCCCGATTACTGGGTCACTCCGGTCAATCGGGACGAAATTAAACTCGGTGTCAAAAATGCTTGCTGCGCCATGCTCCCTAACCCGGAGATACGTGCGCCTTTTCTATTCTGCTAGTAAGTTTCCCGCTTGGCGAACCCTAGAGAATTCCTCCAAGGCCCCCAGCACCCGACTCAGCGGAGGAGCCGGGTGCCTGGCTCAGTGTGATGTCTGGTATGCCCACTCTTGGTCTACCCACATGCTGAGGTTCGGTACCAGCTATGCGTGGTCCCCGATGGCGATCCCATATGCTTATTCAGCCACGGAGTGTTCCCCCTGACCAGGCGGACCCGTGTCTTCCCTACCCGCTAACCAGCTTATCATATGTAGCACTCCCCCTCCATAGGGCTAGTCCATATGTCCTTATTGCCATCAAGTCTCCCCTCTTGGGTAGCGATGGCCTCCGCAGCGTCCTCCCCCTTCGGGGACTGGCACGCTTTCCCAACGTACTGTCGTATTTCTAAAATCCCTAGACTATATTAGCTAGGTAAAAGCACATTTACGACCCCCGATCTAAATTATAATTATTCCCATGTAATGGTAATTAAGGGCCTAAGGGACGTTGGAAGGTTGCGCTCTTGGTGATGCTTGTGCGCCCACGCTATGCTTGGCAAACTTCACATTAGGAGAGTGACGGGCTTAGCTGCTGTGGCGTTTTCCATACAGTCTCCCATAGTCTGTTAACAGACGCACGTTGAAGTTCCCGTATGAAGGGGAACGTCCTGGTTACGTCCGTAACCCACGTTCCCCGAATAAGGGAACGGAGACGTGCGTCTCCACTGCCACAGCAGCTGAGTCTCCAGCTGATTAGCTGAGTGATCGGCTCTTCAGCAGGCAAATTCTGAGGCTCACTCCACAGCGTGCAGCTTATATAGCTGATAGCTCATTGCTGCCAGCTGTGGAGCAGAGCTCTGCCAATTCAATTTGGCATTTCATTGGCCCGTTTTCTTACTCTTCAGAGTGATTGGTCGTCTGACGTACTCCCATAGACTGTTAACAGACGCACGTCTCCGTTCCCTTATTCGGGGAACGTGGGTTACGGACGCAACTAGGACGTTACGCTTGCATCTTGCGTCTTTTGCAGTGCCTCGCAAATAAAGCTTTTTTTTAGATGCTGTCAAGTTAAAAAATAGTAATAATAATAATAGTTCATGCAGCACCACTCTTTAATGTCAGTTCCAAAATAGTGGACCGATCAGAAGAACTCAGAGGCCGTGCAAGTGTTACAAGCTACCATTTACAGACACTCAAGGGATACCTGAATGTCCGGATTCCCTCGCGCTCTACGCTACTTTTTTTAGACACATTCTGTGTGAATGGTCCCTAATGGTGTATGCACACTGAAGTCCAAACTTATTTTTTCTTTTGTATTTGCATCCTAATGCATCCTTGTATTTGCATCCTAAATTTGTCACAAACTGAATCCTGAGACTGAGTCTAATGCATATTAAATAATCTGTTGCAAAAAAAATCACAAAACTATTTGGAGTCAATTCAAGCAGTGTTGCTTTTGTTCTCCTCTTTATAATTCAAAAAAGAAAGGAAATACTGTGTCCATGTAATATATTGAGAGGAAAGATGGGAAAAGAGTGTGGCAGGCATTGTAACCAGCATAAAGTAGGCTATAGCAGTTGTTCTCAACCACCCATTTCTGTCTTTAAATGACACATTTTGCTTGTCATAAAGTGCTCTGTGCTGTGAGTGACAGCATTCTGGATTTCACTGGTAAGGTGGCTCAGAATTGTCAAAACACCTCTTATAACACTTTCTATGAATGCTAAAATCTGAAAAAATAAAACCAGATCTGAATCTTTTTCTTTGACAGACAAACTTTTGTAAATGTGATTGCCACAATGTGAAGTTGAATGTATTTTTTAACGTGCAAAAATGTTGGATATGCAACAAGCTTAAGTCACTTTTGGTTTTTCGTTTGTTTGTCTGTTGTTGTTGTTGTTGTTGTTGTTGTTTTAAACTGAAACATGCTGCAACTTTTATTCCAGAGTGACTTCTACGTAAAGCAATGAATTTGTGAACAAGCAAAGCTCATTTAAAGAGTGTAAACATTTTTTATTGATGCCAGTGCTGTATGAGAGTTATGAGTTAAGTCACCAATTAGAGTAAAAGTCTGTGAGTGTATTTGGGCATTTTACTCATACTGAATGTAGGCTCTTAAATGGAATAGTCCTCAGCACCATAGGCATATCAGGGAAAAACAAGAAACAGTCGATTTGTTAGCCATCACATTTTTCTAAAGTCAAAATAAAAATGTAACTATATTCTCAATATTGCAATTGACACAACACCCTATAGCTCATTTATCTATTAAAATAATAATGTTAAATTTAATTAAAGTCTAAAAAAGTCAAAGCTTTGTACTGAATGCGCTGGTTTCCCATTACTAGGACGTTACTGCTGCCATGTCCTCATCTTAAATATAAAACACCATGATTCAGCAAGTACCTACTAATTCACTCACAAATAGCCTTATTGACAGGCTTGGGATTATATAGCACCCTGTAGATTGTGACATTGCTTCCTTTGTAGCAGAAATAAACTGCTGCAGAAAAAAAAAAAGTAAAATGTAATTAGATTACTGTTCAAATGTATTGCCGTAAAGAGTACAATTCAAAAGTGTAATGTCAGGTAGAGAGAGGAACTTGCTAATATATGGAACTGAGTCAAAGTACAAAGTAGCCAAAAAGATATGCCTCTAGTTTTGCATTTCACTTTCACAAACAAATTATATTTGTTAATATACTGTTGTAGTGTTTAATGCCCCTATAACTTTATACATTTTTCAATCCTTTTGTTGGGCTGAAATATGTTAAATTGTTTGATTTTAATTAGGGCTGCTGGTAGCATATTTGACATTATTTCTGAGCTAATTACAAAATCTATCATCAATGTAATGTATCTGTGGTTGTTTTTGTTTCAACATTACAGTTATGATACACTTATAGTCAGAAGTGAATTATTTTTCAAAAATATGGTAGGCTACTACTAATAATACATTTTTAATACTAATATATTTACCACGTTTTTAGTTGCCATAGAATGCATTGATACAATATATTAAATTGTTCTTTGAGTCAGGTCCCATAGCCCAGTGGTTAGTGCGCTGACTTAAAGCACAACAATCCTCCGGGTGTGCCAATTTCAAATCCTGACTTGTGAACCTTTCCCGATCCCACCCCTCCCTCTCTCCCACTTAATTTTCTGTCATAATACTGTTTCTTTTCTTTTTTTTTCTAAAACCCCACACATCACTACATCCTTTCTGGCTTTGCCTCACCACCTCCTTCACCTCCATCCTTCCTTCGACAAGTCATTTTTAATGGCAGCCTCCTTTCTCCACTTCATCTTTCTCTGCTCCTTGTCTTCCTCTAGTCTGTTCACACATTCAATTGTGTCACAATTCCAGCGTCCCTGTCCCAGAGCGCCCTGCAGCACTCTCTTTTTCCCTTCCCAGCACACATGATCTCTTTATAGGACACTGATTTGTGTAATAGGGTCAAGGACGTACAGTATGATTTCAGGTAAAAGTTCATCAAGCGAATCCTGCGCCGAAAACATGGCAGCAAGTTTTCTGGCATCCATACATGCGTCGCGTACGAATACATACTGTACTGTACAGGCACACATACGCCTTCTGCCACTATCCACACTTCCTTACCCCCTCTCTCTTCCTGCTGATTCTCCCTCTCTTTCGCTCATTTTTCTCACTCTTTCTCCCCTCCTCTCTCTCTCTCTCTCTCTCTTTCTCACGCTCTTGATCACACACACATGCTCTGAATGAACAGCAGTGTGGTGTAGTCAACCATGCCGGAGGACAGAAAGAGTGCAAGAGTTGTAGAAAGAGGAGAAATTAGGCAGTGGATTGTGGGTCCAGCAATGCCGTAGAGAGAGTGAAGGAGACGGAGGGGGTGGGACAGAGCGAGGACCAGCATTCACATCCAGCAAAAAGGAGCTTTGACCGAGATGATGTGAGTTCTTGCTTTCTCTCTCCTTTAGCTCACTCTTCTTCTTGCTCTTGTGTCTCTCTTTGCCCGGTTCTCTCATCCCTGACAGTTTTTTTTTTCTCCTGAGGGATGAAGATGCGTGGTTGCGTTTCCCTCTTTTTCGATTCACTCACTCCCTCTGCTCCTTCATTCATAGGTTCCGCTTTGTTTACTGACATTGTTAAAGGAGGGGGAGGTGATGGGGAAGGGGGAGGGGTCTCGCTCTACCTTTCTTGTACATGCGTTGGGTACATCGTGTGTTTGTTTTTAAAGCGATTGTTGGATCTGAAGGGATGTCAAAAGAGAGGAGGCTTCAATGTGCTGAGTTCAGTACTTTGACTTTAGTGTGGAAACAGATGATGGATTTGTGAATTAACAGCCTGTCCGCTAATCTTCAGCATGTTTTTAATTAAACGTTCATTTTGGAGTAAGCTGTGTTTGGAATTTGCAGCAAAATAAATGCCGTTAAAATAAGATAAATCACAGAGTGTTTGTATTTGCAAGCAACGATGTAAATCTGAATGCGATTCTGTCATTTAAAATTTAATAATAAATATTTAAATCTAGCTGTGACTTTGGTAATCTGGTTATTTCTGATATTTTGATTGTGGCTAGTATACATTTTGAATGGCTGGTAACTGTAATTTAGTAGCCAAATTGACAAGTGAAATTTAAACCCTAATTTACATTTACATTTTTTACTGATTTAGCAGACGCTTTTATCTAGTAACACACACTATGAACAAACACCCAGAGCAGTGGCCAGCTATTGCTGTGGCACCCAGGGAGCAGTTGGAGGTTTGGTGCCTTGCTCAAGGGACTCAGCTCAGCTGTGGTATTGATCTACAATCCCTTTCAGTGCCGGATCTCGAACCTGAATCCTTTGGATCACAGCTCTCTAATCATTAGGCCACTGCTGTCAGCACCCTGATAATGTTAGTTCACTTTATACACTCCTAAATAGTCAATATCCAGATTGAAACCTAAATATATGAGGTAGTCATATTTCAAAAGTGAGATTTATAGACCGGAAAAATGTATGTAAAGTGAAATTTTGATTACATTGGACATCAAGTCATTTCCCTTTGTGATTTTTATTTAATTTTTTTGCCAGATTGCATATGTTGAGGCTATTCTGTTTAAAGTAGTCATTGTAATAAAACCAAAATTGATGAAATCAAGCAAAAAAGAAAAGTTTCCACTAAGGACTACTACTCTCTATGGCAAAACCCTCTTTTGGAACCTTTATTTTTAAGAATCACAAACAGAGGGCTGTTCTGATTTTGTCATCCTGAGCTTTTAAATGCAGAAATATTTTCTAAAGAAAATGAGCTGTCTGAAATGAAAAAAGTGATCAACATTATTCAAGTTCAGCATAAGCAAGTGCTGTTTATATATGGATTAGTATGTACATATTGTATGCAGTCTTAGTTTCAATTACCCTATTTGAATAGACTACTGACACATGCTGATATCATACCTACTATTTGGCCTTAGTCTTTGGAGTGTTGAACTTCTTAAGTTTTTATTATCACTAGTTATTTGTTGTTGCTTTAGAGTTGCAGTTGTAGAGTATTATAGACTTTAGGTTATAGGGTCAGGGTTATTTAAATAAGCTGAAAAACTTGCAAAGATATTTGAAGTCAACATAATGTCTGTTGGGGACCATCTAAAGGAAAAGAAACTGTTTAAGTGAACCAGAAGTTGCTGAGGCTTTTATTTCAGTATGTTGATGAACTTCCAACTTAAATAGAATATTGAGAAGGGGGCTGGGTTTTCTTTTTGCACAACATTCCCTCATATCAAACTAACAGTAAGAGGGCCGTGATTAAGAATATGGGTGAAGTTTAATAAAGATTAAACAAAGTTTTTTTTTCACATATAAAGAGCATATCTTAAAGGGACCACCTTATAATAAATATACATTTGTGTAGCCATGTCAAGCTCTAGAATATTTCAGTCCACTGTCACTTTAAGGAAAGATTTAGGGGGTTTTAGCATCCACTCAAGGTTATTGTGGAAATAAGGGGTGGCATCAATGTAGAACTTTGGTAATAAGAGAAGATGGGTAAAAGAGAAAGGGCAGAGAGTGTGATAGCTGTGGGAGGACAAGCAGAGGAAGAGGAAGGAACAAAGGTCAGAAAGACAGAAGGGAGAAGAGGAACCAGATGGGTGTGGAAGTGTGTACATCTGCCGAAGTGCAGAGACAGGAACAGAGCAACAGGTTCAGCGGAGGACAAAAAAAAACACACACTAGACACGAGCCATGGCCACACACACACACAGAGTCAGTGAAAAGAGTTTGATATCACATCTTTTTTTCATGATTTCCACAACAACAGTCCAGTGGCCAGAGTGATTACTATCAATCCGTCTCGGTTTTATTGCTTGTGCGACAATGGTTACTTACACATACTAATGGTATTCATGAATAATGTCGCTGACCCTTGGCCGACTTATAAACATGTAGAGACATTACAAACATTAAGCGCATTAACCAGTTACTTTTTTTTTTTTTTTGCAATTATCTAATTTTATTTGTTTTCCAATTATAACAAATACAAATAAGTCTTTTCAATGCTTTTATAATGCAGTATGGAATATAATCATATCATACTGCTAGAATGTATGTTGGAGTAGTTTTAAAGACTCGTGAGTTTTGCAGCTTTCGTTCGATTAGAAAACACATTTTTAAATAAAAGTGTTTTAGCCAAGGCATGTGTTCCTCATCTCTTTGAAACTGAAAAATGTTAAAGTAATAAAAATAGAAAATAAAAATAGAAACGTTCTACTGTATCTAAGTATGAGCTGTGTTAATTACTTTGTGTTTGCAGAGACTTAGTTTTAAAGCAAGAGACAAAATAATTAACACAACCATATGTTTCTTTTTTAAAGAACATAGTAATAACTGTAACAATATATGTTATGATTAAACCATTTTAGGTCAATTAGATTATTTTATACATTTATAATTGTATATTTTATAATAGTAAGAAATGAAGTAGTGTTTGAAGTAGTGACTGCAGAATATTCAGATTTTTCATCGCAATTTAAAAAAAATATATATATTGCTGTTTTTTTTGTGTTGCTGTGTATTTTTATCAAATGATGCAGCCTAAGTGAGCGTAAGAGATTTATTTCAAAAACATTAAGAAATCTTATCTTACTGGGCTCAATGTTTTTTTATTAAACATTTAAGATTTAGAACAATTTACAGCAAAGCCAGAGAAATAAAAAAGTTAAATGACAGAAAGGTAAACTTTAGATTTTTTTTGTGGAGGGTACAATCAGTCATCTGGTAGTTTGCAGAGCAAATATAGATAGGGAAAATATAATGTTAAATGCAAATAATTAACTGCAGCTTACCATTTACTCCAGCACAGTTAGGATGCGTGTTCAGTTAGACCTATGGTGATGCACATTCATCTTATTATTACTAATACCAAAACAACATTCATCCCAATCACTTGCTCATTTCTGAAGGTCTGTAAAATCACATTGCCCATTGTTTATTCACTTACAAAACGACCAAAAACTCCAGACATTATATTACCTCAGTCTGCTGCGTTATGTGTCACTCTCTCCAATGACTGACTGTGAATCAGGCATGACCACAGGCAACAAATGAAAAAAAATAATAATCACCAGTCTGTCAGAATAAAAAAACAAACCAAAAAAGAGAAAGAATCAAATGTTCATTCAAAAGCTGCTGTTATTGATGATGTAATAGGCGCATGGTGGTTCAGAGCTGTAGTGCTCTACGGCTACCCGACAAGAGCACTAGAGAGTGCTCGATCTCTCTCTCTCTCTCTCTCTCTCTCTCTCTCTCTCTCTCTCTCTCT
>CAIGQV010016547.1:12770226-12787447 GCA_903798115.1 Danio jaintianensis | reverse complement strand
TTCTTTCTTTCTTTCTTTCTTTCTTTCTTTCTTTCTTTCTTTCTTTTAGTGACTACATTATCAAGGAGAAGACAGTCCTCCTGCAGAAAAAAGACAATGAAGGTTTTGGCTTTGTGCTGAGAGGAGCCAAGGGTAAGGAAAAAAGGGGGGTCATTAAATAAGGCTTGAAACCCCAAGAAGAAAGAAAAAATAAAGTAGGGGTGGGTCTTAAAAGAACTATATTTTTCAGTAAATGATTTTATTCAATTGATTTCCATTTCTAGGCATACAAATAATAGAGATTGGAAATGTAGTACCATGCAATAATTGTTAACATTTCACTGTATTCCTGAAGTAACTTACTGTACTGTTCAAATCCATACACGATGCCAACAGAAGATCAATACCTAAAGGCATGACCTCTTTCACGTGGACTCGGGTACGGTTCATGGGTGCGCACCCAAGTTCAGAAGACACGTTCACACTAGCTAAACGTACCATACTCTGACGTCAAACGAACCCGGGTGCGGACCAAAAGTGCTAGTGTGAAAGTTATTCACACACTGTGTAAAAGGGCACAATCATTCTTGTTCCTTCTCTCTCTCTCTCTCTCTCTTTCTCTCTCACACACACACACACACACCCATACACACGCACACACAATGCTTTCCAAAATGGGAATTAGGACATTTGACTTTCATCACTGTTCATCAATTTTTTCATTTTTATGTGCATATTCATAATTTGACATGTATTCTAAACCCTGGATAGTTCACCCAATCAAATTAGTCAATTACTCACCCTGGTGTTGTTCAAATTCAGTATGTCCTTCAACCATGCCCACAAAACCCCCCACAAATGTCTGGCTCAGACTCACAAAATGGTCCCATGTGACACATCGTGGGGATTTTCACACCTGGTAAACTTTTCCACAGTTCCTAGAACTATTGGCAGAAGAACGTACTTTTGGTGTGGTTTGCACTGCAAGCACTGGGAAGGATTTTAGTTATATGAACATAATTTGGGGGAACTAAATTAGTTTCTACTTCAGGACATGGTCTAATCCAGCAGTGAATGTCCAAATGCAACCAAGACAATTGTCCGTCCGAAGGGAAATTAGTTTTTGAAAAAACAGGCATATGGTATTAGAACAACACCAGGGTGAGTAAATGACGACTTGAGAACATTCTAGTTACCCACGCTAGACTGATTACATAAATGTCCTTTTTTTGTAGCTCAGACCCCTATAGAAGAGTTCACTCCCACCCCAGCCTTTCCAGCACTGCAGTACCTTGAGTCTGTCGACGAGGGAGGCGTGGCCTGGAGAGCTGGTCTGCGAATGGGAGACTTCCTTATCGAGGTGTCCGCAGAACCACATCCTTCAGTATCATTATTTGAGTCTCTCTAGAATTGTCCTCATTACTCAAGGTCTCTCTGTGTATTTTTTTCTTTCTCTTCTCCAGGTGAATGGTCAGAATGTGGTTAAGGTGGGACACAGGCAGGTGGTCAATATGATCAGGCAAGGCGGCAACAGCCTCATGGTCAAGGTTGTCATGGTTACTCGAAATCCTGATATGGAGGAAGGGGTCAGAAAGAAAAGTAAGTGATAGAATTTCATACAGAATTTCATACAAAGAAGTGAGATGATGATGACATTGGTGTCTCACTCTTTTTCTCCACACACAGTCCCACAGCAGAGTAAAAGACTGAGTACACCAGCTATCGCTCTGCGCTCCAAATCCATGACATCAGAACTGGAAGAGATGGGTAAGATGGGGGAAATGGGAGAATAAAATGCATTATTTAAAAATGCTAGAGCAGTGTTTCCCAACCTTTACTGACCCCCCCTTCATCAAAACAAAGCAGAAATTATCTCATTTTATATTCTATATCTTCTCTAAGCATTAGCGTTTAATGAAGTGACACATAAAGCCTGTCAGGTGTTTTTATGTGATTTATATGTTTAATATGGTTCCAAAGATCTTTTTTTTACGCTTCCTAGGCTGAAATTATTTAATGTTACAGTAAACAAAGTAATTTTGTTAAACACAGTATTATAATTTCAAATATCTATTTAATTTTTTTAAATAATATTTATTCATTTAATTAAAAATGCGGCATTTTCCTATGATGGAAAATCTTTTAATATTCCTTCAAATGATTCTGATTCTAAATGTGCCTGAAAATACTTTTTTGATATGTGAACTATTGTAATACTGAATGACGTTTTGGAGGATGTGTTTTGTAATTGTTTTTGTTTTTTTGGCTTAAAACAAACAGAACACATTGTAATGTGGAATTTTTTTTTATACAAAAATTTCATCTGAATTACACTTTTATTGCTTGAAAAAATCATCTTTGAACCACATTGCAAATCAAGAACAGTAAACAATTGCATTAATATTTGAACTTAATAGATTTAAAGATTAATTTCTCTTTAAAAAATTTTGAAAGACCAAATCTTTGTAAGCACTCCCTGCTTATGCAACTCCTGGGGTTTGCGTACCTCGGTTGGTAATCACTGCGCTAGAGGACAGAACCAGAAGGTTTAGAGAGAGAGAGAGAGAGAGAGAGAAAGAGAGAGAGACGACAGTGAAGAGATGAGAGAAATGCAAGAGAGGATGAAAGAGCCAAATGGAATAGTTAGAACGGTCAGAAGGGTAAAGGATTGAAGAAGAGAGAGTGAATGGCAGAGTAAACTATCACAGTGAAACACTAAATGAAAAGAAGAAGAATCTGATGGAGAGAAGTATTTGAACTGGATGGCATAGAGTTACAGAGGAAACGAAAGAAAGAGAGAGACAGCATTAAGAATGTTCTTTCACTGTTCTTTCAGAAGTTCCACACTGTCACTACCAGCACCCCCACTACAGGTAACCCCCAAAAACTGTCCCCTATCAACCTTTATATCCCCCACCCCGCCTCCCACCTTCTCCCTCAATCCTCCACCTGCAACCCTTATTAGCTTTTACCCTAAACCTCAATCTATAGCACTTCCCTTATAGTCACTTAACCTTATGGTTAACTGGTTCCTTAGTGCTGTAGTAATACGGTGGGCATTGCAAAAAAGGGACAGTATGTGCTGGCTCAAGATGCCACCATGACTTATAATCATTTAGCTTACCAATCAGGCTTCTGTAACATCAAGGGAATCCGGCTAAATCATTTCAGTTTCCCACCAGCAACAAAAATGCTTCTTACTGTCACCCAAATCAATGTATAAACCTTCCCCTATGAACCAGTCCTCACATGTGTAGTCCACTGAGGCATGTTTTTATCCTCCTCTCTTCTCTTCAGCCCAAACAATAGTCTCACAGCTCACTGTCCCTTGTGGCACTGTGTCTAGATCAACGCTCTCTTGAGCCCAGTTTCTAGCATTCCAATAATCAGGATAAGTTTGAGGGTAATGCATTTAGTAATGGTGAGTACTGAAGTCACATGGGTTAATTTCTATGCACTTTATAGAAATCAGAGAGAACAGGTTCATTAATCAGTCGCAAAGGAAACACAGTCATGTTTACAACACCAAAACTCATTAGGAAATGTTTCCCAGATTATTATATTGAAGTATATGCTGAGTAGGGATGGGCAATATGTTGGCTGTCTTATGGATATTGGTTTGATAAGTATAATAGTCTAATATATGAACACTACCATTCAAAGTTTTGGGGACAGTATTTTGTTGTTGTTGTTGTTGTTGTTGTTGTTGTTATTATTCATGCAGGGTGAACATAAAGAGAGGGTAAAGACTAATATATAGTTATGAAAACATTCCATTTAGAATAAGTGCTGTTCTTTTATATTAAGTAGCACACATGTTTTCAACATAAATAAGTTTCTTGGGCACCAAATCAGCATATTAGAGTCACTTCTGATTGATCAAGTGACAATTAAGGTCGAAGTCTGGCTCCTGATGATTTAACTCATTAAGGATTTAAATTATTTCTTAAAACACACTAAAATTAAATGTTATTATATTACTTCTTTACCACTCTTTGTACTGAATTTTAATAAATAAATAAAAAACTAAAGCCTTTTTGAACATTTAAGACTTCTTCCAAAAAAAAAAGAAATTTAAAAATCTGACTGACCCCAAAACTTTTTAATGGTAAAGTTAATAGCTTGTGCTGTATGCAAATGATAACATAATATCACATCACTGGTGACCCCCACACACAATATCAGTTGGCCATTATTAGTTATTTGTGACAATATATATATATCATCAGATACATACTAGATGCATCAGATGCATCTCTAATATTTAAATGAATTAAAACTGTAGCACACCAGATTATTACTGTGTGTGGCATCTTCGGATCAGCCCTAAACATCACACATCACACATAAAACAACCAACAACACTTAGATCATTCAGACTGTCAGTCAAGTGTTGCCTTCCTGTCTAAGCGGGTGTTTTTTTTGTCCAGAATCTACTTTTCAGTCTAGACTTGATGAAATAAGAGGAATCTGTGTCTGCTGTTACATGTAGTGCTGTTTGAGTACTTATGCTGATGTATCTTCTCATTGTACTGAAGGTGTTTAAGGTGGCTAATGTGTGCAGGTGTTACATTATCTATTACCATGTGACTAATCAAATGCAGCAATTTAGTGTAAGTGAAGAGCTCTCACCTTTTCAGACGCACTCACCTCTCCACCTGGTGCTGCATCTCACCTCACTGGTTGCCGTGCTCTAAAGATAGCAAAGATTGCTGTAGCATGAATGTCTCTCTGCATAGGCACCTTATAAAAGGCGTTAGCGCTTACATGGGAAAAAGACAGAAATGACTCTATAAATACAAAAGGGCAGATGATAAGTCTTAAAGGAACACTGCACCTTTTTGAAAATAGGCTCATTTTACAACTCTCCTAGAGTTAAGCAGTTGAGTTTTATCATTTTAAATCCATTGAGGTGATATCCAGGTCTGGCAGGAGCACTTTTAGACCATTAGCATCTCGCTCCAAAAATGATCAAAGAGATAATTTTCTTATTTAAAGCTTGACTCTTCTGTAGTTACATTGTGTACCAAGAACGACGGAAAATGAAAAGTGGCTATTTTCTAAGATAGTGAATCTAGGAACTATACTTTCATTTCGGCATAATAATCAAGATACTTTGCTGCTGTACCATGGCTGCATTAGGAACAATTATATTAGGCAGCACAACTAGCAAACCCTCCCTGTGCAAGCAGGTGGTCAAGTTGTAAGTTACCTAGCTGGAGACTATTTTCAGGTGCTGTGTAAATCATTGTGCCTGCTGCAGCCATGGTACGACGGCAGAGTTGTCTTAGAAAATATCGACTTTCATTTTCCGTTGGAAAGTTATTGAAACTCTGGTCATTTTTGAACGAGATGCTAATGGTCTAATCTGATTTGATGACCTATGCTAAACTAAGCTATGCTAAAAGTGCTCTCACAAAATTCCGAGATCAGCTGAATGGATTAAAAATGAGTTAAACTCAACTGTCTAACTGTAGGGGAGTTGTAAAATAAATCATATTTAAAAGAAAACTAAAGTGTTCCTTAAAATAGCCTATACTGTAGACCCCTCCTTTAATTCCTGCAGAATTCCTCTGCTTTATGTGCACAAAGAAAAATGTACACACATACACAAATCCCTACATTCTCACTTGTGGCTTTTATAAACCTTTCCTGCACACTTTTAACGCAAGGGTTGTTTTTGGTGACATGTCTTACTAACCTGTCTTATAACCTCCCTATTTTTTTCTGTCTGTCCTGGCATTCCATACACAGTGGACAGAGGTAAGAAGCACTTTAGATTCACATTTTGTTGATGTTGTGTTGAACAGTTCTGGATTTGAGTGTAGTACCTGACCTGAATAAAAAAAAGTGTTTAATCTCTTGCTAACTTGATAGTTGATGGGAATGTGATTGCAGTATTAAAAGAGTATTACTACAGGCTGCTGGTGTTCAACCTTACATTGACTCTCTGTTTGCTTGATCACAGCCTCTGCCCCATGGAAAAAAAAATCAGGTAATTAAATTTGTTTTGTTCTTTGTTTTATGAAACACCTTACCTAATGGGTCTGCCAAAATGTTTATGAGATAAAACCTGTCTGGCTGTTACAGAGTTCGAATCTTCACAAGCTACAGAGAAGAAGAGGACAGTTTATCAGATGGCTTTGAGTAAGATACACAATACATCTAAGCCATACATAAAGTTAGCAAATTAATTGATTGTTCAACCAACAAATCATATTCTCTTATCATTTATGTAATTCAGTACTTCTCTGGCTAATAACCAAAGAGAAGTTTAGCATGAGCTACTTTCTTCCATACAATGAAATCTGATGAAAGTCTTGTGAACAAAATGCAAAAATGTATGTGGATGTGAGCTTTATTTCACGTGTTACATTTTTTTTATTGTTAATTGAACATCTTGTGACAAGAAATGACTTTCATTGTTTGGAAAATAGTATCTTCAAAATGTTACTATTAATAACGTTTTTGTACTACAACCAAGGTAAACGGTGCTTCAGAGAAAATTATTAATGAGAGTTTTATTTTCCTTTCTGAGTCAACAATTCCTTTAAATCAAAGTAATTAAAGCTAAGAATGAAAAGTTGTAAATGAATGAATGAATTCATTCTTTTTTCATGTTTCTTTTTCTCTGTCAGATAAACTGGATGAGATTTTAGCAGCAGCACAGCAGACCATTAATACAAATGAGGCTCCAGGGCCCCGGGTTCAGGGGGTAAAAAGAGAACGGGGCAGAGGCTTTTATAATGAGGTGTGTTTGTGTGTGAATTCATACAGTACTTACTAAAGATTACTAAATTGCATTCTTTTAAATCTTTTAATGTATCTTCTTAAATCTTAAAATCTTCTTAAATATTTTAATGTATATTATTATTAACATTTATTACATCTTCTGGCAGCCAAGTTTCGACCAAACTGGAATGGGGATGACATCATCTGGGGCAGGGTTAGGCTACGACCGTGGTCAATTTGTGTCTGGCCATGGCCCCCCGCACGGTATGCTGCGACAGAAGTCTATCGGTGAGGCTGTCTATTAGTCCATCTGTCTGTCTGCCCACCTGTGTGTCTGTTTAACCATACTGCTGTACATCTATGGTACGGGCGTTGAGAGCACTTCAAAGAGTGCAGCTGTGGGTTTGCTTTAATGTTTGTCATCTGTATTGCTTTATTGCTCTAGATTAGTGACTGTACAATTCAAACAGTCCATAATAATCTTGTCAGTGGTTTGACTGGGTTATAGGACAAACCGATTATTAAAACAAATTTGAATGTTGTTATTATTATTATATTTTATTTTTTTACCTTTTACCTTTGGTGTTCAGCATCAGTGTTCATTTTTGGTTGGACTATAAAACTGACAGCCCATTTATAACCCTCAAGATTAATAGCACACTGACTGTACAGGGAAAATGCTTGCTATCTCATGGCATGAACGCAAAAAACTAACATTCTTGACATGTGATGTTCAATATGTAAATTCTTACTTTCTTAGTTTACAAAATTGGAACCTTTATGCACATTGAAAATAACAACAACAATAACTGTTTGTTTTGCATGCCGAGAAGGTAGCTTTTGTTTGTGTCACTTTTTGTGCCATCAAGTACTGTAGACATTGTGTGTGTGTTGTATTAGTCTTAATTTAACCGACTGTAACTAAAATTTGTCTGCACTGACAAAATACAGCATTGCAAAAGTAAGGAGGTTGGCTTGTACATGTTCGGAGATTGATCAGTTATGGTATTAAACAGACAAGCTGACAGACAGACAGACTACAAGATGGTCTCATTTCTGTATCCTGATTGTTTGTCCTCTGCTCATTTTTAGAAAATAAATATATATATTCCTTTTCTTGTTCTTTTCTCACTTCCAAATGATGTACATTTATCTCGTCTCCGAAGTATATTTTTCTTTTGTCTTTGTTTGTTTTTAAACATTTTCTATTCATTCTCCCTTTACAAATTTTCTTGAAAACGTATTTCATCTTTGTCTTTTCATTTTTTTCTGCAGGGGTTCCTGAGGAGGAGAAGCAGTTTCTTCATCCTCCAGCCATGAAGTTTGCCCGTAGTCTTTCAGTACCTGGCCCAGATGACATCCCTCCTCCACCTACTACAGCACCTCCTGAGCCCCCTTTTTCCTCGGCTCCTCCTCTTGGCTTTAGAGGCAAAACATCTCAGCAGCCATCTGTTTCTGTGTCCCAGTCTACTTCCTCTGCTGCACATTATCAGCTCTACTCACAGTCAGTACATGTTACTCATGGACCCAGGGACAGGTCCCCTGGACCGCCTACTGGGTCTGGAACTGTGGAACTTACTTACTCCCATGCCCAAGCCCATCCCTCTGTGCCAAGCAGGACTGCCTCCAGGAAGGTGATTGGGTACACAGGAGATCTTGCAGGGGCTGGAGGAGCGGCTGGGGCCAAGGCTGCAGCATTGAGAAGGGGCCACAGCAATGCAGTCCCACCCACCAGTGTCGCTACTGTGATTCCACAACAGCAGCAGACTACTCAAAACCAACCTTCCAGAATGGACCGGAGTGGGATAGGGACTGGAGCTGGTGGTGTACCAAAAGGCGGTGCTCGTAGAGGCAAGGGGCCCTTGGTAAAGCAGTCAAAGGTGGAAGACCTGCGTCAGGGCCAGGACACTCTAGAAGCAAAGGGGTCAGTGGAGAAGAGCTCTATTCCTATCCCAACTATCATTGTTAAAGCCCCTTCCACCAGCAGTAGTGGACGCAGTAGCCAAGGCAGCAGTGTGGAGGCTGAACCACTGCCCCCAGGAGAAAGTGACAGTTCTAAACCCGAACCTGTTGTTCCCCCACCTGCACCAACCATTCCACCACCAGCCCCTCCATCTATACCTGCTCCTCCACCCCCATCACTGCCATCACTTCGTACTCAAGAGAGTCTGGACTTCACCAGCCAGTTTGGTGCTGCCATTGTAGGGGCAGCTCGCAGGGACAGAGAACGATTTCATGAAGCACGACGCAAGAGTGCCTCATTTTTTCTTTCTGCTGAGGAAGAGTTGAGTGGAGCAGGAGGAGCAGGAGGGCGGACCCAGACTTCCCAACAGCAACTGAATTCCCAGCCTTCACCACGCCTGCGACCATCCAAATCTATAGACGAAGGCATGTTCTCAGGTGATACCTTTATCCACCACACACGCAGTATGCCTCCTGCCTTTGGCTTGCCTGAGTACTCCTCACCTGCTCCTCCAGGGGATTACCAGCCTAAGTCTGTACCTGCTGACTTCTATGGGGCAGGAGGCAGACAACAGCAGCAGCAGCAAGCCTCCACCACAACTTTCATTCACCCACTAACGGGAAAAGTACTGGACCCTTCATCTCCTCTAGGCTTGGCTTTGGCTGCACGGGAACGTGCCTTGAAGGATGATGGACGTATACGCAGGGAAAGGACCACTGAACACCATTTTACTCGTCAGTTGTCTAGCATTGGGGCCTTTCCCTCATCCACTGCACAGCCAACATCACACATTTCCTACCCAATGGCCTCGTCTTCCTCTGCAACCTCCTCTGCTGCTCAGTCCACAAGCACCTCCTCATACCTTGTTACCTCCTCATCATTAGCTGCCACCACCACATCCACTCGGCCTCCATCTCCCAGGATCCTGCGTGGAGCAGGGAGTAGCTGGAGTGAAGAAGCTGGGGTTGGAGAGCGTGCGGACAGGGAAGCAGCTGGCACCTCTGCTCCCAGAGAAGGTCTAAGGGTTCGTTTCTCTGAGGATAAAACTGTCCACACACACCACTATCAATCTCAGCACTATCAGCCCACCTTTAAAGAGCGTGAACGAGAGCGTCAAAGAGAGAGGTCACGAGAAAGAGAGAGGGAAAGAGACATAGAAAAGGCTCAAACCCATTTGCAACAACAGTCATCACAGCCAATAACCCAGCAACCTCGACGCCCCTCGTTCTTAAGGATGGAGAGTGAAGCTGGGGCATACATTCTTTCATTAACACCACCATCTCCTCCTCCAACAGCAGCCCCTATGCGTCCTACAGCAGGAGCCACAGGTGAAAGTGCAAGTGGTTCAGGCCTGATGGTTCTGCCTCCCCCAGCTCCCTCAGTAGATGCAGATGATGAGTTTGTGTTTGCTGATCCTCTTCCTCCACCTCTAGAGTTTGCCAATAGTTTTGATCGTGGTTTGGGTTACTCTGCGATGATTTCTCACAATGTTACAGCCCGTCAGCAGCGTCATCCTCCACCACCCCCTCCCCCACCACCCCCTCTCACTTCGAAAGACTCCTTTATGACTGGGTTCCCAGCTCACACACCACTACCTTCACCCCAGGCAGGAGATTCCACAACTTCCAGTCTTACCTCCTATGACAGTGAGGTTGCCAACCTAACCCAATCTGCCCCATCCCCCTCCCCATCTTCCCCCAACCCACTACCACCTCACTCCCCCTCCACCCTTCAGACATCTGGACCACCTCCACCTCCCTCTGTATCACCTCCTCCACCACCCACCACCTACCATAGACCATTTGGCTTATCTCAGTCACAACACTTATACAACAGTACACACACAACTGGACGCTCCTCCTCTCCCACCCCACCTCTCTCTATTCCAGCTCCACCTGCCTACAGGGGGCCGTTAACAGCATCATCCACCCCTGCAACTTCTGTATCAATCAGAGGTGCCTCAACTGTGACCGCAAGCTGTTCCACAACTGCTTCTACAACTGTCACCTCTTCTAGTACTGCTGCTGCTGCTGTTATCACACCACACACACGCATAGCAACTGTCTCCACAGTAGCTACAGGGGGTAGTAGGCATCCCAGTGCAGAGCATCATCAACCACCTAGTGCAGCCAAGAGTGGTGAGTCCCAGGAGACAGTGGTAGATTCTGGAATTGAGGAGCTGGACAGCCGAAGCAGCAGTGACCATCACTTAGACAGCATTCTTGCACTCAGTGGTAGTGGGGTTAGAGAGAGGTTGGAGAGAGCAGGGATGAGTAGCATAGGTGGAATTGGAGGGAGAGAAGGTTCAACTGAGGTTGACAGGACAAGTGGGGCAGACTTTTTAGAGTCTTACATGAGCTACCTTGATGGGCAGACTTTTGAAATGCACAATGCCAAAGCCGCTAGCACTCCATCCACCTACCCAAAAACACAGAGGTACAGAGAAGGCACCCGGGCTGGAGATCTTCGACGCCAGACCAGCACAGCACCTCCTGCATACCACCGTCGGAGAGAGGAGGAAGAGGAAGAGGATGAGGCAGAAGAGGGAGAGGAGGATGTGAGTGCACGGGATGGCTATGGGATGAGGGAAGGGCCAGGGATCGCTCGCTCCTCTGTAATGTACTTTGACCGGCCCCGCACTCCAGAGATAAAACCTCTGTGGGGTGATGGGTCGACTGGAGCAGTGCAGAACATGGGGGAGGGAGGGGGCCAGATTGTGGGAACATATGTGGAGCCACGTAAACTGCATCCTCCCATGACTGGTATGAAGGCAAACATCATCAACGAACTAAGCACCAAATTACAGCAGAGGAGTAAAGGAACAGAGAACTGGGGGGCCCAGAGATCATTGAGCAGACACAGGTATTTGTGTTACCAATAATATAGGTACATGTGCATGAATATATGTTTGTGTCTGCATGGTGGCCTTGAAGGGAGGCATGTGGCATGAAAATCTGCTGCATGGGCATTGTGGGATTTTGGATTCCCAAGTCAGTGAAAATCTAAGCCTTTTAAAGGACTCTTTGGAAATATTGACTAACCTGGAGTTAATTTGCAACAGTAAAATTGTTTTGTAACTACAATTTTTATTAATGATTTAAACACCCGTGAACACTAGTTTGTTTTGTGCAACTGTGTCTGTTTAAACTGTTCCTCTCTTTTTGTGATTTCTGCTTTTTATTGCACTGTCCATGTACGTCTGTCTGTCCCACATCAGACACAGGTAACTGTTGCACTATACCTCCTTGCTCTCTCTTTCTCTTTACTGTCATTTTTTTCTTTTTCTATCTTTTTATCTTATCTTTTATTCTGTTGTCCTTATTTGTTGCATTTTTTCCTCATTTCAGGTTCTCTGAGGACTCAACAGGTGCATTGAGTCCTCCCTCTGTCCGCTCTAGCTCCCCATCTCCTGTTCAGCTCTCTCAGCCTGCCTTGTCTCCCTCTCCCACTCCTTCCTCCCAACCACTTTACCCAAACTGGGCTCGATCTCCCTCCCCTCAGCCCCCTGCTGCCTCACCCCAGCCCCCTTCCCGATCCCACTCACCTGTTTCCCCTTCTTCATATTCGCCATACCCCACCTCACCCAAACACCGGCCTGTTTATCGCACCAAAGCCCTGGAGTTCCAATTTATTCCCAGCCGAGAGTCACGAAAGTCAGAATCGCATCATGCCCAGCGCAGACGAGCACCCAGCCCTTTAATTTCTCCCTCTGACCGTCCCAAGCTTGGCCCTCCCCGCCCCTCTTCCCTTCCTATTCTCCCCACTACACCCCTCTATAGCAGCCTGTATGACCTCCGTGGTTCTATTACTCCACCCTCACCTGCTAATCCCCTCGGGGACCCCTACTTTTCCCCCTCCCCCCCTCTCTTTGCCCCCTCGGGTGCTCCCCCACCCCCAAATTCCTCTCTGGTGGTCTCACGCTCCCTGTCGCCCACCCACTTCCTGTCAGGGACTTCATCCCCACCTCTCCACCCCATTCCCCCACCCACTTGTCTGAGTTACCCCCATCTTCCACCCCCCTCACCCACAAAGCCCTTTGCCTCCAAACCTCTCCCATACTGGACCAAGTATGACGTTGCAGATTGGCTGGGCTACCTGAACCTGGGTGAACACAGGGAGCGATTCCTAGACAACGAAATTGATGGCACGCACCTGCCCTCTCTTACCAAGGATGACTACTTGGACCTGGGTGTGACCCGAGTTGGCCATCGCATGAACATAGAGAGAGCACTCAGGAGAGTTATGGACAGGTGAGAGGAGAGAAAAAGGGGAGACAGAGAGATGCAAGGGATGTCTGCAATGGAGAGGGATTAAGTGAGGGGTAGTGCATGAGCAAAAAAGCTAGTACATATAAGGTAAATCTTGATATGCTATTGATTGCTAACTTCAGAGAACACTTGGAGTGGGCCACTGCATGAGGTCCAGGATGGCATGGGGAAAGAAATGGAGAACTGAAAGAGGGGGATGTGGGAGAGCAAGAGAAAATTACTTCCTTATAAAGGCTTTCCACCTTCCCCCCCCTATCATCAGGCTGTCTTCTAGCACTTTCCCCATTTCTGCTCTCTCTCCTCGAAATGGACGGACAGACAGAAGGAGAGATGAGGCCAACCGGAGTTGAGAGAACAGGAAAGATGAGGTGACAACTGCTGCCATCAGAGATTATTCCCTGAATGAAGAAAAAAAAGCAGGATGAGGTGACTTTGAAATCAGACTGCCTGCTTATGAATGGAGAGATACAGAAGAGAGTTGAAGGCCTGTCTGAACTGTGAACACGCCTGCGCTTACATGTGTGATTCAGTCAATGAAAACATAACCACCCACAAACACATCCACATGTCAACATCTGAACAAAACATGCTTAGTTTGAGCTTGCAGGCACTCACAAGATGGTCAAATTGGAATTAACTGAACAAATCACATAGTGGAATCAAACTCTATGGGAATAAACCTGTTCACAACATGAGAAGGTAACATACTACATAACTGAGCCAAATAATTTGAGGGAAACAATCAAAATGGTCTTAATCTTTTCTGTTGTTTTTTAGGAAGAGATAGGGAGAAAGAGAGATATTGAATACTCCTTTGCTGTCTTTCTCTTTTTCTCAGATGTTGAGCCTATTACTGACAAACATTTACTAAGGGTATCATTTTTAGAGCAGGTTCAATGGAGACCATTGCAGCAAGGACAAGTACTGACAAGCTGTCTGGCACGACTAGGGAAGCCCTTAAAATAGAGGTCAATTTTATGGCAGGCACTTATTTGGTAAGACTGTGTTGATGCGTGGGTTCCTGTTGTTTGTGTATGAGTGTGTGCGTGTGTACATGATAATGTGAAAGGTTATCACTAGAGGCATGACCGTGATTTGTTAGCCTATGTGTTTTTACCTCACCAGTGGAGGAATTCTATTTTGCCAAAGCCAAATTGAGGCTTGTGCTTATCTTATATTTCACTAGAAATTCTTTACCTTCTCATGTCTTATAATGAAATTCTATATATATTAAAAAAAATATATATATATATATATAAATATATACAGACTGGTCACTGTATTACAAACCCGTAGCAAAAATAAGTGCCCAGACCAACAGAAGAAACACATAATTGCTCTACCACATACAAACATGCACACAGTACATCCTCAGATTACTGATATACATACACTACACCCATGTATTTTATTTATATAACACATAATGGGACACAGTAAAATATCTATGTATGGAAACAAGATGACGATCAAAATACGCAAAAAATCTTTTAATGAAGGATGATACAACATTGTAAAAAGAAAAGTATATATATACACTGCAAATTTATCAACATTTTTACCACAGACTGTCAAAATATAGAGGTAACTACAACTTCAACAAACCTATCGACGATATCAAGGCTACATTTTAAAAGAGGAGACAACATGGAGAAGAGGGAGAGGGAAAAACCAAACTGCCTGTATTTCTCTTTTTCCAAGTCACTCTCCCTCTCTCCTTCCAAAAAAAAAAAAAAAAAACACTTTCTATGGAGGTGAGGCAAGACGAACATGCACTCTGTCATGGTGAGGGATCTGTGCTAATCTGTTTTAATACAACGATTGTTCCTATAACAATTTTTAACTCTAAATGGGTCTGGAATTCTATTGTTGAGTTAACAAGAGATAATGTTATTTATTGCAGTCATTGTTCTCATCGTCCTTGCTGTTATCGCCACAAGCTGCAGTGTTTCTTGTTTGTTTCTGAGCGCAAATGCTGGGAAGGTGTTTATGCTTGACTTTGTTTTTGTTTTTTAAGTTTGTGACCACATGCAATGTGTTCAATTCTTTTGGACCTCTAGGACTTTACTTAGATACAAGATTTCATATCTCACAATGTCCTTAACCCTCCTGCTTTTCCCTTTCGAAACAAAATTGTGACATTGTATGCAAGAACTATCAAGGAGTTTATTGTCTGACTGTATATTTACCCTTTACATTCATATTCCCTCACACAAACTTATTAGTAAATCTAGTGACCTCCAGCCCTCATCTCCAACACCACAAATAGTTGCTCAGTCAATTAAAAGGGCTCCTCATCCTTTTAGACATACTTCCTTTTAGTCATTCCTTTCATCCAAAGCACTGACGCCTTCACATTTGTTACTTTCCTGTGTGTCTCTTTCAGAGCCATCAGTAAAGATCTCGTCCCCTCCATCTCCCTCTGCCCATCTTTCATCTGTTCATCTTCTAAGAGTGTGGCATCCATGTATCATTCATCATACTGCTCACTTTACCTTACTCAGCCATACTGGACAAAAAGATTGAGGAACTAATTGTATTTTTTTATGTTTAAAACTGGTAAGTATAGTGATGTTGATAACAGTAAGGACAATGAACGAAATTATTGTTCTGAGATGGAAAAAAAAAAAAAGGATTCCGAGTTTTAAAGAATCTCTGTCTTCCAAATGTTTAACATGAGTTTAATGTGTATTTGAATCATGCTTTCTACACATCCTGTGTCCCCTGTTGTCTCATCTTTTCACAGTTCATCGAATTGATTCACATCAATAGCAGCTGGTGTTGTACCCTGATGACTGGTAAATACACTCGCTTACCTGTATTGTCCACTAGGTGGAGTAAAAAAAAAATCACAACTCTCTCTCTTCCCTAGTTAGTGTCCGAATGAAGGATTGGACCATGCAAAAAAAAAAAAAAAGGGAAAAGGGCATTTTGGACTTTAAGCCCTCAAGCTCAGCGGGCCATATTTTCAACATTACAGCTCCTAATAACTGTAGTTTTCATAATATTTCAGAGTTATCCATAATACATGCACATTGACGATCACATAGCCAATAAAGAATCTGGACACTGTGGGCCGGAAAGAGCTCACAGGTCACACGCAGGAGCAGTTATGCAGTAGCCGTCCAGGGTGTGCAGAAAGCATTTTTTTTTTCTTTTCAAACAAAGAAACAATGAACAGATAAGAGGTTATTTACAGAATATATATGTGTATGCCATTATACCTATTGATATACACATATGAAATACAAATGTTTTAAGAAATGAATAAAGGTTATTAGAATTATAATAAAAGATGCAGGAATTACTTGTGGTCCGTTTACTTTAATGATTATGATTGCACCCAGAATAACTGAGAAACTCCTTCACACAGTTCTTAAATTATTCGGCCTTTTTACCAAGGAAACACAAAGATCAGAAAAGATGTGAAATTTTAAAGACAATGATAAGTGCAAGTTATGTTTATCTTCCCAGACCATTTGACATATTTCCTTACGATCTTTCTCTCCCTGCTGCTTTCTTGGTTCCTCAGTTTTATCATCTAAAGAAGTTGTTCTCAACCACATTCCTGGAGGCCCCCTTAGCACTGCACATTTTGCATTTCTCCTTTGAGATATATATATAATCTCTCTATATATATATATTATATATATATATATATATATATATATATATAAACTTCAATCAGATCTTTGCTCCTACTAGGAATGTCAATGACTGCTGTTTTCCCAAAATGTTTTGCATTTGACAAATTCAGAACCAATTAAGTGGAGGTTCTCATTTTGGAAATACAATCCCTTTAATGCAGTTCTACTTCCATAGAGTAGCTTATGAAAGACTCAAAAGTAAACTACTAGCACATTGTAAAATGTATAAGCTAAATGTTGCAGAAGTTTAATGGGTGTTCTTTCAAAATGAACAAACAATATTGTATAAAGTAGTAATGTCTTCAATGTTGTTACTTTATAGGCAAACATTGACAAAATGGGAAAAACCTCATTCAACCACTGATTGATTTTTTGTAGATTTGAACCCATCTACCCTTGCTAAAGAACTCCCAAACAAAGATTAACAGCTAAATTAAATTCTTTAAGGCAAATATCAAACTTTAAGGTCTTCAGGGAAATTTGGATTACCTTTAAAGTATTCCAGTCACGTGTTTTTGGATTTAACCCCTTCTAATATTAAAATCAATACAACGTCATGTTAAAAGAATCAATGAACGCAGAGATTGGGGTTTTAAAATTCTCATTTAATTGTCAGATAAATGGCAAACAAA
>CAIGQV010016547.1:12756430-12770216 GCA_903798115.1 Danio jaintianensis | reverse complement strand
GTTCTGCCATGTCAAGAGCAAAACTGCACTTTGTCTACACGTGAACTCAGAGCCCAGTGCTAAACATCACAGAAGCGCTTCACAAAGCTACAACAAATTGCAGTTTACTTTAAAAGCAATGAAACTCACCTCAAGTCCGTCTTGATGAATCCTAATATTCGGTATTCTGAAACAAAAATACGAGACAAAAAGTAAGCAAGAGATCGATGGTTTAACGACAGTGTAAATACATTTTGGCAAAAAAAAATTCGCATACGCTTTACCTACGCCACGTGGTGTAAATGCAAGACCACCTAATAATTTCACCATTACATTATGAACTACCTTTTAAAAACCCAGAACTACTCTACTCCGAATGTAATCACGACATACACAATTGAGGAGGAAAAACAGAAAAATCTCATAAGAATTCTTACCATCAAAACCTGCACAACTACCGCGTGCGACCGTGCGTTGACTGAGGACTTCCTCAAGGCAGAGTGGTGTTTATATAGCCGACTGCTGTATAGGACCTTTAGGCCCCCGTTATTATTGCCTTTACAGAATTCGAGACAGCTTTGTTACATGGCTAATGAGTAAATCTATTTTATATGTTTTGTTTTTATCATGCATTTGATATATTTTTAAACTGGATCCTCAATCACGCAAAACCCATATTGTTCTTTAAACATTTATTTGTGCCTGAAATCGCCCTCACGAAAATGAACAGTAACTTATAATAAAACGGAACAAATGTTTAATTGTAGGTTAATGGACATTCAATGTGGCAAAGAAACAAAACAACTGGATCAATTCAAGAGTTGACAAGTTTGTTTTGAGCTTGGGACCTTTTAAAGCAAAGATAATACCATAGATAAATATGTAGATATCTACAGTATGCACCGGACCAACAGATAACATTGCCTATGATGTAAGTATTTTACTTGGTATATCTTTTATATTTAGATGCAATTTTACTTCTATTTGTTTTTGTGTTCTTGTTTAAACAGATTAATTTATTAAGTAGTCTAAAACATGTCTTCTCCATTAAACAATGGTTTCACAAAAAAAAGAAAAAAAAGAAAGAAATCAAACCTGGGTTGTTATTACACATTTACTAAAGCCCAATAAAGTCATGGTTGTTTGTTTGTTTATTCATTCATTTTCTTTTTGGCCTAAACCCCCTATATTAATCAGGGGTCGCCACAGCGAAATGATCCGCCAACTTATCCAGCATATGTTTTACGCAGCGGCCCTTCCAGCTGCAACCCATCATTACCCAATTCACCTATAGCGCATGTCTTTGGGCTTGGGGAAACCGGAGCACCCGGAGGAAACCCACGCCAACACGGGGAGAACATGCAAACTCCACACAGAAATGCCAGCTGACCCAGCCGAGGCTCGAACCAGCGACCTTCTTGCTGTGAGGCGACAGCGCTACCCACTGCGCTTTTTTATTTATTTATTTTTTTTGTAAGGGAAAGTTTTAAGAATACAGGGAACTCAAATTCGCTTTTAACGTGTTAGTGATTAACTTTTTATTGTTCCTATAAGACACATTAATGCATTCTACATGACCATATTCTAGATCCCTTAACCCTGCCTTATACCTAACAACGTCCGTACTATTAATAAGTAGTAATTATTTAGTTAATAGCTAATAGTCATCTGAAGTATTACGCATTTTCTAAAAAATTATTTATCTTATTTTGTGAAAAGGATCAATGCTGTCATGTGGCTGGAAAAAGCAGAGAGATTAAACGAATGACAGTGTTCATTATATGAATTGTTAAAATGCTATTAATATTCTTGTGATTATAAATATGACTGAAGCACAGATGCAGAGGCATTTGGAATGGGCTTTTGCAGTGGGTACAACAGCTGCCATATTTAAATACTGACTCATAGACCTTTGTTCAACACAATAAGGTTTCACACTTTGAGTTTTCTCTCCCTCTATTTCTTTCCTTCCCATGAACCACTGGATGTGCTGTGCAGCAGTTGTTTGGTGGAGCCTCTCAGACAATGGGAATTGTGAGGTAGGTACATTGTGATACTACAAAATTAGCTGTCAACACAAAAAAAACCCTGAATATTTCTGCCTAATTCACTGCATAAAAATGCTTTTCTTACTTAGATTATCTGTCTAGTTTCTAGTCCAATTATCTAAAGATTCTTAAATCAAGAAGCATTTTCTAGACAAGCAAAACATATTGTCTTGGTTTAAGAAATAATATGTCAAAATCAAGTTTTTCCTTAAAACAAGCAAAATAATATTTTGTCAAAAGGAAAAACAAGTATTTTTGCTTACTCCATTGGCAGATTATTTTGCTTGTTTTAAGGAAAAACTTTCAAAGTTTTCTCTAATTTTGGCATATTACTTCTTAAACAATAATCTTTGCTTCTTGGTTTGAGAATTTTTGGATATTTGGACTAGAAACAAGACAAAAAATCAAAGTAAAAAGTAAAAAAGTGCAGTGTAATTAGATGTCCTAAGTAAAAGAAAACAAAAATGCAACAGAGCCATGTCTTACTTTCTAGGGTTATTCTTGAATGAAACACATCCACACTAATTGTTTGAACTTAAGACACTTCATTACCACTGTACTATGAGAGGCTGCTATGTACTTAAAGAGAGAGAGAAAGAGAGAGGCAGAGAGAGAGGGAGGAGTGTTGTCATGTAGTATGATCCGCAGAGCGAAACGTCTGGTCATCCGCAGCTGCTTCAGAAAGAGGGGGATCTGGAAAGAGGGAGGAAAGGAGAGAAAGAAAGTGACAGGAAGCCACCTCATTAAACACTGACAGCGGGTCAAAGACAGAGAGGAGAGGAGAACGACGCTGTCCAGAACACACCATAACCATACGGTGGTCTTAAAGCGATAAAAACAGTAGAAAAGTGGTGATCTGTTACTTCGGAAAAAAGAAAAGGGAAAACCGAAAGGAAACTTTCCCTGGAAAAGTTGGAGGTGAGTCTGATGTCTCCCTTTTCTCTGTCCTTCATTTATTCTTGATGTGTTTGTGTAAAGCTGGATCACATTGCATTGATGAGTTCTGCAGGATTCAGAGACTATTTCTGTCTGATGCATTCATAAGTTGCTATATATTTCTTCAGTGTGTGGGTGTGAGTGAAGTTATGTGTGACACTCAAAACGGGGACAGGGGGAGGAGAGAGGAAGAGAGCCAGGGTGGGTGAGGGGTATGGGGGTTTGAGGGGCTTCCAAAAGGGGGAGAAAAGAGAAAATAACAGGGAGATTCACAGCAATGTCATCCTGATATTTTCAGAGAAATGGGTCAAATCCCGTTCTCCAAAGTTGCAGACCCTTCCAAATCTTACCAAGGATTCCAATGCTTTTGTCTCATTCTAAAAACTGCAAGAGGGTCCATTGTAACTCACAGAGAATAAACCCTTCTAGAGTCTGTTTGGTGAACTTCTCACAGAATGCAAACAGGCAACAGGGAAAATGAAAATACTGTTATCACAATCTTACCCTCATGTTGCTTCAAAATCTTATGACTTCTTTGGAACGCACACACAAAAAGAGACATTTTGATTAATGTTGTTGATCTTTTTGTCATGCAGTGGCATTGAATAAGATCTAAAGCATTCATTCCTCAAAAATAATGTGAAAGAGGACCATAAAAGTATAAACAAGTGGGTTGCGCAACATATTTTTTATATTTATCTAGAAGTCATGTGTGCTGGGTGAAAAACAGACTGAAATTTATATCTTTATTCACTGAAATTCTTCCCCTTCTGTGAGCTGTTTGGATCTTTACGCCAGTTGAACTTAAAATCTGCATGAAATGGAAATACACCCAACCTGACCGTTTTATGATCCACTTTCAAAATATAAGATTCATTTTCAAATTGTATCCTAAATGATCCAATCAACAACCAATGGACAGAAGTATCAAATTTTTTTCCTTTTTTTAGAAATTCATTGCGCAGATGTATGTGACAATACATAAGGCTCTACCAGTTCCATGCTAATGAAAATGTTGAAAGAGTATCATCATATCATGGGCATAGAATCGCAAAGGACTTTTCAAAATAAAAGATTGGTTTAACTGGAATGAACTATTAGGCATATAACAAGAGTAGCATTATCTTGTCAAACTAAAATTCTTTTAAAATAAAGGTATTAAACTTTTTTAAAGGAAAAATTACTATTTTATTCAATTAACATGATTAAAATAAAATCTTAGAAAAAATAAAATACCTTTCATAAAGTTTCATAATTCATTAAGAATCACATAGGTAATCAGAAAAAGGGTAAAATAATTAAAATTGCTGTTGTAAAATGTGAAGTTTTTAATTGAAAAAGTTTTCGATTGTTAGTTGAAAGTTTAGATTGATTTTTGTTCAATTATAAGTTTGTAATTGGATCAGCCTGGTTCATGTACCCCATATATATTCAGATCAATTAAGTCTGATCTCAAAGAAGCAACTTACAAACAGACAGTTCCTTACACAGGAGACTAATAATCTAATTAATCACATGTATTATTGTCTTCTAGTACTTTTGCATTATTTTCAAAACTAAAAGCTTCAGTCCCAGTTCAACAAACCACATTTAAAAAAAAAACATCTTTAAGAAATTAAATCTTCATCTATTTAAGCTCTATCTCCTTGGCCATGCTCATATTCTCTGAGAGCACAAGACTGTCTGGAAGGAGGGGAACAGAGGGGGAACAGGAAGTAAGGTTAAAGTTCAAATATAGGGTGAATTACTAAACCCACGACCCCTGCAGTGGGAAAGGGAGATAGGAAGAAACCATATGGGATAATGCACTCAGGGACATGGACTCAAGAGAGCGACTGAGACCGAAAGAGTGGGGAAGACAGACAAATAACAGCTTGTTTACGCACTTCCCTTCTGTCATCTTGTTCTCTCTCTGTGTCTTGTGACAAAATTGAATTTACAGAAGCAAATTGCCACAGGCATGTTGGTGCTGTCAGTGGAGTGGAGTGTGACATGTGTGTGTGTGTGTTTGGGGCAGCTCAGATGTGTGCTTGTGTGGGCATGTCTGTGTTTGCATGCACAAGAACTCACCAACATGTGTTGTTTCAGAAGAGAACTAATGTGTTTGGGCATGTGCTGGAGTATCTGTCAGTATTGGTGAACTTTCACCCCTGTTTATTTTGGGATGGCTCAAGTTTCAAAGCGCAGAGCTTTGGATGAAGGCAGATAGTGGTGGAGAATATTAGGCACCGTCTGTCTGACTGTGACCCACACTTCTCGAAGCGCTAACATCTGCTTTCAGCCATTTCATTTTTACACGTTAACTAATCGGTAGCGGATTTTGTCTTCCAGAAAGCCCTTTGATCCTCTGTAAACAGCCATGTATAGAACTATCCTCCTTTCTTCGTCAACTAGACTTCAAGACCATTAAAGTTGTTTGTTGGAGCCATGCACTTTCCGACGCAGTTCGTAAACTGTAGTTTAAATAAAAGAAAGCTTGTAAAACACAACGCCCTCCCAGCACGCTAGTAGACACAGTATGAGATTCAGCTTTGTCACACATATCTGACTATTTTCTGCCCGTTAAGACTAGATAGAAATGCAGTTATTTGAAAGGCATTTGTCCCTCTGGCATCTCAACAGGACAGAACTAATGACTGAAAGCACTGCTTTGTCAAGCTTCTAAACCTTTGAAAATCACTGGTTTCAAACCAGTTGTTTAGAGCATGTAGCAAACTGCTAAAGTCATATCACTTTTTCAATTTTCTGGGGGGTGTTTTACCACTAGAGGGCAGTCTCAGTGAAACATGGACCATTGTCAGTATGGTTTTTAATTAGATCAGCCCTCAATAAAGCAACCAAAACAACTCAAATTAATAACAGAACATTTCATATTTTATGTATATTTTATGAATTTTGCAGCATTTGTGCAGTTTTCACTGGCAGGTATTGCCATTAATGAGAACACTGAAATGCAGAATTATTTTATACAGACCTATGTTGTTCACAGCTAAACAAATATTTAAAATCTACTAATAAATTTGCTCTAAAGGTGCATTGTAGAAATGCAATACTCACTATAGAAAAAATATATTTATTAACAGCTGTCCATAACCTGAGATCAATGGGTATTTTCCTTTTATTTCTGCTTTTGAATTTATTTTTAGTAATTTAAAACAAGCTGCAGGGCGACGCGGTGGCGCAGTGGGTAGCACGTTTGCCTCACAGCAAGAAGGTCGCTGGTTCAAGCCTCAGCTGGGTCAGTTGGCATTTCTGTGTGGAGTTTGCATGTTCTCCCCGTGTTCGCGTGGGTTTCCTCCGGGTGCTCCGGTTTCCCCCACAAGTCCAAAGACATGCGGTATAGGTGAATTGGGTAAGCTAAAATTGTCCGTATCGTATGTGTGTGAATGAGTGTGTATGAATGTTTCCCAGTGATGGGTTGCAGCTGGAAGGGCATCCGCTGCGTAAAACATATGCTGGATAAGTTGGCGGTTCATCCCGCTGTGGCGACCCCAGATTAATAAAGGGACTAAGCCGAAAAGAAAATGAATGAATAAATGATAAAACAAGCTGCACGGTGGCGCAGTGGGTAGCACGTTCGCCTCACAGCAAGAAGGTCGCTGGTTCCAGCCTCGGCTGGGTCAATTGGCGTTTCTGTGTGGAGTTTGCATGTTCTCCCCGTGTTCGCGTGGGTTTCCTCCGGGTGCTCCGGTTTCCCCCACAAGTCCAAAGACATGCACTATAGGTGAATTGGGTAAGCTAAATTGTCCATAGTGTATGTGTGTGAATGGGTGTGTATGGATGTTTCCCAGTGATGGGTTGCAGCTGGAAGGGCATCCGCTGCGTAAAACATATGCTGGATAAGTTGGCGGTTCATTCCGCTGTGGCGACCCCAGATTAATAAAGGGACTAAGCCGAAAAGAAAATGAATGAATGAATGAATTCAAAACAATATATATATATTTTTAAAATAACATTGGTTATAATATGTTTTTTGTACTGTAATTACATGACCAATCCAGACAATATAGAATTTCAAACTGCTAAAAGAGTAAGCGAAAATCACTTTATTCAGTATTGTCACATAAGAAATCCATATAATGGAAAATTAAAAAGCATAAACAAATAGAAAACATCCCAAAATCAAGATACTTTTTTTTTTTTTTTTTTTAAGTTCATAATTTAGCCAGGATTAATTGATTCCAGAACTGAAAGTGTTACCACCAGTGTGGTTGGTGAGGTGAAGTGAGTATCTGGTCATGTAATCTCTGCTCCCATCATACCATCCACTCCATATAGAATTCGCTGCCTTCGCAAGCTATCAGTTATTGGTTACGTAGTTGGAAATTAGACATGAACACCTCCTGAAGTTACAACTAGACAATTCAGAAATAATTTTGACAGTAAAGTTTCCAAGTTGGGCAAGCCTTATATAAACAAAATGGAGGGGATAATGATTGATGTAATATAGCTATCTTCATTTTTTTTTAACCACAACTGCATTACCTTGTCTTGTCATTAAAATCGTTTTCATTTACGTGTATAAATAAACGTGATGCATATTATATGTTTTATACAGCAAAAAGTAGTATGTATTGAAATACAGGCTGTCTATCTTGACATCGTAAAGTATACACTAGAGCAAATGAAATGTTTTGGTAAGGATCTGTTGGCAGTCTTATCTCTTTCTGTGCTTTAAAATAACATTTCCTCCAGAGACAGGAATAAAAACTGTTTTCCATGATTCATAATTTCTTAAAACAATAAAGCATTTGAATTTGTATTCATGGCTTTACAAGTGAGAGGAAAGTTCTGGTTGCATGTGAAGAAATCAATAAAACATGTTACAGTATATGCAAATTAAAAAAAATTTCAGTGAGGAAAATGAGTGCGTCTTTAATGCTTTAAACTGTTATTTGTAATATCTCTCTTCTAGACTCCATCATGTCAACGCTTCCGGCAGAGTCGGGCCCTGAGGATGCCAACAATCAAAGCTTCTGGATGGTAAGTCAGGCAGTTGATGGACCTCTAAGAAAAACCATCCACTTCTCTTTTGTTAAGTATGTGTTACCAGAAATGCCCGTAGGTGATGTACCTTGACTTGGTTTTAACACCACCTTTGAGCAACAACAGATGACAAGATTTGTTAGGACATTATGGGAAACGGTTCATAAAAGCCCTGCAACACTTTACACTTTAAACCAAATGAAGATTAATATTCAAGTGGAGTCTAGTTTACTTCTTTGAGACCACTGCAGCATGTTTTATGGTTCTTTAACCTTTAATCTTAGTCTATAAATTTCACCCATTGTGCCTCCACCCATTTTAATTAGCTCAGCTTTTCTCTCCGCTCCTTAATTGGTTTGCTTCTCTTTTCTCCAATACTGCTGGGGATCTTGTGGTAGCTTGCATTTTAATACCGTAAAAACGTTTAAAAATTCTACTCGGTAACTCACTGTATTTTGTACTGTTGCAACTATTATTTTCACAATTGGGATGTTCTGGGGTATTTTTGTCAACCCTACAACACAAGTGATAAAAAATTAAGTGCTTTTGCTCATGTCATCTGATGTTAACATTTCGTTTTGTTTAATATAGAATCTATACAGTTGAAGGCAAATTTATTAGCCTGTGAAATTTTAATTCTTTTAAAAATATTTCCCAGGTGCTGTTTGATGGAGAGAGATTTTCTCAACAAATATAAATTTTTTAATAACTAATTCCTTTACAAGGAATTAGTCCTTGACTTTTTTTACAAGATACTAGTTAACTTTAACTAAACAAGCTAATAGTTAACATATGTTTTATTCACATATAATCATTTAAATTTGGTCACAGAAGCTTGCTTGGCACACAAGTACCAATGAGATCAAATTTTGCTTATTATGCTGCGTTTGAGCATCTGCAAGAACCAATGAGGTTTGATGATATGGTTAAGCTTCTGTTTATGTTCACCGGTCAATTGGATTTCAAATAGATTTATTTACTAACATTTTGGTCCAGTTCAGTAGAAAGACTGGAATATTTCAAAAAATATATCTAATTTATGTTCCAAGATCAATTAATTTCTTATAAGTTTGGCCTAACACAAGGGTCTGTAAATGATAAAAATGTTCACCCAGAACGTCTATCACCATTTGCTCACCCTTCACTTATCACAAACCTATTTGAGTTTCTTTCTTCGTTTGAACACAAAATAATTTATTTTGAAAAATGCTGAAAACTGATAACCATTGACCTTCATGGTTACAGGTTTTTGGCTTTCAAAATATCTTTCTTTGTGTTCAACATAAAAAGGAAACTCATAAAGGTTTGGAACCACTTGATTGGAAGTAAATAGTGAGTAATTTATCATTTTTGGGTGAACTATCCCTTTAAGGTATTATTTAATACATTTATTATTATATTGCTAATATTATTTTTTGGTCCTCACAAAGTATGTACTATTCTTTTTAATACTAGATGGTCCAAAAAAGATAATGAAAATGTTTTTTTTAATTGATAGAAATTTTGCCTTTAACAGAATGTGTATATAATTGTGGGTGACACGATGGCTCAGTGGTTAGCACTGTCAAGCACTGTCACTGTTTCTCACAGCAAGAAAGTCGCTGGTTCGAATAAAGGGAGTAAGCCGAAGGAAAATGAATGAATGCATATAATTGTATCTCATTTATAGATCTTAGATGTGTTTTATATGATTAGTATTTCCGACAATTGATTTGTTGTTATTAACAATGGCATCTTTTTGAGAACTCTATGAAGCTATTTAAGATTCTCCTCAACTCTTCTCTTTGTTTCAACCCTTTTTGCTGAATTGCCATCTCTTCTGGAGCTCAGCCAGTTATACAGTTTAGGGTCTCTGACCAATGATGTTCAGTCATTTTACAACAACCACACTGATATCCCCTGCTAGGGGATTGATTTTTAAACAGGCTTGTCTGTTCAGTAAAACATTTCTGTTTAAATACTGTGCAGCTTTGAATCCAGCGAGCTGTTTTATTTCATTTGACAGGGTTTGTGCTATTTGTTCAGGTTTCTGTGATTCTCGGATTGGTTGGCAGGTGTTGCTCTTGCACCGCTCTTGGCTGGAGTTGAGATTCCTCAGCTGTTTTTACTTCTTTTTCAGTCTAGGAAAAATACGTGCTGCAAACCATAGCTGAGAGAGAGAGAAAGAGAGGTAAAAAGAGGAAGAACCGACAAAGAACAGCACAGAAGGAAGATGTACTGTAGAAGCAAGAGATGAATTGATGAAATAGTGGGGGAGACACTAATAGTAGCCAGCAAAATAGAAGAACACAGGCTCCACATCAGCAAACACGACGCCCATTCTGGAAGTGTCATTATGTTCACCCTCCTCCTTCATTCTCTCTCGTTTATTGTGTTATAGCAGTTAATCAACCCTTTCACTATACTGCCCATGTGATGCCCCACTTACCACGGCCTGAATTCTCTAGACTCGCTGATACTTTAGCCACAGATGTTTTTATGTTGTTTTTCAGGGGAATAATGTTTGAATTGTGTTCTGTTTTTTCACACCACGTGTTGTCTTCAGGCATTTATGTCGGAAACAAACCTTATGCTATGCTGCTAGCTTGTCCAATTCAAAGAAAACCTACCCAGTGACCCTGCTTGAAAAAAAATGAGGCCATATTCTCTGTGTCGTACAGTAAATACCTCACTCTTAACCTCTTAAACAGCCTATAAACCTTTAGTGCCAAGAGTAATCTTTTCATTTTCTTTTCCCTTTGTATTTTACAATTAACCTTAGTGTTTTCTCCATGTTCTTTCTGTCTGCATCTCAGCCAGGGAACTACCACCGGACAGTCAAGAGGACTGAAGACTCCTTCCAGGCATGTAATGATATAGTGGCGTGTTTCCAGGAGAGGGCCAGGGTCGAGAGACAGTACGCACAGCAGCTTAGTGAGTGGAGTGCCAAGTGGAAACCCCTAGTGGATGCCAGTGAGTACTGCAGTTTTACACTTACAGATTTGGCAAAAAAATGCAAATGCTCTTCGTAGGCAGTCAATAGTCTCTGACCATTTTCAAGTATCCAAAGACTCGTCTGTTTCATCAATACTAAATTATTTTATTGTCCAACAACACTCTTTATGTATTTATTTTCACTGGACACTTTCTTATAAACGATCCATATTTCTGGGAAAACACTGTGCAATTCAGAGTGAGCTCCACACAGGTGAGTGGGCTTGACAAACCGCCTGTAGGACACACTCTCCCCCCTACGTATGCACCAGTTGCTTTATGATCAACAATTCATGTTTCTGGAAATACTGTATAATTCTTAGTGTGCTTCACACAAGTGAGTGGGCTTGACAAACCACCAGTACTAGACTCTGTTCCTCTCCATATGCACCAGACACTATCTTATACGCACCCCATGCTTCTTGGAAAACATTGTGCAATTCTAAGTGTGCCCCACACAGGTGAGTGGGCTTGACCAACCACAATTAGGACATAATATATCTTTTCCGTATGCTTGGAAGAAAAAAAACAACTTAACATAAAATAATAACTAACTTAGACTTGTCATAGCATTTATATCCTGCTACTCTCTGGTGATTTATAGTGCTTCTTTTGTCATTTGTAAGTGGCTTTTGATAAAAGTGTCTGCTAAATGAATAAATGTAATTCAGCAGGAAACTACAATCCCATAAAAGCACCAATGGGAGTGTGGAGTTCTTGGAGTGCTTGCACTGACACTGCCCAAATTAAAGAGCACAGACACAGCAGCTCATTTCATTAATGACCAACACAATCTACAAAAGAGCAGTGCAAATTAGCGTAGGGTTGCAAACAAGCAGAGCCGATGATACAGATGTGGATAATCTACTAAAAACACAGGTGCTGAACATTTGGTTAAATAATGTTGCAACTTCCAGAAATTTGCGATTGATTTTGTCTTTAGTAAATCCTGAAATTTTCAACCCATGATGCAAGCTGGTAGTAAATAAGGCTCAGCCTGTTCTTAAAAAAAGTAGCATATTGCTTGGTGCGTACTGTGCAGTTTATACTGTATATTGCATGTTATATGTAAAAAAAAAAAAAAATTCTTAATTTTAAATAATTGTAAATGTTTTAATTGTAATATTTACTCTTCGTACATTGTTTTACAGTTATTTTTTAAACAGTGTCACAAAATTTGACTTTTTATTTTAAATTTTGCTTATTTTCAGCCTGTTCAGAAAAAAATATCTAATTGTACTATGCTGTTGATAATTAACTATTTTTATTACAGTTATGTTTACATTCAATGAACAATACTATGCTAAATAGATGCACATTGCCAAATGTTAATACTATTATTTGGGGTTTTAGATTTTTATTTGATCAAATTTGGTCTAATATAAGTTCAGTTCTAACAATAAGACCAAATAATGAGATATTTCACTCTGCAAATAAAACATTTTAATAGCATTGCATTAGCAAATGCATACAAAAATTTAGCATACTGAAAAACATGTTTGAGTGGTATACTATTCCAATGTCTTCCATGAAGAGATACTCAGATGTGGCGTTCATTTTACATGAGGTGCTTAACATATTCCCATATATTAACATATACCCTAAATCTTTGTCTTCATCTGTCCAGGTCCTCTTTATGGCTCTCTTCTGCGAGCTTGGCAGTGCTTCCTCTCTTCTGCTGACCGTCTCTCCTCGCTGCACTCCTCCATCTGCCGCGCTCTTGTGTCTGAAGATGGAGATCACATCCGGACCTGGCAGAAGGAGACTTTCCATAAGAAGATATTTGGAGGTTTTAAGGAATCCCAGGATTTTGAAACCGGTTTCTCACGTGCTCAGAAACCCTGGGCCAAGAGACTGAAAAAGGTAGCAGCTCAAACTGCTGAATTATTAAACATATACATAAAGTGTGTGTTTTTCTCTCCGAATTTGACCACTGGATGTGTGTGTGTTTTCTTTGACAGCTTGAGAAGGCCAGGTCAGCCTTTCACAAAGCCTGCCGTAAAGAACACATGGCTCGCGAGAGGGAAACCCACGCCCAAGGAAACCCTGACATTGCCATTGAGAAACAGAGGAAGATCCAGGAAGAGACCGAACTAGCTCACCAGGAGACAGAGAAAGTGAGTGTTGAGAAAATAATGGAGCGTTCCAAATTATATTCATCCAATTCAGGTAATTGAAGCAGGAAAAAACTACATTTATAGGCTGTGTAATGATGCAGCGAAAATCTACAATATATATCACGCTTAGGGATCATGCATTAATCTAAAACACTCTGAGTTCTCCAAATCCTCAAAGAGTGGATATGGAGAACTGAAGTACAAGGAAATCAAAACAGATGACTGTGCTTAGACATTGTAATTTTTTGTAAAAATTTAGCAACCCCTAACACATTTAAATCAAGCCACGTTACTGTACTTTTACATCAGACATTTTTTGATTTGGTATTTAAGGTGTCAGAAATGAAAATTTCCTCACCCTCAAGTACTTCCAATTCTTTTTGAGGATATTTTTCCCTGTCGATCAATAAAGAATATATTTTGAAGATAGCTGAAAAATCTGTAACCACTGATGTCCATAGTAGGAAAAAACAAATATTATGGAAGTCAATGGTTACAGGTTTCAAGCTTTCTTCAAAATATCTTCTTTTTTGTTCAGAAAAAAGTAAGTCAAATAGTTTAGAATAAGTGAAGGGTGAGTAAATGATAAAAATTTTCAGCTTTGGTTGAAAAATTCTTTCAAAAATCTGACTTGGTATATGGGGTGATTTGTTTAGATATTTATTAGTATGCTAATACATATAGAAGTGAAGTGAAGTGAAGTGAAGTGAAGTGAAGTGAAGTGAAGTGTGGCGTCCCATACTTGGA
>CAIGQV010016547.1:12693494-12740689 GCA_903798115.1 Danio jaintianensis | reverse complement strand
CTTCCCCTTCCGCTTTCGTGTGTGTGTGTGTGTGTGTGTGTGTGTGTGTGCACGCAGGCTCATATATGAGTCAGCCTGCTCACGTATCTCAGGATTTGAGCTCCACTGAACCCTGCAGCTCATCTTTAATAGTGTCAGATTATTTGTTGTTTTGCCTCAAGTGCTTGTCACACACATTCTCACTCACGTACATGCTTATCGTGCATCATGAGCACATGATTCAGAAATGTTCCTTCTCTGGGCTTGATTTTTCCTGGGTCAATTTCTTTCCCACAGTTTTGAGCAACATTAACCTTCCACCTTCGCAAAAACAAGCACAGCCCATAAATGTGCTGATTACTGCTCGCTGTCTGCGTAAAAGTTCTCTCAGGGAAAATAATAACACTCAGGCTAAGTAAAGCTGGCACGAGCTCTGAGTAGGTCAATGATGCAACCAATTTTGTCCAAAAAATGTGCTTTGACTTCACAGCTTCTAAACTCACAGACACCTTGTTTACCAAACTGAAATTCACAATTACTCGCTTTCATTGCATGTGTCTCTGGAAGTATAACTTAACATACCTGAGAACAAGCATGAGGTGGGGTGCTTACTTATTAGGCCTATAAGAAAAAACTTATACACACATGCGTACACACAAAGATATCCAAATTTCTTAAATCCCAAATGTCAGGTTTAATGACGCTCAAATGACTGTCCATATGGAGCACCTGCACCAGTGTGGTCAGAGCTGGCAGCCTTGTTGATTCTTGGGTGAGAATTTTCAACAAAAAGGACACTTGGAAATATTAAACTTTTCCAGTAGTAGCTTCAGGGATGTTTTGTACAAAAAATGGGTTTTATTGATGAAATTAAGTCTTTCTGCTGAGGAAAAGGAAAAATATTTAAAGTAAAGAACATTGTTCTATCCACTAAAAAAAACAAAAATTTGTATGTGTATTTCACATCAGTATTGGCTAGAATGTAATGATGCCCTCATGTGTTGTACACAAAAATAGCTTCATGTACACATGCATTTTAGTCATTGTTTGATTAGATATTTATTATTTGAAGAGCTTATTTGCAAAAAACAGAAAACAAAACTCCATTTTTGTAATTTTCAGATATCATGATTGCAAAAAATAAAAAACATGATTCATTAAAATGACTAAAACTGGAGTATTTATTTTGTCATTTTCAGAAATCACGCATTATTAAATGGTAAAAAGGCAAAGCATGGCAAAAACATTCAGAAAAAATCAAAAAATTGTAGTTATCTGCTTTTGAAAAACGAACTGTTCATATATTAGCCTAAATAATGAGTTTTACAAAGGTGGTTTTATATACAGAAAAAACCCTCAAATAAAATGTCAACATATGGATGAAATAATATAGTCATTCTGCATATAAATATTTATGTAAAAAAAATACTCTTTTGTTTTGAAGGATAATGGCGAAGAATAAAGATTTACAATGACAGCTAATTATTATATTGGGGCTGCACTGTGATTCTGAAATAGAGTCTTTTAATAAGATGTCATCATATGATTCTTGTTCTAAATATGCCTGACATTTATTTTTTTTTTTTTACATTTATTTGTTTTTTAACACTGAATGACATTTTACTGGCTGCCTGTGATCATTATTTCTGAGTCATTATTGTTTTGGTTCTTAGAAAAAAATGTAACCTATATTTACACCATTTTTGCTTAAATGATTGAACCCCTCTTTTTGTTTTTGTTCAATCTCACACAGATCCTTATGTTAATTGTAAAAGCTCATAAGATTAATATTTATTCAGTGAGAGGTGAACATCTCCCCCTTAAATGAAACAGCAATTCCCAGTTAAGCAGTACATAATATTCACAGTGTAAGCAAAGAAAGTGAAAATATTTCTATGTTCTCCTGAACATTACTCCCCGTCAAAAAGAACATTGTATTCCAAACACATCTATGCTGGATGCTTTTATAGATCGATAGTATTTTCACCGGACACCAAGTGCCTCTCAAATGTCCTCATTTGCCTGTCAGCATTTTCTCATAAGCTGATTATGTTACAATACTGATGTGCTCTATTTATCATTTCAAGTGGGTAATTGTTATGTAACATCTATAGAAATAGATGGCGAGGCCTACATTCCGCAGAGATGAGGGTGGTGTCAGCCAGCAGAGGGCGCTGTTGATTAATCAAGCTATTAGTTTTATTGACTGATGCTATCTGAGTCTGGATTACAGTTGACATCCAACACATCTGCCTCCGTCTCAACTGTTTTTTTTCTTCAGTATGTTATTTTGTAAATCAAGTGACAATCCAATAGCAAAATGTCTTTTGTTTTCATTATTCGTGTACAAAGGTAAGCAAAATGTACTTATAATCATACCTTTCTTGGTACAGCGTTATTAATGTAGCCTAAATAATTTACATGTGCTAATTGTCTTAGCCTTACATATTACATACTAAACGTTTTTTTTTTTTTTGTGAATTTAAAACAACAACAAAGACTTTAAACACAAACCTCGGGCCGTAATGGATTAGCATCTAGCTATATACATATAGCATCTATATTTCAACGTGATAGGTGATTTTTTTATTTTTTCGAAATTCCAAGTTTGTTTGGAAGCTTAACCTAAACTATTTTGATCTTCAAAATACGCAGGTGTATTAGTTGTTTTTCTGCTTCTGTTAACTGTACAAACCTCATTTATGTCAGTCAACAGTTGAACCACTGACACATTCACAGCCGCCCCAAAATACTCTGCAAAAGCCGCTTAAATACGGTTCATTATGCGTGCGAGGCCAGTTGTTTGTGTAAAGCCTCTCATTATGACTATGGAGGTCTTTATTTATGTTTATTTGAACCGCCATGCCATCAAGTCTAGTTATGCTTTATGCAAACAAACATGCGTGGATGTATGTTGATGATTTTAATTCCATGCGTCTGCGATAAATGCACATAAGTGTGTGTTTGCGTGTGTGTGTGTGTGTGTGGAGTGACTCACGCTCTTCCAGCGAGGCACACAGCATATGAGCAGTTCAGCAATCAGTCATTCACAGGCTCCCCCTCACTGTCGTGTGTGTGTGTGTGTGTGTGTGTGTGTGTGTGTGTGTGTGTGTGTGAGAGAGAGAGAACCAGAAAGTCAGTGTATGGATAGTTCACAGAAAATGCAAATTTACTATTTTACTCAACCTCTGGCCATTGAATCGGACTCTTTTTTTTTTTTTTTTTTCATTCAGCAGAGCAATTGTGGTCACTGTTGGTAGCCGATAACCTGCATTTTCAGATTTACAAGTTTAAGAGTAAAAAAACAAAACATACAAAGCAAAATTAACATTTTGGTTCATGTTGAGACATTGAGGTCTTATAAATCAAGTGGTACTTAAATGGTACTTTTGTGCGTACATGCTGCAACCTACATAAAGTATAAAAACTGTAAGACAGGAAGCTCCAGACTGTTGTGAATGTGCTCACAACATGATATTATAATACATATGTGATCTTATTATTATTCATTCATTTATTCATTTTCCTTCGGCTTAGTCCTTTTATTAATCAGGGGTCGCCACAGCGAAATGAACTGCCAACTTATCCGGCATATGTTTTACACAGCGAATGCCCTTCCAGCTGCAACCCATCACTGGGAAACATCCATACACACTTATTCACACACATACACTACGGACAATTTAGTTTATTCAATTGACATACTGCATGTCTTTGGACTGTGGGGGAAACCGGAGCACCAGGAGGAAACCCACGCCAACATGGGGAGAACATGCAAACTCCACACAGAAACGCCACCTGGACTCGAACCAGCGACCTTCTTGCTGTGAGGCGACAGTGCTAATTACTGAGCTACCGTGTCGCCATCTTATTACTAATGCACTGTAAAACAAAATCTGTTATTTTCCTTTTTTTTCTGGCAGCTGGGGGTGCCGAAAAAAAACGTAGAATAACGTCCGTTAAATCACAAAAATTTACCGTAAAATAACACGTTAAATTACAGAAATTTCCTTAAATGTAAATTTCCGGTAAATTTCTGTAAAAAAAAACATAACATAACGGAATTTTTTAACAGTGTATTAAATTTGTTTTCTCTGTTTATCTTTTTATGAATCAACAAGCACCAAATCATTTTACATGCACTGCAAAATAAATGTACGCAAAATTGTAATTAATTTGAGATTTTAGACTGACAGTCACTCTTTTCCAAACTGGACAAATAAACCTCTCACGGGCACTGCAGAGTGAGAGCAATCATGGCTGACATACTGAAGGGTCGTTCCAAACCACAGTGCTCAAAACTGGCACCTCTAAGGGCCATCTGGAAGTATTTTCAAGAGTATAAGTGATGGCCATTTTTTTCTCCTATTATTCCTTGCCCATTTTATTGTGACGCAGCTGACACTCGAATGAACAGGATTTTATTTTTGGCCCCCAACACTCTTCATCCTATTGAACCCATCGAAAAGATTAGGGCATAGGTTTGAGCCCTTCAGAATGTTCTTTTGACATGCTTTGCTGGTTTTGATTCCTTCTTTTGTAATGTAGTTTGTCGCTAGGAATTACGCTGAAATATTTCTATTTAAAAATTAGTTGAATGAATGCTGATTGACAGCTTCAGTAACATCATATACCATCAATCAATCAACAACAGCATCTTAGCTCACAGTAGGTCTGTTTTTTATTTATTTATAGGTTGTCCTTAAAAATCAATTCCTCTACTGAGAAAAAAAGAATGGGATTTGTACTTCTGATTCTCGCTGGTTGAACTCTGTTCGCCCTCATCTGTGGCAACGCTGTGCTTCAGTTCATCTTGGTAACTGGAACAGCATTACTTTCATGAATCACACTACACACCCTCCCTTTCTTGTTTCATGCAAATAACGTGTAATTGCATCCTAATTATCAGCTGTATAGGGAAAATGATCTCATTAGACCTCATCATTAGCATTACTGTAATATTGTTGCTAAGTGTTTATCTTGTTGCTAGGCTGACTTTTTTTCTTTAGTGGAAGCCTTAAGATAACATACTCGAGAATGCCAAGAATACAAAATAAACTCAGCTCAATATTTCATGTCCACACCTTTATTTATTTGGTGAGAAGCTGTCAATTAAGTAGAATAATGTACAGCCAGTCAGTCATTATTGCGAAATAAACCATTTCAGGGTGACACCAGGTCACCCTGCCGGAGGGTGTATTTTGTGATAATGACCATCTTATTGTATATAAGCTCCTTACAGCATATGTTCACAGCCCCTTTATATAATAAAAATAAAAGCTAATCATGTGCATTAATGGCCATAAGAAACCTCAATGAAATACTGAAAGAATAGCTTTGGGAAAAAGTCTTCACTGGTGCACAACAAAGCTGCCGGACCCCCTGCTTACTACCATTATTAGAAAAACTCAAAAGGTTTTTTTAAGGCTGCAATTGGTTTCTAAAAGAACATTTTCGACCAACAGGACATAAAGAGAGCATCAGTCACGTTGACACAGGGGCTTGTGCTGAAAAGCCAGAAAGTTGGCAAGATGTGACATCCCATGTGCCGTGATTGCAGTCTAATTCCACATAGTCGAGTTAAAGGACAAATACCCATTTTACATGTCTCCTTAAACAAACAAACAAACCCAATTCAGATCATCTTCTCATTAGCAGAGACTGAAATACCTGTAATGGGTGTGACAGACAAAGGAGACATCCAAAACATGCAGTGTTGGTGGTCCTCCAGGAACGTGGATGAGAAACCCTGACCTAAAGCACACACTAAAATACTAGTTAAATGTCATGTGAATCTTACATGTTATCTTAAGTTATTTAACCCCAACTGATGCAGAGAGTAGCTTCTTATTTACAACCATGTCGGAAAGCATATCCTGGTCATGGAAAAGATGTTAATCTGTTTCAGAAGAGTTTAATTATTGGCATGCATCAAGCAAAGAAAACATCTATGGCTGAAACTGCTAAAATTGGGTTAAGAACTGTCCAATGCATTATTAAAAACTGGACAGATAACGGGGAACAATCATCTTTGAGGCAAAAATGTGGTCAGGAAAAAATCATGAATGATCAAGATCATACAGTGAAATCAAAACGTAAAAAAAACAACAACAGTAGATCTCACAGCTATGTTTAATAGAGAAAGAAAGAACATTTTCATATGCACAATCCGAAAGGAACTCTGGGGATTGGCACTAAACTGTGTAGTCTTAGGAAAACCACTTATCAGTGAGTTTAATTGAAAAAAAGGCTTCAGTTTGCTAGAAATGAGCATGAAGATAGGGCTCTGGAGCAATGGAAGAAGGTCATGTGATCTGATGAGTCCAGATTTACTCTGTTCCAGAATGATGGGCACATCAGGGTAAGTAGACACATGGATGGGTGTAGGTGAAGACATTATTAACACACAATGTAATGGGTAATTAAATAATTAATATATAAATAATTCGGGGCTGCACGGTGGCGCAGTGGGTAGCACGTTCACCTCACAGCAAGAAGGTCGCTGGTTCAACCCTTGGCTGGGTCAGTTGGCGTTTCTGTGAGGAGTTTGCATGTTCTCCCCGTGTTCACGTGGGTTTCCTCCGGGTGCTCCGGTTTCCCCCACAAGTCCAAATACATGCGCTATAGGTGAATTGGGTAGGCTAAATTGTCCGTAGTGTATGTGTGGGAATGAGTGTGTATGGATGTTTCCCAGTGATGGGTTGCAGCTGGAAGGGCATCCACTGCGTAAAAACATATGCTGGATAAGTTGGCTGTTAATTCCGCTGTGGTGACCCCAGATTAATAAAGGGACTAAGCCGAAAAGAAAATGAATGAATAAATATAAATAATTCTCATTTCTAGTAACAATCGCTCGTGCATGCACATCCACTACGTATTGGACCTGATCCAGTATGTCATCGTGCTACAAGCTGCAGTGAGGACACACTCCTGTGATCTGCAGTTGGTCATGTCCAGGTTCAGCAGCGTTATGTGCCTAAACATTGGGGTCAGCTGAATACCTGAAATATACTAAATGACCAGATTAATCCATCAATGGATTTTTAATTCCCTGATGGTAGGGGCATATTCCAAGATGACAATGCCAGAATTCATAGCCTTGAATTGTGAAAGAGAATCCAGATCTTAACCTAATTGAGAATCTTTAGGATGTACTGGAGAAAACTTAGGGCAATGCATCTACACTCCCATCATCAATACAAGATCTTGGCAAAAAAATAAATGCAACTCTGGATGACAATAAGTGACATTGCATTGACACCTATGCCATGGCGAATGTGTGCCATAATCAAAGCTAAAGGCAGTCCAACAGAATACTTTTTTTTCCTTTAAAAATTACTTTAGTTAAGTAATTTTTTTATTAGTCTTACTTTTTTTTTCATTTTTAAAAAGAAAAATGACTTTAAAATGACAAAGGTGTGTGTGTGCGTGCGTGCGTGTGTGTATGTATGTATGTATGTATATATATATATATGGCTGCACGGTGGCGCAGTGGGTAGCACATTCGCCTCACAGCAAGAAGGTCGCTGGTTTGAGCCTCAGCTGGGTCAGTTGGCGTTTCTGTGTGGAGTTTGCATGTTCTCCCCGTGTTCGTGTGGGTTTCCTCCGCGTGCTCCGGTTTACGCCACAATTGGGTAGGCTAAATTGTTTGTAGTGTATATGTGTGTATAGATGTTTCCCAGTGATGGGAACACTCTTGTGTTTGATTAACTTTTTTATACACACGATTATGCCGTCGAACTGTAATGTGGCTGTATATCGGCACTAGTGGGAGGCGTGCGTTGTGTCCCACCAGTGACGATATACAGCCACATCACACTGCTACGAGTGTGATATTGCGTTTATACAACAGTTCGACGGCATAATCGTGTGTATAAAAAAGTAAATCAAACACGGAGAGTGACGTCAGAGCAGCAGAAACTGTTGCTACTTCACACACGTCACTTTAGAGCTAGTATTTGAATGATTCTCTAGCGTAATGTCTAAAGTGATTACAAAACAGGTGATTTTGCTGACATTTTAAGATTATAAGGCTGAACGGCATGAAATGCCATCAGTCTACAGAGATTTCCCAGTATTTCCCTGTTGCAATCGGGAGATCACAGTATTTATCGCCGAAATAGCCAAAGCAGCACCAACACTACTAGATACTGTTGTGTACTGTTGTGCTAAACACATGCGGCCATTTCTTCTTTCTTTTTTTTTACTGGACTAGTCTGCAGTAACGAAACCAGAAGACGTCTCACACTCAAAACACTACAGTTATATAACATTATATTGACCTTATTCTTCAATGCGGAAGTGCGCTCATTTTTGCGATTGTTTTAAAACTTCAGATTCAGCTGCCTATGGGAGAAATGACTAGGAATAATAAATGGCAGAAAACGGTCAAACTACTTACTCTACAAACAAGTGTTTGCATGACAGACACAGCAGAATAATATAAAAAGAAAATATCAGTTTGCAACATCAAGCAGCAAAACGAGCTGTTTTTAACGTCTAAAAAGGAATGGAAGTGAATGAGACCGGAAGTCTCGAGCCAAAATGATTCAAATGGCTGCGCCCACTCGTACTCGGAGAATAAGGTGAATACAATAATTATACAGCACTACAACATACAAAAAAAGAAGATCGACTTAGAATGTCATTTACCTGTTTAATAATGATTTCATCAGCTGTAGTTAGAAATTACGCTGTTTTCCCTCCTCTAAGGGCTTATTATGCAGTCTCTGTCACCATCTTGTAGATGCACAATGTCAACCGTCTTTGCTCAATGACAGGCCAATGGCCGCCGACACGCTGTCTCTCCGAAATTATAAATATTTAAAATAGGCAGTATCCTTATAAATAAACTGCATAGTTGCGATCTAAACAGCTACATTCTCGACTAAAAAAAGCCTCAAAAGTACATTATGTTGTCCACCAGCAGCAATATTTGTCAAACTGTAGAGTGTCCTCTGCTTGTTGCTGTATGTGGGCGGAGTAATACACAAGGGTGAAGGGTTAAGAAGCTGGATGAGTGCTGTTATTTGCAAAATACGGCTATCAGCCAATCAGATTCAAGAACCAGACAGAACTGTTGTATAAATATATATATATACAACTTTTGTTATGGTGAAAAGCAGCTTGAATATTCAACAAAATTAAATCATTTATAGTCTGTGGATCAAAAAAAGCAAACAGATGAAAGTGGTTGAAATGGCTACATTTTTATTTTAATTCAACACCACAGTATATGATATAATTTTTTGTCAATTTGTGATGACCACAAGAGAATGATTCTCACTAGACATCCACAGAAATGCCAGTAAAGAGGAATAATAAAAAAGAACTTTTGACCTTTGCGTATCTGACCAGTAATTGCAAGAAATGTCTAATGGGGGTTATTTAGGGTCAGCCAGTTATTACATCTAAAGGCTCTTTCACACTTAATGCAACACGTTAAAGCGAAGCACAGCCAAACAGTGTTATCACACAGAAAACCAAATGGTTGTTTTGTGGTTCTGACCAACAAAGCATTTTTATGCCTGCATCCTGAATTTCTTTCTGTATCTCATATGTTTTCCCCTTTTGCTTTGACCTCATCCATTTCCACAATGACCAAGAGCATCGGTCCTCCAGGGTATACAGTATACCACCACCACTGGCACTACCACATCTCTTAAATGTACACATACACATATATATCTTGAGCAAGGTTTGGTAGAGGACATTTAGCCACACTGTTACGTTTCCCCTGTCAGAAATGGAGTCCATTAACTCCATGTGTTAAGGAGCTTATTGTGTCACATCATATAAAACCTCTGACAGAAAATAGTGGAGCTTCAAGTCATCCTTCACACTAACAGCTTGAGCAGGAGAGACAGCAGGAAAGTGTGTGTGTGTGTGTGTGTGTGTGTGTGTGTGTGTGTGTGTGTGTGCGCGTGTGTGCGCGTGTGTGTGCATGTGCGTGTGTGCTGGGTTAGTTAAGGCAAATGAACAGACTTATGCTGGCTTCATTTGTCTGCTCAATTCTTTAACGGAACAAAATTATGAGTAATCAGGAAAATTCTAGCTTTGTAAGCCTAATTAAATAAGAGTTTGGCTGGCCACTGAGAAGAGGGGCTTAATACAGTGTGTGTGTGTGTGTGTGTGTGTGTGTGTGTGTGTGTGTGTGTGTGTGTGTGTGTGTGTGTGTGTGTGTGTGTGTGTGTGTGTGTGTGTGTGTGTGTGTGTGTGAACAATATCCTCAGACAAGCTGAAGGCTTAGATGAGGCAATACACTCTTAGGTTATGCGAGTATGTTTGTGTGTGAATCTACAGACTGTTATACTCACTCTTTTTAATTATTTATGTGCGGGAAGATTTATTTATGAAAGACTTCTCTGTAGGCACATATCTTGGCTATGAAAAAAATAGATATTTTCTGTCATTGCTCCAGAAAAAAAAAAGTTTACTGAACTCTGTTGTTTATCAGAAATGCAAATACCTTTTCATTTCCAATTCAAGTTTTTGAATATGAATTGAATTTGTGATAAGGTTGCAAACAGGACGCATAGATGAAATGTTTTATATGGACGTCAGAAAATACATTTTAAAATGAATTCACAGTAATTCATTTAGCAAATGTGTTTCAGGATAAACACTCAAATGTGTGTTTTGGCCATGGATGGATGGATGTGTGCGTGTTATAAATGAATTAACAATTAATATATTCTGTCATACTAAATGATTTTTTATTTGCTTCAATTATGCTTTTTAATGTGAAATGAGTCTAAAAGCAATTAGTAAACACTACAATATTTACTCCCACAATAAAACTGCCCTGCACTGAACATTTTGTGACACTTGTTTTAAAATTAGTAAATGATTGTAAAACAAAGAAATTCTTGAAACAACACAAATATAAGCCTAAAATACAGAAAGATCAAGAAATGTTTAAGTCAGGACTTGCTAAAAATAGTCGATGAAATTAATACATTTAAAACACATTTGACATCTTCCCCCATCCTCTCATTTATAATACAAAAATGACATCTGTGTGACAACAAGCCCAGCCCTCCCTGACAATAAACCGTTGTCCACCCCTAGACACCCATCATCAGCTTCAACTCTGTGAGTGACCAGTCTCAGGTAGCAGCGGAGGGGGAAGGGCTAAGAGAAACGGAGAGAAATAGCCTCCATTAGCTGAGAGCTCAAGCACCGTAGAGGTTAATCATTACTTCAGCATCACTTCTTCAGCTGAAAGCCAGATGGCTGAGTGGATCCCTCACAGAGACAGAGCAAGAGCTCAGAGCAGCACCCCCTGCTGGACTACACCAACACAAACACACACAGACAAACACACAACACAGTTGCCAAGTCTGCTTATAATATGGATCTTTGGCCTTCCTTTTTGTTATGTTGCAAATTACTTGGTTTATTTAAAAAAATAGGAAAATATGAAATATTTCGTATGATAATATGACAAGCAACTTAATTTTGTTGCGTTTATGTTCATTGTTTATTTATTATGCACATTGTATGGCTACTGTTCGCAGGGATAATTTTACCCAAAAATGAAATTTTACTCATTATTTACTCACCCTCAGATATTTTGGAGAAATCTGAAAACCTGTGACCATTGACTTACACAGTAGAAATCAAAAATACTATGGTTGCAGGTTTTCATCTTTCTTCAATATATGTTATTTTGTGTCCAACAAAAGAAAGAAACTCTAACAGGTTTGGAACAAGTGAACGGTGAGTAAATGATGACAGAATTTAAATTTTTCTGTGAACTAACCCTTTAATAACTAATAATTGTAGTAATTCCCTTGATGCTTTGTGTGAATTATGTGAGTAACTTTCTTAAGTATCAGTGAAAAAAAAAATGGTACAGTGTGGTGTAATTATTCTCACAGTTCATCCATCAAATACTGAAAAAGCAACTGAATTTAATGAAAATAATGAAATACTTTCAGCAGACCACGAATAACCCCCAAAACTCTAAAACTCTCTATCTGCAGCAATATGTGTTTATTAAATATTACTGTGGGAAATACAGAGAGGCAGCACGGTGGCGCAGTGGGTAGTTGGCTGGTTCGAGCCTCTGCTGGGTCAGTTGGCATTTCCGTGGGGAGTTTGCATGTTCTCCCCGTGTCCGCGTGGGTGTCCTCTGGGTGCTCCGGTTTCCCCCACAAGTCCAAAGACATGCACTATAGGTGAATTGGGTAAGCTAAATTGTCCGTAGTGTATGTATGTGAATGGGAGTGTATGGGTGTTTCTCAGTGATGGGTTGCAGCTGGAAGGGCATCTGCTGCATAAAACATATGCTGGATAAGTTGGCAGTTCATTCCGCTGTGGCGACCACAGATTAATAAAGGGACTAAGCCGAAAAAAAAAATGAATGAATGAATGAAATACAGAGAGAAAATAAACAGTGACCTCAAAAGAGCTTTGTTCACAGATATGCTGATGATACTAATGCCAACTTTAAATACCAAGCGTAACATATTTTCATGGTGAATAGCAAAGCCAGATGTATCTTTCACTAAGTTTTCAGTTACAGTATATATATATATATATCAGAGAGTGAGAGAAACACAAATAACTATATTGATTGTTTGAATCGCTAAACCTTATTATTTTAAAGGATTTATTTCAGCTATATGAGACATATAAGGGGGATAAATTTTTTTAATTAAATCATTCTTATGATTTGTTTTATTTCATTCATTCATTCATTTTCTTTTCGGCTTAGTCCCTTTATTAATCTGGGGTCGCCACAGCGGGATGAACCGCCAACTTATCCAGCATACGTTTTACGCAGCGGATGCCCTTCCAGCTGCAACCCATCACTGGGAAACATTCATACACACTCATTCACACACATACACTACGGACAATTTTAGCTTACCCAATTCACCTATAGTGCATGTCTTTGGACTTGTGGGGGAAACCGGAGCACCCGGAGGAAACCCACGCGAACACGGGGAGAACATGCAAACTCCACGCAGAAATGCCAACTGACCCAGCCGAGGCTCGAACCAGCGACCTTCTTGCTGTGAGGCGAATTGTTTTATTTTGTTATGAATATTTGTATTATACAGCTCACCCTTAGTGCTTATGTTTGTCTCTTTTTTCCATCTCTCTCCAATCACATTCTCTTCACAAGTTATTGGAAGTTAGTGGATGGAAAGTGTTTCCTGCTACAACAATTTAATATTTTTTGTATGTATTATTGTGTGTGTGTGTGTGTGTGTGTGTGTGTGTGTGTGTGTGTGTGTGTGTGTGTGTGTGTGTGTGTGTGTGTGTGTGTGTGTGTGTGTGTAAAAACCTTTTGAAAACCGTTGTCAATGCAATATTTCATTTATTGATAATTTTGAATTAAAGGGATATTTCACCCCAAAATATATTTTTTTAATAATTTATGCACCTTTGACTTGTTTCAAACCTGTTTGAGTTAATTCTTCTGTTGAACACAAAAGAAGATATTTTGAAGAATGTTGGAAAGCTGTTATAGTTGACTCGTTGTATTAGAGTCAATGGTTACAGGTTTCCAGCTTCAAAATATCTTTTTTTTTGTGTAAAGGGACAGTAAACGATGACAGAATTTTTAATTTGGGGGAACTATCCCTTTAATGGTATTGATGCTAATAAATAATGGCTTGTTTTTGAAGCTTTGGTTGCATGTTTGTCTTGTGAGAATTGGCAACACACACACACACACACACACACACACACACACACACACACACACACACACACACACACACACACACAAACTGGAGATGTGTGCACCTCCACAGTGTGTCTGTTCTGCCTGAAGTGTGGAACTCCCCAGCGCCGGCCAAACCAACGGCTGAGTGAGCATGTAGCTTTACTTGCCACAGTGATGGCTCTGTTTCCACAACTCCAACATGTTAAGGGAGATATCATGCACATGGCTTTCACACTGACTGACCAACATCACTCAGAGTGCTTGTATTCAGGCGGCCCCATGGACCGCTTGTTTGCAGACAGAGATAAACACTCTGGCACTTTGTTAGATTTCCAGAAGTTTCTGTCTGTAATAATTACTTTCTCTGTGTTTTCCCCCTCCTCATTCTCCCCTAAAGCCCAACAGTCTCCTGTCACTGTGCTCCATCCCTCATCAGTATTTCTGTCTTTCCCCCATCCTCTCAGTCACAGTCTAATGGTCATGCTTAATTGGCAGCTGTCTAATTGCTTCTCATTAGCTTGTGAAGCCAAACATCCCTGACACAACAAATAAACAAAGGCTTTTTTTATTTGCTTCAGGTTTTTTTTTAGAATTTCTTCAGGTCCCCCCTCCTTCTTGTCAAGATTTCTCTCAAAATGTTTGTCTTTTATCTCCTTATCGTTTTGATCTGACTGCCTACTTTCAACTGAATGGCTTTTTTTTCCTGAGTTTCTCAGGGCATGTCTTAAAACAGAGTGTCCTGTCATCAAAATCATTCCAGTTCACTGAAATTAAAATTCTCAGAATGCACCAGGAGGGAAATGGCAGAGGAAATACAAGGTCCCAGGTGAGCAGCTATCATTGTAATGATGCGTGACGTGGGCTGATGACGTAAAGCAGGCAGTAAGTGCTGTCGGTCATGACCAAATAAGATAGTCGATGTTGCTTTCGCACTGACTTCAGTTATAAATGACAGAAAGGACCTGAATTACAGTATATTTCATCCTCGGTGTGTCTGCAAGAGAAACAGTACTGCATACTGTTAAGTATTATACTGGAATTCCAGTTACTACACATGTATATAATGCACGTTTCATTTATTTGTTAATTTATGTGTTCTGTAGTTTTGTTGATATTAATGTCTGAAAGCCAGTGCTAAAGGGATACTTCACCCCAAAATTTAAATCTCACCCTTAGAAATAAAGGTACAAAATCTGTCACTGGGGTGGTACCTTTTCAAAAGGTACCCTTTTGTACTGTACAGGTGGGCATTAGTACCTTTAGAGTACACTTTTGTACCTTTAAGGTGCTATGAGGTACAAATTTGTACTTTTTAGGTATTAATATGTACCTTTACATAGGGGGGTGGGTGATTGGAGTCAATGGCTACTGGTTTACAAAATTCTTCAAAATATCTTCATTTGTCTTCAAGAAAATAAAGAAGCTCATAATGGTTTTAAATAAGTGGAGGGAGGGTAAATGTTGACATTTTTGTGAGAACTATCCATTTAATAGACTATATTTTTTGCTTAAAAATTGTAGAGTTTGCCCATATTTCATGATGGCACTGTACTTGAATAGCTGCTATGAAACACTTGCGATGTGGCTGATAAAAGCCAAATACATTTTATTGCGTGGCTACATAATGAGATCATATTTCCTTGCCCTTACAACTAAAGGGGATGGTCAACATAAAACATTGTTTCATATCCAGTCTTCAGTGTCACATGATTTTTCAGTAGCGATTGTTACATGCTGATTTATTGCCCAAGAAACATGTTGAAAACCGTTGGTTTACTTTATTATGGTATTTTATTTTGATGATTGCCTGAATGTGGTCCTCAGCCGACATGGGAATGAACTCTGGAGTGGTTCACTTGTAGAGAGAAACAATCCCACCCAATGGAGCAATGAATTAGGCTTTATGACAATGTATATGTTATTATACACTTCAAGAAAAATAGCAATGTTTGTTTTACTAATACCTTTCAGAATTAATTGTGGGTTAATCTGGATCAAAAGCAATCTGCAATGCAAAACAGAGCTGCTGTCTATCCTTTCTGATAGATGACAGATATGAGCAGAATCCTGGAACATAAACCAATGATATGAGTTAACTTGCACATGGTAAATTTTGGTCTATTTAAAAATATTGCATTGGGAAAGCAAAATAAAGCAAGATGAAGTTTTTATACCTGTTTTGGGACAAAGCAAATGATCTACAGGTGTGAAAATGCCCTAAGAGTGAAGAACATCCTAACTATCTAACAAACATTGTTTTTCACTATATAGAATGCTTTGTGCAATGAAAAAGTTCTATGAATGTTAAAGATGTTATAGATTCCAAAAAGGTTAGATAATCTTTTTAAGAGAATTTTCAGATGCATAGGAGCATGACCACAAATGCACGATTTAAAAGAAAAAAACTGTCAAAACGAAAAAACGATTTAAAAGCAAAAATGCCTTATGAAGGGCTGTCAAGAGCATTCCAAAGAAACAGATGACGATATACACCTTACCATAAAGTCATGTTGGACAATCAGAATAAGCCACTAAAAATGTACTATTATCAGTTCTGGTTGACCTGCATAATACATTCTGATGCCTTTGTTCTGAAATTAAGTGGGATAATGAACCTGAAATTTTGAATTAGAATAAAAAGTTGAATTAAACTCACCATGTTTGTTTTATAATCCATGATCTTCACTGCCTGATTAAGAAACAATGTAAAGTGGGTCTCACACTGGACATGAAGAACTGCATTAATTTCTTTTGTTCCACGGCATGTCTTTAAAATATGAACATTTATTTTACCACAGTATTTTCAATTGATTTTCTACGCTCAACTGCTCCTCACGGCACTTGCTTTTAAATGGCTTTTTATCCCGTTTTGCTCTTGAACAATAAAACAAATGCTGAAGTCTATTTAACTGACTATATTTTGATTCAATTACGTTATTGATGCTTTAAAAGGAACCTAGAATGTGAAAATAATCACATCAACCTTTCATTAGAAGTTCATCAGTGGCTAAAAAACAAGGACACACATCTTGTAAACAACAGAGATCATAATCTGAGGTCACACAAGGGAAATGATGGTGTGGACAAACCAAAAACTTTTTGTTTTGTAGGATACATGACTACACAGTTTTTGAAAATCTTTATTCTGACAGGAGTTTTCAAAAAGTCTTGGTTTCAGGTACTGTGTTTCCAAGGTACTGCGTTTGCCTGTGGACGAATGGTCTAAAAAAGCAGTTTTGAAAAACTGAGCCTAATTATGCTTTGGGGAAACATGGCTACAACTGTTTGACAATTTGCACAACAAATCAAAAATATTCTGGCCTAATCGACATCTACATTCCATTATATTCCTCTTCATCGAGCTGTTTTTGAACCCAAACGCTTATTTCATGATTGGGTGCTTTTTGAAAAGGTTTTCTCAATATTTATGATTCATAACATAAGCAAATAACTACAGAACAGAATGCAAAACAGTGTCTCTCTTCGCTCGTCTGCCTCCCTGCATCTCTTTGAATTTGGCAGTGCTTGAGTGTCTGGTAACCCGTGTCACCTTTAAATCTATCCCCCATGTACTTTCCTACTCGTACAGCGAACTCCCGATTCTAATTCGCCTCTCTGTGCAGAGTGCTTTAGCAGCCTGCTGGCCAACTCCATACAGGCAGCAATGCATCACGCTTTAAAATGGACATCCGAACAGCAGAGCAGTTTAGCCAGAGCAGCGTGATATATAGAGCCTCTTGTTTGAGTGGTGAAAAACATCAGGCCATGTGAATGCAGACGCCTCCCTGTGCCACCGTTCTGCCTTTGCCACAGCGTGTCCCTGGGGTGTGAGAAATGTGTGAACAACAGTATTTGCTTTGAAGAGAGACGCTGAGGAGATGACTGCTTCGGGTGAAGTGCACTCACTGATTTTCAGCCACTCTATCACTCCCATGCAAACAGCCACACTCAAAGTATGCCAGAGGATTGAATATTCATCACTTTTCTCTTTAGCTTAAAAGGAAAGAGACGTAATCATGCCAAATAAGTCTCGGGGATGCATGTCCTGGAGAGGTAACAAAATGTGATATAACTACACAAATATGTGCATATTTCTTGTAAATTCAGATAAGCAGACGTGATTTCTTTGCATCATATGGGTTTTTAATTTCATTCTCTTTCATCAATCAAATTGCTGTGCAGTTTGATAGGCTTTCAACTTACACTTGACCACACAAATGTCTCAGATATGATTCTATTCTGCTGTTTTTTTACTATTTCTGAAGCAAAATTTTCACTTCAGCACACTTATCTCACATTTAATTTGCATTTAAGATTTGCAGTTACTAGTTCATGTATCTTATTCATGACTGCCTTTTTGAATGGTTCATGGCGTTTCCAAATTTCCTTATGGATGATGCTAATGCCGGGCAGCAACACTTTTGGTTGAATGCTCTCTGAGCCCCATGGGGCAAGCAAATTCATGATCACTTTTTGTATGTGTTTCATTCACATTTGCTCGGTCAAATGGGGCTTCTTCTCCCTCAAACTTTCTGATGGCAAAACCATTTGGAAAGAGTATACCCATGTTTTATATTTATATTTTTATTTATATGCCTTTTTTGCTATTATATTTCATCAAAATGAGTAAAATCACTGCTCTCTGCCATTTTCAGGGTGCATAGATCTGTAAAAACAAAAGCTTTGTTTTTTTTTGCAAGAAGAAAACAAAGATCAGCAATGCCTTTTCTTATTTTCTGCTTTTTAATTTTACATTACGCACTACATCACAAATGAAACAGACGTTTCGGCTGTTTGCTTTCTTCAGTGAATATATTATTATTTTTCATCCCCAATATGGTCAAATCAAACTGATTAAGAAAGAGCCCACAGACATTTTGTTTCTTTTTGTTTTTTAATTTATGTACATTTTGCATTTTGTGTTGATTACATTTGTTCAAGGTCTGAATGCCTTTAGGTTTAAACATTATCAGTTTGCCTAAAAAATGCAAAAACTCGAAAGCCTCACAGAAGCCTTTTTTGGAGTGATAGCCATACAGTGAAGATCAGAAATAGAGAAATTCTAAATTTTGAGGTCACTTGTTTAGTCGAATTTGAGGTTATTCTAATAGTAGAATATCATTTTTAGTAGAAAAGCAGATTTTTCATATTTTCGTAATTTTAAACTTTTTCATTTACAAAAATGTGAACGGTTTCAGATTCCATCCAGATGTTGGTGTCAATCTGGCACATGTTGGTAAATACAAAGTTCTGTTATGAAACTCTATTAGGTGATCGGTTATAACTAATCTGCTCCTACTGCATCAGCAACTACATGGAGCAGGTGATTGATTGCTGTTGCCTCAGCAGGCAATGAGCTTGCTCCTCAACATTTAAATGCCTCAGCAGCAGCAGTGTAGCAGATCTATTCTGCCAAGAGCAAATGCATCAACATTGTTGAATACATGTTTATTACCATACTAAATCTCTCAGGGAGTTGTCATGACAGAAATTACTTGTGACAACCCCACTTTAACTGGTAGCCTAAGTATCACAGACTTTGCAAGGTGGTGCTCTATTCTGAAACCCTCCAACAGGTTGTCCAGATGAAAACAAAATAGATTACCCTTTTAACCCTGCAAGACATTTGTGATTTACTGTAGATCATTTATCTCTACAACATCACTGAACTACAACTCACTAAAGGCCCCCCAAAAGGCTGGTCATCCACAAAAGACAATGACAGGATAGATTATAGAATTTTAATGGTCACTCGGTTTAATATACACTGCACCATAAAGGTCTGTCTTGGAACACAGTGTCTCAAAGAAAACGTGGACTGAAAGTGAAGCTCTTGCCCAAAACAGATTGGAAATATCTTGAAAATCCTTGCAGACAAAGTTATAGCTAAGAAACCTGCAGTCAGTAAACTTTAGAAGCGATGTTTATAAAATGTTGATGTTCACAGTGGGCGGCGCAGTGGATAGCGCTGTCACCTCACAGCAAGAAGGTCGCTGGTTCGAGCCTCGGCTGGGTCAGTTGACATTTCTGTGTGGAGTTTGCATGTTCTACCCGTGTTCGCGTGGGTTTCCTCCGGGTGCTCCGTTTTCCCCCACAAGTCCAAAGACATGCGCTATAGGTGAATTGGGTAAGCTAAATTCTCCGTAGTGAATGAGAGTGTATGGGTGTTTCCCAGTGATGGGTTGTGGCTGGAAGGGCATCCGTTGCGTAAAACATATGCTGGATAAGTTGGCGGTTCATTCCGCTGTGGCGACCCCTGATTAATAAAGGGACTAAGCCGAAAAGAAAATGAATGAATGTTCACAGTAAATTGTATATTCCTTAGTTCCTAATTCTTAAAGTCTATGTTACAATGTTCATTTTGCTAGCACACATTGGTCTTTATGTAAACAAATAAATCCTTGCAAGTTAATCCACTGAAAAAAAAAGTTCAATCAAAGTCTGACCATTGAGTGGTGATCTTTCTCTGTTGACTTCAGTCTGACGGCTTCAGCCACAATATTCTTAACCACACTCCTCTTATCGTTAGTTTGCTATGAGGGAATGATGCGCAAACAGAAAAGCCCCGCCCACTGCGCAATATTTCATTTCAGTTGAACAAACTGAAATAAAAATCTTAACAACTTCTGGCTCACACAGAATTTTAGCATATCTTGGAGAAAATGTATTTTTGGGGCTGTATGATTGTATAGAAAATTGATTAGTAAAAAGGATGAAGTAAAAATTCCCATAAAGCTAGTCTTTTTTTTCCTGTTTTGATAGCGTATTTAATGTTCAATCTGCTACAAACCAATTTTTAAACAAAACTTTTGTGTACTGATCTTTGTCGTCCTTCCAATAAGCCTTTATTAAAGACTGTTGGGTTGTAGTTTTAGACAGACAGTATGTCAGGAAGCCTAAAAACCAGAAGCACCTCAGCAAGCTCCTAAAACTCTATACTGTGGGAGATGTTTGGAATGAAGTATAAATATTTTATTGCAGACTGTAGTGAAAACGACTGAACATAAATCTGTACCACATATTACACTGGTGAGAAAGAGAGAAAGAAAACGGGGTTGAGCCTGAAGAGTGAAGAAGTGTTAGTCACAGTGATGGTGCAAGAAAGAGTAGGGGAATGAGTCGAGAAGACAGAAAGATGAAAGTCACTGCGAGGAAAGTAAAAAATGAAAGAGGAAAGGGAACGAGAGATGTGGGCGACTCACTTAGAGACGGTTGTCATGGTAACAAAATAAAATGGAGAACTCAAAAAGGAGCAATCCAGTGGAAGAGGGCAGACAAACTGTTGCGGATGAGAGAGATGAACTTGGTTCACTAAGGCTTGAGACGTTATCAGCATTTCCACGGTGCGCCACCTTGCTGTACCTCTCAAGTCGGGTGCAAGATCTTACTGACAGAGAGTCAGGAGTCAAAATAGATAAAAAATAAGGTCAAACGTCGTTTTAGATTGCTCTTCACGCTTAACGCGATTCACACAAGTAGGACATGTTCTTGGATCAACATCACCCATTTATTCCTCTCTGATTTTAGAGGTGGTGTTGTGGCTATTTTCGCCATCAGTAATCTCATAATATTAGCTACAAAGGATGTTGATCTAGGAATAGTGATGGTCATTTTGGAAACATAACCAATATAGTTCCTTAATTCAGTTACCACTTAATTTAATAATTGAATGAAACACATTCAGCCAGAGATTCGACCATTTAATTATTGTACTTAATATACAAAACTCATGAGTTAATGACTTTTTATAAATATTTTTCTGGCCAATAAGTTTACAACAGCAGAGTTAAGAGTTGCATTTAATAGTGAGCTGTTAGATTGATTCATGTTCATATTCATGAGTTGTGAAGATCTTTTGTGTTTGAGACAATTTGTGTTTTTATTTTCAAACAAATGATTTTAAAAAACTGTCTTTTCAGGAAGAATCATCTGAATGAATTAAAAATAACAAATTCATATTAACAATTCATTTCATACATGAAGACAGAAAAACTGATTTGTCTAGCACCTGAAGGCAATAGGCAGACAGAGAATGAATCATAGGGCTGATTTCATCAGTAATGTTTTATTGAACAAGTTTGTATTTATTTTATTTTATTTTATTTTACCAGTTAATTAAAAAAAACATAAGGTTAATTCAGTAAGATTCATGTTATTAACTCATTAGACTTAATAACATGAGTTCAAAATGTTTATTTTTGTCTTTTTCAGAATCACATCAACAATTTATTTAATACATAAAGACGGTAAGTGAGCCATTAATCTGATTATCACGAGAGTGTTTTTTTTAATTATTAAAAAAAATCTGAAGGAGTCATATTACAGATTTGTTTAGTTCTTGAACACTGATTCAGTCACATTGAATGGGTTGTTCATATATGAAAAAAGGCTTCTTTTCAGGAATGATTTGTTAAAAAGAATAAAAAAAAGGAAAAAATAAAAAAAGTCAGAATGGTGAAATTCATTCATTGGTGAATCACACTGCCCTGCTTGTGTTGCACCACTGGAAATATGTAGACATTGAAAAAAAATGTTAATAGAACAAAATGTCATGACAACCAATTCATTCCAGAATTTTTTGTACCTGCTTCTAAAAAACAAAAACTCAGGAACACCTCCTGCTAGTGTGAATCACATTGTGCAGCTCTTTATGGGCTCATTATTTTGTGGATCTTCACGATTATGGCAAACCTTTCACCAGCTGAATTGTTGGAATTTCTCTGCCAGAAATGAGTGTCCAGGAATATGTACATTTCTGAGTGCAAATATAATTTTCAAGTGGTGCCAGTGCATGTTCCCTTGGTGACACGAGCTGAGTAAGGACAGCGACTGCCGCCTGAGGCCAAGCTTTCAGTTCCTCTCCCTGAACCCTTTTTGTCTCAGATCTTTTCTCTCAAACCTGTCTCTCTTTTTTAGTGTGTCTTTAAGTCTGCCCTCTCTCTCTCGCTCTCTCTAGCTCTGCCCTGTCCTCTCCTGTTTTCTCCCTCTGTCTCTCAGTGTGCACTGCTCTGACAGTTAGCAGACGCAGCTGTTTACACTCATTTATACCCCAATCATAGTGCTCAATGCTTCAGGCTACTGTTCTACGTGCCCTTTATTTCAACAGAATCCTCATCAATAGTGTATGTACGATAAATCATAAATCATGAGGTGACATTCATGATTCTGAAACAGCTTGATTACCTGGATTCACAACGGCAACTGAACAGTCACAATAATAGCTGCTGTAAATAAAGCTGATACTATTATGTAAAAAAGAAGTCTATGGTTCTGAGATTTGCGATTTTCTATAGTGTCATTATGAAGGATTTTGAGGCATCCTGTGCTTCACACTGTATCATTTTTCCAGTGCAGCTGATGTGTGATATCCTGTCATCATCATCATCTTGTTGATGACGAAATTTGTACACTATGTTCAAACACAACTGCTTGGCTTTTTCGATAACTTGACTAATCTCTGATTAGAACTGCTTGGACATTTGCATTTGTTGTGTGTTGACAGATGCTCGTATTTCTTTATTAGTATAGCACCTTTAGCACTTATTAGTATAGCACCTGATTATTCCTAGTGTCTATTGTGATGGCCCTGGAGGACTGTAATATTGGATAATTTACACATGGTGATTTGCATATGTTCAGGTTATGCTGTACCTAAAGTGATTTTGATCTGATCACAAAAGCGCCCTCGGGTGTAAGTTGGATATGTTAATACGGCCCACATTTTTATCCCATCTGAAATATTTACATGGGAACCGTTGTAGTTAATGAGTCCAAATATAGGAGATTATCCTGTCAGTCTAATTTATATAATACCCCTGCATTATATAAATTAAACCGACAGGACTGACTTGTATCAGTACGTCAATTATACAGTGACATCCAGGGGGTTGACTAGAGAATAATAAAAAGAAATTTAAATGGCCACGTTTTTAGGGGTGCAATTGGTTTTAGCTAAACAGCAAGGCCTGTATTTACAAAACATTTAATCTTACCACTAAGAGAACACCTAAAATGCAGTAAAACGTTTTTAGCTAAGAGTTTTCTTTTCACAAATTCACAATTGTTTCACAATTTTATTCACAAAGCTGCTGAGACAAACTTTTACAAAGTAATAAAAAGAAGTCTCATGCAAACAGTAAGGGCAGGATTGATCCTGTTGCTAGATGGTGTCAGCATGATTTCTAACTATACAAACAATGGTTGGCTGGGGGGGGGTCTATGGCAAAGATTAATCCATGAAAACTCACAGCCCAATGCCATACAAACAAAGGTTTCAAAATTAAAATACTGCCACATTCAAATAAAGATTTGAGAATGTGTTTTTTGCTTTTAGTGTTTAGACATAAAATATTTTCTTCCAATGATACAAATTATTGTAATTTCTTAGAAAATAATTAAGCAGATTTTAAATGCTTTTAAATTACTTTCATTCATTCATTTTCCTTTGGCTTAGTCCCCTCATTAATCAGGGGTCACCACAGCGGAATGAATCGCCAACTTATCCAGCATGTGTTTTACGCAGCTGATGCCCTTCCAGCCGCAACCCAGCACTGGGAAACACCCATACACTCTTGCATTTACACACATACATTATGGCCAATTTAGCTTATTCAATTCACTTATAGCGCATATCTTTGGACTGTTGGGGAAACCAGAGCACCCGGAAGGAAACCCACGCAAACACGGGGAGAACATGCAAACTCCACACAGAAACGCCAACTGACCCAGCCGGGGCTCGGATCAGTGACCTTCTTGCTGTGAGGCGACAGTGCTAACCACTGAGCTACCGTGTTGCCCTTTTACAAATATTTTGAAAATATACTATAAAAAATGGGCAAATTTGTAGCAATGTAACATACAGGTATTTGCTCAAATACATTTTTAAGAAAACAATTTTGGCCAAACTAATTGGTGGTTCATTTCATGGTGGTGAACATTCAAAAACATATTTCTGAATTACTCTGTGATTATGGTGATAACTTGTTAAAAGCTCATTGTGGTCAAATGTTTTTAAAATGCTTTCTTTTCCTTTTCTTTTCCAGCAACAGACATTTTTAGATAGTTTGTAATTTGGTTTTAGTGATTTAAGAGTCCTCTTCACTATTCCACTGATTTAGGAGCTAAATATAAATAGAGCAAAAATATAGAAGTCCTAATTTTAGTACTGACATGCCCATTATTTTTTAAGATTTTCTTTTAAATCAGCAAGTTATAGGAGATACCTTTAGCCTTAGAGTAGCCACAGATTTTTTTTAAAATCTCATAAAAATCATAATAATCTATATAGTGGGTAGGTGGTAGGTACACTTTACTGTCTCATGAGGCCACAGGAAAGCATTTGTGAATGCAGTGAAATGTTGATTTTTGTGTAAAGATTTTGTTTTTCTGCCCTCAAAAACGTAAATGAACAATGGTATTTCAAGCCTGGTTAATACAATCACTGATGGTGTTTCTGAAATGAGTGCAGGTGCTATATTTTGACATTATATTTTTGTCTTGCTAATTGGTGCAGTCACTGCAGTTTTGCAATGCTGAATGGATTTTATGTGACCTATAAAGTGCACTCCCTTCATAATTATTAAAAAGCTGTCACTCATCTTAGTTCATTGTGTTCTCACAATGTTTTACATTGCATCTGCACTCTATTAGATTTACAATCATCACTCAGCACTAACCAAAAACTGAGTGCCGAGTGGACTCTAACATGAACACCTCTTTTGGTATTCAAGATGTGATTGGCTGCATTGCTCAAGGCTGCAAAAACATATTGTAAACATATTGTAAATAGAAAACTGATTTTAACGAACACAAATACACTAAAATGTTTGCAGTATCTATTATTATTACAGTTATTAAATATATTTTACAATGGAACAAAAAGGGACATCTGTTAAGTAGATTATGGGGTATGCAATTAAGTTCAACACCCTGTTAAAAATAATGGTACTTTATTGACATCAATAGTTTCACAAAGAAATTTTGAAATCCTTGGTTCTACATAGAGGAAAAAGGCTCTCTGGATTATTTAAATGTTCTTCACACTAAGAAAAACATGCAGTGCATCCTAAATCATGTTATTTCTTATCAGGTACAAAATATGAATTGTGAATAGAATTCGGACAGACTACATCCACCATGTTTTCATTATCACATGACCTACTTGTGTCAGTTGCATTGCCCGTAATTTCTCTCCTGTGGCCTAATGGGATAGTAAAGTGTCCATCAAATGCACACTTCAGAACCTCAGCAGAGGTTATGTCATCCGGGTACTTCTTGCTTTCCCTTTTTCAAATACTGTGAATTTGGACGCCCTACTCATCTGACACACTATAGGGAAGTATGCAATTTTAATTGCACAGATGGTTTTAGGAACTGTTTTTGGTGAACCAATATTATGACACCCCCTTCTTTGAAATTGAATTTTGTGAGTATATATATATGAATATCTTTTTTTAATATGCTGTGAAAGGCAGCATAGGTGAAAAAAGCAAAGCAAAACAAAGCTTATGGCTGTGCACAATAAAAATTTATATGTTACTGAAAAGCATGATTTATTTTGGCTGTTATCGTTTTTGTCTTAACAATTTCATTGAGGTTGTGATGTTGTGGGGTGAAAATGTTTGTGACACTTATGCATTCTTTCTGTGGTTTCTCAGTATTTTGAGTAACAAAAAATGTAATGCAGGTTGCATAACTCCATTTATTTAATGAATTGGCTGAGCAAATGATTGTCACACAATGTGTCGCCACCTACTGGCGCAGCGCTATAGTACTTGCGGAAATGTGACTGAACTTATTATCTTAATGACGTAAATACTTTTGGTGAATGCAGTAAGATTATCAACGTTGTCATAAATTAAACCGGTCACCACTAGCATATAATCAAACTTTTATGAAAATATAACTGAACCCGTTTAGATAATTGTCTTGTATTAATAAAATTAACTTTTACTAAATTTGAGAGGTCTGAGCACCCTTACTCCACCCACCTATAACAACTCTCTCTCTCTCTCTCTCTCTCTCTCTCTCTCTCTCTCTCTCTCACACACACACCAATACATCAGTATGTGTTTAGCACTGCACGCGCACTGGAGCCCGTGAGCGGAGACGAGGTTCGTTTAGTATTCCGTGCACAAGGCGAAGGAGGGAGAAGGGAGGGAGGGCAGAGAGTGAAATAGAGAGAAAAAACGAGGCTGTGAAGACAGGCGAAAACACAGAAAGAGAGGAGGAAGAGGGGAGCGGAGAGACACCTCCTCTGTCCCTCTCGGTCTACCCTTTGGCATCCGTCTGTCCCAGGTGCGGTATTTCAGCCTTTATCTGTCTTTGGGTGTGCTCGGCGGATGTTACGATGTTGCTGTTGTAACGCGTCGCATGTGAAAATTAACATTTGGGTGAATGTGAGCTCGAAAGAGAGAGCGTGTGTGCATATGATGTAGACAGTCGTTCCGTTTGAGATCTGCATTGCTTTAAACGGTGCAGGCACTCCAAGGATTGTCTTCAGGTTATCCATGTTATATCTGTCTGTCTGTTTGTGCGCGCGCGCGCTTATGTGTTGTAAAAGCTCTGCACGTCTGTCCGATATCGTCGTGTAAAAACCTTTCAACAATCTTCATTTATCAGTGGCATGTAGCATCGTGACCTCGCATTTTCAGATGTGCATAAATATATACTGTATGTGTATGTGTGTGCAACAATGCATTGAACGATTTTCAGTCACTTGGACTCACTGTCACTTATGTAATTCTATTCTCAACTTCCATATTTCCTACTGTACATTCTTAATCTGCACATGTATGTGTCATTCAATAGGCAAGGATGTGAGATGTACATATGAAGCTGCTTCCCTCCTCTTCAACCCTTTATCAGTGTTCCTTCCCCTCCAAACCCCACCCCTCCCCACAGTCTTCAAAGGCAGGCTTACATGGGCTTCTCTCAGGCACAGGACCATAATTATGCAAATGTTAATACATCCATATGGAACCATCACTGGAATCCTTTTCCGTCGTTCACTGACAGCATATAACAGCATCCGTAAAAGCCATATGAGGGGGCGATTAATTCCCCCCACAATGTGACGGAGCGGGTGATGACGTTTCCTGGCTGTCGGGCTGCTGAGAGCTTCCCTCTATCTGTGTGGGAGCTGAATCTTAAGGGCTGGCACAGAGCGTCACCAGTATCCCAGGGTTCCTCGCACTGCTCTCACTGCTCTTTCTTTTGCCTGTGTTTTCCTATGTGATGTTATAGATAATTTAGATACTCTGAGGGCCTGGACAGCAGAGCGGCCGAGAGGGAGAGCGAGAGATAGAGAGAGAGAGAGGATGGGAGTGGAAAACCAGGCCCACATCAAATCTGCAGATTTCCTTGAAATTGGAATCTGTGTCATTCATATAATTCTAGAAACGTCCCACCTTGCATATTTGTTTGTTGAATACTTGGGCTAATTTGATTATGTTTGCAGCGAGTGCTGATACCATCTGAGCCTGAGGGTTACTTGCAGTTTACTACTGTAACGTCTTTGTACAGGTTTGACGGTTTTTGTTGGATTTGAACTCCTTTTAGACACGGAAAACATGATTTCTGCTTCTTCAGCTTCCAGCCACAAGCCGCAAAGGCCCAAAGTATCTTTTTTAACATCGATATGTAATACCACCCCAGTCTCCGGCCAGCAGCGGAGGTCCGGTTTTGTAAATGACAGCAGCCGTTGACAGGGTGGTTTTGATGTGTGTTTAGCAGCCGTTGAATACACTGGGCACATGAGATGATGGAGGAAGAGTCCAGGAACTCATGGCTTCATGGCAGGGATGAGCAAGACAATGATATGATGCAGTGATCTGACTGTGAGGTTGTGACCGCGCTGAAGGCCGTTTAGCCTGGTTTCTTCTTCCAGTGCACGAGATCAGTGATATAACAGAGATCAGGGGACAAAAGCAGAAGGAATGGCTAGGAAACCAAGAGGAGGGAAGGAGACGAAGAGAAATTGCTACACGAGTCTACTAAAACAGCATTGTTATCATTTATTCATTCATTCCCACTTTGCAGGAAGTCTGGAAACACTTTGCTTTAAAGCCAGAGGGGCAAAGAAAATTACTGTTATCTTCCGACAGGTTTAAAAGAAAAAAAAAAAACATGCAACAGCCTTACAGAAAACAAAAGCAGATTAGACTCCCGATGACATTGCAGATAAGACCACAGGCATGGAGGTGATACAGTGAGTGAGAGAACAGAGGGAACGTAAAAAAAGGCCAGAAAGAAAAACCACAACCGCTTCATTAAGAAATTACTCTAATATCCTATTGGTTATACTTAATGGATTTACATCCCTTGTCAATAGAAGTGTTCAAATTCATAGCCTCGGTAGAGAAGAAAAGGATTAGCCATCATTTTTCTTTTACAATTAGTCTCAGTCACATCTATCAATTTCAGGGGAATAAGGGAAGTTGGGAGGCAGGTTTCCATTGACAAAGAGGAAAGACGAGGAAACTTCAAAAGGAGGCAGGCAATTGTGGAAACTGCAAATGCTTCGTACAGGATGTGAAATGTGTCTGGTATTTTCCTTAAATACACATTTGATATTCTCAGTTTATCTAAATGACCCTTTAAGCGAAAGTATTCTAATGAGCTGTAGAAAATAATATTTACCGTAGCTGATTAAATTGATATATATAGGCTACTATAGAAATCAGGCAGTAATCCATTGATGCCCTAGAGGAGATGAGAATACATTTGTGTTCACTGTTCCTGGCTGGTGAAATGATCTTTCTAACCCCATTCAAAATACAGAATCCCTTCACAAAATTCAAGAGCTGAAAACTCATCTCTTCTGTGATCACTTAATTACAGCCCAGTAATAGTAATAAAATTAATTATGAAAATAGTAATTCCTCTATGCTTTTAATTCCTTAATTCCTCCCAGGTCCAGCTAGTACTGTCCTAAAAAATGTGTGAAACTTTGCATTACAAGCGTTTTTTTTTTTTTTTTGCTTATTTGCCTCTTTGTGATGAACTGCTGGTTGTATTCTTCATTTATTTCGCTTTAGATTAAAACGTCTGCAAAATTAATATATGTAAATTAATTTATTGTTATTTATCACAAAGAAAAATATTTGCTTGGTTTATTAAAAAATATTGTAGTAGTAGCAGTAGTACCAATACTACTACGACTAATAGAATAAATTGTGTTAGTGTTAAAACATGTTATTATAATGACATTTTAAAAATGAATGAAGCAAAATTGCTTAACCTGTGTGAATTTATAGGTTGAAGAGGGCTGAATTTTCAGTTTAAAGTTATAATTGACCTGTTTAATTATTAAAGATGCAAATAATTGTACATTGCATTTGGAGATGGATTAGATGGGATCGTTAGCGTCACATGACACCATTACCCAGCAACTGAAACATTTGATTACATTTTGTATGTCTGTATATTTAAACACTAGATTTTAGACTGGAGAACGGTCCAAAAATCTGCAATGCTGAAGCAAGCAGACTGCCAAACGAAAAAAGGAGGAATTTTATTAGCTATAAAGTTTTTATTCGTGTGAATCCCCATTAAAATGTAAAATAAGGTGTACGGTTTGTGTGATATGCATATACAATATTTGGTTCAGTGTCTTCGTTTTATCCCAGATTCCTTGCCATTTAAAAAAAAAAAAGGAGGACTCTGCTTCTAGCCATTTCAGGATTTGTCATCTTTAACAGACTTTACAGCAACTTGACCATTAGCCTACAAACTGGTCAGCCTAAATAGGGCAGTGAACGTTGCCTGCGGGACAAAATGAATTGCATCATTCTTCATTGGCTTGAATAATTTCACCTGAGGGCCGAGGACAGAACTTCAGACCCATCTGCTCTGTGCTGTAGAAACAGACAGTGGCGTTAGCGACTGCTGCTGATCGGGGGTGTTGACGGACAGCCCCCTGACAGATCTCCACTCGAGACTCCTGACAGTCATGTAGTGAATGCCAGGTGTCTTATGTATGAACAGTCAGCGATATTATCATTGTCAGCAACTTGACTTATGACAACACACATTTGAGAGCGCTGGCTGCAGTTATTTCGAGGTCATTAGGACCTGTTGTATAGTAGGACGGCCTCATTTGTCACGCTAGATCATGTCCGCCAAAGTGGGTCTGCAAATCCCCTTGAATGGATCAAACCGGCGGAAAAAGACAGGCTAATTACAAATTAAAAAATTCATCTGCCTGGACATCATCGCTGTCAGTCACATCCGAATTGATATAAACATGAAATGATGATCTGTGGTCCATTTTTAGAAGCCACTCAGCTTTAAAAAAAAAGGCTACCAGATTATGCCGGCAAAGATTTACTGAATAGTAGTGAAATAAAGTGATTAACAATGATTGTCAATTTACATAAAAATGTAAACCAAATATTCTGCTTTATTATTTTGGTTATTTTAATCCCTTACAGACAAAACACATTAAAAACACATGTAATACAGACACAAAATGTGACTTTGAAACATTTTCAGGTGGAAAGAATTTGACATGAAAATGTTCCAAAATTTGTGATTTTAAAGGGCACCTATGATGAAAATCATCTTTTGGGAGCTGTTTGGACAGAACTGTTTGTAGGTATAATGTGTCCACAGTCATACTGGAGTGATTTAAAAACAATAAGTCTTTTTTTAAATTTCCTGATGTTAAAATAGGGTCCAAATCCCTCCCATTTTGAGGACCACCGCAACGTGACGTAGGAGTGCGGTTTCCCCGCCCACCGAATTGATTGACAGCCCCGTATTAACATGTCTCCATAGTAACGCGTATAATCATATCAACAAGACAGATCGTGCGCAAAGCAACTGGGAATAAAAGATCTGTTCAGCTCAGTAGGATCATCAATCATCATCAAATGTGATCAAGAATGAGTTTTACCAGTTTAAAACGTTTTTAAAACAGTGCATGTTTCTAATAAATTACAGCAATTTTACCATCTTTACTTTATCACCGAAGCCGCATGTCAGTACAATTATAAAAGAAGACGATTCAATCCCGGTTTGTGGATGTTAAATCAGGTTTATTTTGTACATTACCATAACGGATATCCATACAGCAGTGGATATTAACGTGTATCCTGTCACATTTGTCGTTAAATGCGTGCGCTGTGTGTGTGTGTTTGAACTTTGTAACGACATTGTGTGTGACTCATCATTGCAACTTAACAACAAATACTTCAAATAATCATTGGGACAGTTCTTACTGTAGTATTTTTCACAAACGTTACGTGAGAACTGCTTCCTTCATGTCTGCCACTGTGCTGTTTATCTGACACAGCCGAGGCGGAGATTGAGGCACACTCTGACAGGCAACTGGGACTGGGGAGAAATAGCATTAAAGGCACAGGCAACAAAAACAGCTACATGGTTGTTCAGAGCAGAAAATCCAATATTCTGAAAGGTATAATAAATAATCTGATGGGTGTTTTGAGCTGAAACTTTACAAACACATTCTGGAGACACAAAAGAATTATCTTAAATCTTGAAAAAGGGGTAAAATAGGTGCCCTTTAATTGTATTTTAAAAGGTTAGTTCTGTCATCATTTACTTATTGTCATGTTGTTTCAAAGCCAAATTTATTCATATTCAGAAAACAAATTAAGATAAATCTGAGTGATTTCAGCCCTTCCACTATTAAAATGCATAAGTATTAAAGTTTGGTTTTGGTTAAGAACACTAAAGCATGCTTCCTTGATGCACAAGACCAATGGACCTTTTCACACTTCCGGGTTGCTCAGTAATGGAAGTGGTCATAGTTGGGTAAACTTAGAGCGCAGTGAATGGGAGAGTACAACAAATCATTTTTTTTCAATGGTATTTGCTGAAATAATAAAAGAAAAGTCCATGATGGTGTTATCAAGACTTTCAGAAAAAGGAAAAAAAAGTGAGACTGATAACAGCAGCCAGAAGAGAGAACAACGTCAAATTTACTGTCCTGTCCATAGATATTACATACATTTTACAAATGTCTCACATGAGCGGTAATTCATTTTTTGTAATTTGATGATTTTGATATAATACATATCATGTACATACATGAATTTAAGATGCTGATGACCTTTAAAGTGTCATAACAATCTTGTGGGGTCCATGAGGTTCATTTTTGTGTTTTACTTGAGCATGTTTAAGCTTGGGCATCATGGTGGCGCAGTGGGTAGCACGATCGCCTCACAGCAAGAAGGTCACTGGTTCGAGCCACGGCTGGGTCAGTGGCATTTCTGTGTAGAGTTTGCATGTTCTCCCCGTGTTGGCGTGGGTTTCCTCCGGGTGCTCCGGTTTCCCCCACAGTCCAAAGACATGCACTATAGGTGAATTGGGTAGGCTAAATTGGCTGTAGTGTATGAGTGTGAATGAATGAGAGTGTATGGTGGCAACCCCAGATTAATAAAGGGACTAAGCCGAAAAGAAAATGAATGAATGAATAAATGAATGTTTAAGCTTTCAAAAAAAAATAATAATAAATTACGATTTCTTTTTTTCTTATCAAGTAGGCATGGCTGAGCTTCGATTTATGTTTGCTGATCAGTCTTCATAAGCGAATAAAAGCCTGAAATCTGTTCATCATATAAAGTCAATATGTCTCTATACCAGACTTGAATACATTTTTCAGTTTGATCAGATTGGATTTGAAATATATTCATTTGTGTTCTAGAGATAAGTGAAAGTCTTACGATTTTGGGAAAACATGAACATGATTAAATGATCACAGAATTTCTGTTTTGGGGTGAACTAATACTTTGATTTCGTATATCATAATATAAATATTAGCAATGTGCAAATCAACAATACATCACAAGAGCTTTTGAGTTGGGATTGTAGTTGACCAGACACTACAGTTACACTACAGAATATTGTGGTATTAGTTGAACCTTAAAGTGAAATTGTTCATTCAATGAGTTTAGGTACAAACAATTATACTTTGTAGCTTAAGGGTAAATTGTATTTAAATAATTACACAATGAAGATATACGTTTGTTATTTTACACTTGATTATTTAATTTACAGTATGTGCCTGAATACTAGGGATGGGTACCGAAACTCGGTACTTTATCAGTATCTGTGCTAAATTATAAAAGACAGAAGTAGCGATAAGCTCTGACGTTAACAGTTCTGCTATCGGTACTGGAGAATTATTGCTGAATAAACATTACTTACAGTCAGGGATGGGCAAAAATACATTGAAATGTATTTTAAAATAAAATGCTAAAATAAAATACATAAATTTTACGTGTATCAAAATAAACTACAAAATACAGCAGCCACAAATGTATCAAAATAAAATACTGTGTTTTGAAAATACTACAAAATACTTTTACAAGGGAGCATAAAATGTCTTCGCAAACTTTTATCAATAGGCCTATTGGATCAATCCCTTCATCATAAACTGATTTAGTGAAGTAAACAATGTTTGACAGCAACAGCATTTCTCAGAGCAAGTTTAAGTCAGCTTCTCTGCCAACTCATTCACCTCTAGTCCTCTACATTAGTATAAACTTTTGTTTCTCTTTCGTTTTAGTATAAATTACTAAAGAAAGTCCTGTCTTGAAGATGATCTCTTTAATCACTGTAAAAACCATGTAATGCAGATAATGAGTTGGAATATAGCACTATATCTCTTCATTGTGTTTCCAGTAAAATTGCCATCTGAAGTAGTTATTAAAAATTTTTGTTCACATATTTTTTTAAATAAATAATTTTTTTGCAATTGAAATGTTCAATACTTAATGAAAAAACATGATTTCTGAAAAAAACAGTTTTGGTACTGTATTTTCCATACATCGTGTTTTTGCAAGTGTTCTCTGGAGTTTTTGACCAGTCTGTATAGACTGGTATATTATTATATATTTGTGTCTAATATACTGGATTGTGCCACTTTGATATCTTATATACTACTGGCATTTGAAACAGCCAGTGAAGTAAAGATATCGCCACTGTAGGACTTATTTTTATGTTGTTTGTCCTATATTCTTGGCATCTACATCAGTAATCCATCCAAAACTACTATTATATGTGCTGTTTACTTATTCTCTCAAGAGTTTTTCAGTTCTTCTTTACTGGATGAGTGTCAGTTTAATCCCTTAGTGAACACCAGTACACCAACTTTAAGTGTTTTTTTTCTCTCTCTCTAACTTCCTTTGCATTTCCACCTGCAGCACTGAGACTGAGAATGATAATGTGCTGAAGGCTCCTCATCCTGTTCTTAAGGACTGATATATTATTCCATCTCATTTCTTAAGCAAAGTAGCTGATGACAAATTGTACACTATACAGCCATTACATACTGGTCTACTCATCGTGTAGTATACTATTTTCAATGTTTGTTGACTTGCTCTCAAATATACCCATGCCATTTGTCTGTTATTTTCTGTTTGCATAATTTCCATCCATACTCCAACAACTGACCACCTTTTTAATCAATTTTCTATTCTGATCTCAAGCTTAGGCAAATAACTGAGTATTTTACAGTATTTTAAAATACAAAAATACAAGACACTAAAATATTTTGATACAAAATATAAACAAATTTTTATCATCCCTATCAAATACAAATTACAAAACACTATTTTGAATTTAAAACACGTATTTAAAATGCATGTATTATAAATACTGCCCATCCCTGCTTACAGTAGCATAATTTAACTGACCAACCTTTTCTAATTTGCGATATTTGATATTCGTCTGTACAGTTGGTAATCTCATAGGAGAAATGCTCGTGTTTCCGGCGAGCGCGTCAAGTATAAAAGTATGGGAAGCCTTCACAGTTCTCAGAAGAGCAGAGTTCAGCAGAGGCTCGCGCTAAGCGCACACAGATAGCTCGCGACACAAACTCGTGCACACACACAGCTCGTAAACTTGCGGAGTGAACCAAACAGGTTGTATTTCCCGACACCGACAATCGCCGTTGCAACAACCGCAACAAGTTGTTTTCTTGTATAAGCGGAAACGCAAGCAATCTGGCTAAGCATCTTTCAAAAGTGCATTAACTGCAAATGAGTGAAAAATGAAATTTTTTCGACTACCTAGCTACTAGAGGTAATTCATCCACATCCGTATGCTAGCAGTCAATCTCCTAAATTAGTATAATATTATTAGTTTAATAAACACACGCATTCGGTTATTTGAAAACATTCGGTTGTTTTCTTTCTGCAGTAGCCTAAATAATTCTTAAACTTAAATCTTATTTTTACATTGCAAGATGCTCTAAAACTGTATAAAACAACGTTAACCGAGTTAAAAACGGAGTCATTTTTCTTTAAACCATTGTACATTCTTTTACAGATTTTTATTTATTTATTTGTTTTACAATTATTGGTTTCGATTTATTTTACATTAAAAACGTGATAATAAAATAAAGTGTTGTTAATTCTGTTCAATTTGCTTTTGTTTTCATAAAAAAACCACTACAAAAAATACCGATAAGAGAACCGTTACAGTACCGAACCGATAAGTGGTATAGATAAAAGTAGTAATACTGTTAAAACCTTAACGATACCCATCCGTAATACTTTATAAGACTTGCTAGAAAACTATAAAGCACTGTTTTTCATTTGTATACTTTGCTCGATTTTATTTAGCTTTGCTTTTTGTTTATTACTTTTTATACAGATACAATCCTCTACATTTTGAGTCTCTTTCAAAATGGAGCTATTCAAACATCTGGTAAAATTGAATATACACACCGCAATATACTGTATATAGCAGAAAAACAAAATATCAGTTTTTTCCAGTATCATGCAGCCCTATTAAATATTGTAAAACGGATTGCTTGTTGAAAGTACACACTGTTGTGCTACCAGTGATTTTTGTCGGAAGGCGAACCAACTAATATTTTGAAATGTTATGAGTTGAGAAGTATTGTTATTGATTTTTAGTTTTTTTTGGTCCGTGTCAAGTGCTCATTTGAGATTGTCTCTTCTTCTGCTTTGAGATCGCTTACTGTTGCCTGTCATTCAATGACACAGCGACCTGATCTAGTCGTTCTGCTTTTAGGGTTGGTACTAGACGTCTGAGTGTTATGTGAATTGTCTGAGCTCAACCTTCAAACGTTTCCGAATGTAATTGCAATGCAATTATTGGCTGTTTTGATGGATGCCACCACCAAACACCGACCTTTGCGATTGTTTGTATTTGTGTACATATCCATGTAATCATTGCACTTTACTATAGGTCTTCATCTCTGGGGGGTGTGATTGAACAGTTTTTTTTTTAACACGATAGGACTGTGGCAATATCGTCTGGATTGCGTTTGATTGGACAGTGACCATACAGGTGGCTGGGCTCCCTGTTGTGGTGTATTGCTTTTCCTGGAAGTATTGATTGAGACCTGGGCAGCAGTCAATGGAATGTCTGAGACAGGTTTCATGTTCTGTTGTCCATGCGTTTCATGTCGGTGTCACACAACATAATACAAACATATTATTCCATTCCAGCTTTATTCCCAGACGCACAGCCCGTAATGCCTCAGAACAACAGTATGGTTATATCACAGCATATCACTTGTAAATGCCTGTCCTCTAGACTTTTACACCAGCATACAGACACTTATGTCTGGACTCCAAGGCCACATGCTATAGCATACATGCCCTTCACTATACCTGACTTCCTTTACTTCTCAGGTCTTATAGTTTATGCCTTTCTCTTTCATTGCCTTTTTTTCTTTCTTTCACCTGCTTCATTCCTCTCTAACTTCGTTCTGAATCGACCTGGCATTTCTGGACAGTGACACTGTAGTTTGCTGCCAGACGGCCATCTTTCAGATTGAGATATGCAGCATTTTTAAGTCAAACTCAGACAGATTTACAGGCGAAGAGAACAGACAGGGTTTTTGAGGAGGGGAGTGCTTTTTTATGGGCTAATTTGAGGCTCATTTTTTACAACCGAACGAAGATCTGAGATGGACAGATAAATGGACCTCAATCTGTTTGCGTTTGCTTCAGATGATTCTTCAGACTGATAGACTGCTCGGACACACTGATTAGGCAGCTGTGAGAAAGAGGGCCGAATGAAGGATTGGAGGAGCATGTGGGGTGATCGTCTTGACCTGAGTCCTGCCCCAAATGACTTATCGCTGTACTTAAGGCTTTGACTGATTGATTGATGGATTGGAGAGGGAAAGACGGATGGAAAAGATGCAGCTAGCTGTAGAGAAACCATCCACCTTACAAAGAAAGACCAATGACATTTTACAGACTTGAAAAGCATGAAAGAATAGTCTATCAGAATGATAGATGGGCGATTGGCTCAATAAGAGGAGGTGTCCTTTCAGAGTGAGAACAGATCAGACTCGTTGAGGGATTTTGCTAGCTAGAAAAACTCACCGATGAAAGCCGACAGTCGTTAAATCGATATGCATATTGATAGATTTGCACGCTTTTTCTGTGCTTGCAACGATTTAGCTGACGCAGAGAGGGGATGAAGGAGAGATCGAGAGGGGTGGAAAGAAACACTTGGAGGAGAGCTGAGACACCGAGCAAAAGAGAAAAGAAACGAAAGGTGGAGCTTTGACCTGGTTTCCGTGAGACAGAATGAGCACAGAACAAAGGAAGAATGCTGAGAGATCTTATAGATGCAGAACCTCATGCTGACAAATTATACTCACACGGCCCTCAGCAGATGCATCGCTACAACACCTTTTTTCTCAACGCTATCAAAACGGAGATTTGTAACGTGTGTTATAGGTTCATCGTATTACATCATTTGTGAAGCAGTGCTCAAGAATCATTAAGCAGACTGGATAGTGAACATTTCATTACTGCAGTCTTCATGGTAACATTACTGCATTATGGAAAAATAGTTATTTTTTGGTTATTGTAGATCTGACCTTTATTCTAATCATTAACAATGAGCTTCTTGGAATTACAAATTGAGGAAGTATGTCTAGTTCTGTGGTCTTGATGTGATACAGTTTTGTGAATATTGTTTTGGCTTATCAATGTGAACCTTAAATGATTTTATTCTCCTCATCATGTGAAATGTCAAAGTTTGGCCAAAGCATGAAAATACAGTGTTTTTGTTTGCTTCGCTTATGTGCTTCACCTGCAGTGTGTTGTGAGAACGGTTGTGATGGTCTGTGCTGTGTGATTGTGTTGTGTCACGCTTCATTTTCACATTCGGTGTGGACAGACCAATTGCCTGTCACTAGAATCTTGTTGTGTTGCCCCATTACAACAGGGTGTTAACCTTAAAGGTGAAGTGTGTCTTTCCAAATGCAGTTTTTTTTGGTAAGGGCACTTATTAACTAGCCTTCAAACGTTTGGGTCAGAATTGTTTTTTATAAATTAATCTTTTGTTTTCTGTGAGGACTCAATACTTTCTGTTCTACTATTATTTTTTACTATTCATCAAAGAATTCTAATTAAGGAAATAATAATAGGGTGGCGCGGTGGCGCAGTGGGTAGCGCTGTTGCCTCACAGCAAGAAGGTTGCTGGTTCGAGCCTCGGCTGGGTCAATTGGCATTTTTGTGTGGAGTTTGCATGTTCTCCCCGTGTTCGCGAGGGTTTCCTCCGGGTGCTCCGGTTTCCCCCACAAGTCCGAAGACATGTGGTACAGGTGAATTGGGTAAGCTAAATTGTCCGTAGTGTATGTGTGTGAATGGTGTATGGATGTTTCCCAGTGATGGGTTGCAGCTGGAAGGGCATCCACTGCGTAAAACATATGCTGGATAAGTTGGCGGTTTATTCTGCTGTGGCGACCCCTGATTAATAAAGGGACTAAGCCAAAAAGAAAATGAATGAATGAATAATAATAATAATAATAATTCATTCATTTTATTTGATCTTAGTCCCTTTATTAATCTGGGGTCACCAAATCAGCATATTAATATGAAAGGTCATGTTACACTGAACATTCAGCTTTGCCATAATTTGCCATAAATACTTATTGTATTTAAATGTTATTTCAATTATAATATATTCCTGTATTAAAATGTAATTTAATATGCTATTACAATTGAAAATAACATTCAAATACAATAGCTAAATATATAATCATGGGGGCTTGTTGCTTCTTATCGACCCCGAACATTAAAAAAAAATAGTTACTAACGCTAATTTTTTTAATGAAAGTTTGTCTACAAAACTCATAGTTTTGTAATCATTACAAAACTATATCAAAATGTATCGCATCTCAGATTAATGTGTAATTGAAACAACTATTAGTGTGAGTTTGGGGTTGTCAGTTAATCTGATCCAAATAGTGCAATTCCATTTAGGGACATAAATTGTAAAGAAATTGACTTCATCTTAACAGCAAACAGAATTGCAAAAATAAAGAAGAAAAAAAGAGAGAGTACCATCATTCTTTATCAAACAAAAAACCCCTCCCAAAATCTAACACTACTGGTCGAGCCAATGTGTCAGGAAGTTACAATTAACATAGCAATTTTAGCATAGTTAATGAGGTAGAAATTACACTTCACCTTTAATCTTCTGAGTATCAAGCAACAACAGCTTACAAGATAAACTTGTTTTGTGGTTGACCACATCCTCGTTCCCGAGATGCACTGTACGAACAGAGCTGTTTGTCTTTGGGAAGAAATGGATATCCAGAATGAACAGTTCTTCTCTGCATGCTATTGAGCTCTGTGCACCCAGCGGGTTGCCTTTATAATTTAACCATAATTTTACAGCAGTTTTTTTTAATGATGTGTGGTAATGATGATAATTTTCTCTCTCTCTCACACACACACTCTCTTTCTCTCTGCCTTTTTTTCAGGCTGTTTCAAAGCTTCTGTAGAACATTCCAGAAATACAGCCATGGACCACATCAAACATTAAGTGAACTTGAATGGAAAAAAACAAAGTGGAATTACACCATACGTCACAGATTCAACGCTGCTCTGATGCTGCTTTAATGACTGAGCTTGCAAACACTTCCTCTTCCCTGACTGATGATTTAACTGAGAGTAATAGCCCACGAAATCTAGGCTATGCTTTCTGAACAACAGACACAAATATAGTCCTGCTGTTTATCCATTGAAGAAAATTCCTAACGTTTCTGTGAATTGAATCCAGTTTGACCTTCTTCATCATGACGAGGACTCAGGGATGTCATTGTCATCCTTTATAACAAGTATGTGCACAAAAGCACAGTAATGGATGTCTTACTCTTTTAATTTAGCTTCATTAATGTGTGTATTGTTTTCTCCTCCCTTACTCTCATTCTTTCTGTCCTGTTTTTCCCCCCTCAGGAGCCTATGTTATTACTGAAAAGAGCGGTTGTGGCTCACTTACCAATGGGTTTAGCAAACATTAAAGCTTTCAATTAACGGTCATAAAGAGACCGTCTCCGCTCCTTGCTGAAAAGTTGTCCTTCAGAATCCACGTCTTATCGGAATCCCACGGTAGAAAGTGGCCAGACACACACTCTCTCCCCTCGGGCACCGTCCAATTGGTGTGGACGGTGAGGGCTGCGCTGTGATTGGTTGAGTGCGGGGCTGGTGTGCGATGCGGATTGGAGGATGTCGGGGGACTGGGATGACGACATTTGTAAAAGGGCCATGGTGCTGGTGGAGGAACTGTGCTTCCGGTCTGGAGGCCTCAGCCAGAGCGCGAGCTGCCAAGAGTTCAGCTACATGATGAGAGGACCTAACAGACAGATAAACACAGGTAAGAACACAGTCTGTTAAAGGGATGGTTAATCCAGAAATAAGCATTCTGTCATCATTTACCTTTTTTCATATAGATACAAACAAGTATGACTTGCTATGTTTTCTTTATGAAAATCAAAAGGAGAGCTTGCACTAGTCACTTTTGTCAGTGCAGTAACAATGAATGAGAACTGGAATTTTAAAGCTACAAAAAAGACACAAAAGCACCATTTAAAGGGGACCTAGTATGCCTCTATTATGTCCCTATAGTGTGTATGTGAAGTTTCAGATCAAAATACCCCACTAATAACTCTTTGAGATGCCCCTTATAGGCTTTGATCCAAATTGTGCCATTTTTGTTGACTATCATTTTAAATTCAAATGAGATTAAGCTACAAACAGCATAGCCGCAGATTCAAAACAGGACTGTTATCTCTGTGAACAACTGAAAATGTCAAAAGGAGTGGCTATGAAGAAGGTAGTCTATGGAGATTACAGTGTTCATTTGTGCATTCTAAATTTCCACATTTATAATCCTCTTGTTCTCTGACATTATCTTCAGCAAATAAGGTGAAAACTCTAATGGCAAACAGCTGCTTCTCACTCAGGTCTGTTCATGCTAATAAGAGAAAGATCATGGCTGTTTTTCAATTCCAAGAACACAGAAAACGGACTCGCTTTCTCGTGGAGACCGTTCTTGCCAGGTCACTGCGAAAGAATGAATTTAGGAGACCGCGAGAGCAGAGAACGTGTGCTCTGAGAAATGAGATGCTGCGTTCTTCCTGATGGTCACGTGACCTTCACGTATTTATAACTGAAAATTGTTTAAACATTACAGCATTCATACAATGATTTATTGTTTTTCCCCTTTTCAATATATATATATATATATATATATAACATGCACAAAAACCTTACAAATATACTTTGCACAATATAAATAAAACAGATTTTAATACAAATTTCAGCAAATAAACAACCTTATTGTGTTTATGCCTCTATTAAGATTTTCATGGTAATGTTTACTTTCACAGTCTCATTTAGGGAAACTCCTGAGATAAATAAGTTATATCTGTGAACTTTAATAATAAATCTATATAAAATGCTGCACTTCTCATCACCTTTATTCGGTCGCAATGACTTCTGGGACTTCTAGAGCGAGTTCAGTGCTCAAGTCTGTATCCATGCATCCTCGATATCAGAAATGCATGTGTGAAGTGTGATTTAAAGAAAAAAAATGTACCATTAGAGGTTGGCTATATTAACTCTCTGTTGTACCATAGCTGTTTAACCCTTATGTACTGTTGGGGATGTTTTCATCCACTCTGGGGTGATTTTGATTTTGTGATTTTGTTATGTTAGGGATGAAAACATCCACTAAATTAAACTGCTGTAAAAATGCATCAGATTAATATTTCTTTCAATTTTTTTTGCATAAATCTGTTACTCAACCTCAGTCCTGATCTACTAAATTGCTTAGAAAATTACAGGATTTTAACTCTTTAATTGGCAAATTCTTAAATGATGTCACTGATTTGGTGAAAAAACACACGAAAAATGACGTATTTTCAACATAAATAGTAATTGTGGACTGAATTTTTTTTTTTTCTTTTATCAACGTCTTGGACATGTGAAACAACATTGCCTTTGATGCATTGTTTTTGATTAATTTTCATTTTTTTTCTCCCTAATTTACTGTTGGTGGCTGTTTTTGCCCCATTATGACTTCCATTATAACCACATTTTTTGATTACAAAACCCTGACACCATATAATCATGCATTTTTGATTGTTGGTGGTTTTCCCTGTTGGGAAGAGGTAAAATTTGTCATTTTTACTGTTGATCATCAGTTGGCACCATTAACCCTTTAAAATCGAAATATGCATTTCAGCTCTCAGAACTACTTGGAGTAAATAAAAACAAAGACTGTGTATTTAAGCACCATCAAATGTGGTTATAATGGAAGTCAATGGGGCAAAAACAGTCACCAACAGTAAATTAGGGAGAAAAAAAAAAGAAAATCTAACAATACATCAAAGTCAATGTTGTTACTAATCGTTCACATGTCCAAGACTGTGATAAAAGTAAAAAAATAAAAATCAGTCCACAATTACTTTTCATATTGAAAATACGTCATTTTGTGTGTGTGTGTGTTTTTTTTTTACCAAATCAGGGACATCATTTGTGAACTTGGCAATTAAAGAGTTAAAATCCTGTCATTTTCTAAACAATTTAGTAGTTTTGATCAACAGATTTATGCCAAAAAAATTGAAAAAAATATTTATCTGATGCAATTTTTACAGCAGTTTAATTCAGTGGATGTTTTCATCCCGAACATAACAAAAGGTAGTAAATTTGAACAGTGCACAAGGGTTAAACTCCTTTAAAGTTGACATGTCCCGATAATAACAAACTGTTAATTCACAAACATTGCAAAGTTTTACCACAATTGCATATCAGTTTCTGAAAAAAAGAAAAAATGTAATACAAAAAACATTGTAACCATGAAAGAATTTTGTAAAGTATTTCATGTATTATCACAGACTTTCCACTGAAAACGCCTAGCTTTTGAACCAAGGATAACATTTCTTACTATGCGTAATGATTGAGGAGATCCCCCCTTTAGTTGTGTAAAGAACTTTGAGTGCTTCGAAAAGCATTATACACATTTTTTTGTATTATAATTATTAAAATGCTGTTCACTTTGTTGACTGCCATGCCAATAATACTATCCTAGTAAACTTTTGTTCATAGCATATTTCTGATGCTGATTATGCAACTTTTTAAACAATGTTGCTGGCCACCTTTGTGAAATGATGGCATAAATGGGCAACTAGGTGAGACACAGGATAGCTAATTAGGGCAGTGGGTTACAGATACAATATTTTTGCCCATTCTTAATAGAAAAGTAGTCAAGCAACATCACATATATTACCAGGCAACATTGCCCAAACATTTGCCCTGTGTTTAATCAGCATTAGGGGTGTGCACCTACACTGGTCTAGCGGTTCAATTCAATAACAGTTATCAGGTCATCGATTCTATTCAATCCAATATGACGATGCATCAGGATACATGTTGTGCTGCATCCTCAATTTTTAATATGACTTCAAATTTATACAATTTTGTCTTTAAATGCAAGTAGTCAGATATGTACTAATGCTTTTATTTTATTTGCTTAAAGAAGACCACACTATTTGAATGTATCAAGTTACGTGATGACAAAATGTTCAGCATCGTGTTCTGCTGGTCAGAGAGTGGAAGAGATTCAGTGTTCAGGGGAATCTTGGGTTCTACTGTACATTCAGTGTCAGCTAAGAATGTCCCAGCAAACTCGAAAAACAGTGAAATCTGACCAAATGTAGGCTTTTAAAATAGTTGGAGCATTTTTCATCTCTCACACATGCATCTCACCTCCCTTTCCATAGTACAGTACCATAACAAATGACATCAGAAAACCATCAGAACATCGTAATTGTCCTCATCTACACTTCAGTGAACCATAGAAATGATACATTTTTGACTTCCATAATATTTCTACACATTTTGACTTCCAACAATTCGTCTAAAGACTATATTATCCAGATTCTATTTCAACTTCATTTTCCCCCATATACTATATGCAGGCCGATATCTCCTACTGTTAAGTTATTTTACTTGATCTTCCATAAAAATGTCACATAGGTCAAACAACTTGCTGGATTTTATCATTAGGGAAACCTTCCAAATTGTGACACACAGTCAGCTAGGCTTGGAAACAGAGGCGATTATTGAGGGGGAAGATTAGTATGATTTGAAGGGCCCTTCCAAGTGTGCCGTATGCATCAGATATCCAGCCAATAATCCACAGGCATGAAGCTGAGACTAGTAGCTTTCTACATTCATCTGGTACATTCAAAACTGAGGTGATTTCTCCCCAGTTACTCAGTTTGTCGATACACTCGTGGCACTTTTTCCAAAATATGTTAAACAGGCAGCCGTGTTGTTGCCTGTCCTGCACAACATTTATTCTAAGAATGTCATAGGGAGTAAATCAAATTTAAACTGGCCTAAATATAGTAAGCTTGTCTTCAGTTGCATATTCTCAAAATGTAATGGTTGAAAAAAATGCAGACAAGTTGCATATAAAGTGACTTATGACAAAGCACATAGTTAAAGGAAGGAGCAATTAACAAACTTTAGTCACAAAATAAACAACAATACAAAAGAAAGCATATTAAAAATTGTACACATCTTTCATTTCCACTCACTCCACTGCAAATGCTTTAAACTTGACAGAATTTACAACAGAAAACGAAATGAAAATAGAACTTTTAGTGGCGTTCATTGTAAACAACATTTATTATAAAAGTCAAGCCTAAACAAATATATTTGAAATGAAACTGAGACTAATGGTTCGTGGGAAACACTGGAGTTTCTCTCTCATTCGACACCAACAAATGTGTGCGTATGCTTAGCTTTCTTAATGTTAATTACATATTGTAAGTTGCTTTAAAATGTGAGGCAGCCCATAACAATAAAAATGTGAAATATTCAGGAAAATGCACTCTATTGTTTTAAGTGATAAAGTTTCACAGAGTAACAGGTTTGGAAAGGCATTTGGGTGAGTGGGATGATGACGGATATTCAAATTTTTTTTATCATCATTTAAAACCTATCATTGCTTTATGTCTTCTAACCGAAATATTGACTTGACCAGACAAATGGTCTAAAAGGGTCATTTTCACCATCTCTCCACCTCACTGAGCCATGAGACCTGGAAAGAGCCTCACTGGTAAAAGCTGCCCATTCATGTAATTGTGCCTGGCCATTTTTATTTGTATTCACACCATGCCCACCACAGGTGTTACGGTTGGATGCTGTGTTCAGAGTGAGACTGTCCTGTTTACAGATTTAGTCATTATTGTTTAAATTCCCAAGTGCCCAGTGATTGAAATGGAATTGGACTTGCGTTCTGTTTAATATGAAATGGCACAACCCCAGGTAATTGAAATGGCTCTAAGCTCCTTGTGAAAGAATGGAAAGAAATGAAGCTGTTCAGGCTTTCTTTCCTTGGGTCTCCAAACACCCTAAAACCCCCCAAATGGATGCTGGACAGAAGAGGCTGTCAGTTAAAACTAGTCACCAATGTTCTGATATAAGTTTTATTGAAATAACCCATTTTACTGATTTATATGCAAAACGATAACTTGACAGCCTAAACCATGTAGATTTTTATTTTAAATCGCCCCTTTTCCCCATGGTTATATCAAAAAGCAAGCATCCATGGATTCTCGTCAGAGTATTCCATTTGTTATGTGAATTGTGATGTTAAATACAGCATTAAATCTTAGAGGTAAACTTGCACAGACTCATTTTCCTCTCATATTTGAAGTTTCTATGACTACCTCTTGTCCTGTGTGTGCATGAGATGAGAACATATTTTCTTATCATTTCTTGGGTCAAGAAGAAGTCTGTTTGCTTAAATCTGCCGTGATGATTCTTCTTTGTCACATATTACACATGCTTGACAATGTTGTCATCTGTTTGGTTAACATTTTGGCATGACCTCAAGTGTTGTTGGGTTAGTAGTTGGTTTAAAAACATTAATGTAAATGGATGCATTCTCTTTTTTCTTAAAGGAATAGTTTGGTCAAAAAAAAAAATGTTGTCATTATTTGCAAATCACCCTGACTAGATGATCTTGGTGCTTTTTTAATGAAAGTCATTGAAGCTCAATGTTCCTTTGCAGACATTTTTATAAAAATATTTAAATATTTAAAAATATTAAAAGTCTTTAAGAATCAAAACAGTTTTGGAATGGGAAGAAAGTAAACATCCCTTGCTATACAATTAAAGGGATAGTTCACCCAAAAATAAAAAATTACTCACCACTGGCCATTATGAGCTTCTTTATTCTGTCAAATTTACTCACCACTGGCCATTATGAG
>CAIGQV010016547.1:12671523-12693484 GCA_903798115.1 Danio jaintianensis | reverse complement strand
TGAGCTTCTTTATTCTGTCAAATTTACTCACCACTGGCCATTATGAGATTCTTTATTCTGTCGAACACAAAAGAGGATATTTAGAAGAAAGCTGAAAACCTGCAACCATTGACTTCCATAGTAGGACAAACAAATACCATGGAAGTCAGTGCTTTCTTTAAAATATTTTCTTTTGTATTCAACAAAAGACAGAAAGTCAAACAGGTCAGAACAAGCAAAGGGAGAGTAAATGATGACAGAAATTCCAGTTTTGGGTGAATTATCTCTTTAAAAAAAAAAAAGAGTTTAATTTGTGGAGCCATGTCAAAACTAAACACTGCTGAAGCGAATGTTATTATGCATGCAAACTGCTTTTCCGTATTGTATTTTAATAAATACAACATTTTTTAATCAGTTCTGGACATTTGGTCATATTAACAAGTTTTGACATACTGACTAAATATTGGTCATTAGTTTAGGGCAGTGGTGCATTGAATCCTGCATTTGGTGTCATGAAAGACTAAGTCCAAAGAAGCAAAGTCCAAAATTACATTTGCATTTTAAATGTGCATTTTGCATTCATTTATTTAGCAGAGGCTTTTAGCCAAAAGCAAATTGCAGATGTGAACAACACAAGCAAAGAAAACAACACAAATAGCATTACTATTCCAACTTTACAGGGAGAATTTGCATCTGGCAAGCACCAAATGTGAGTAAAAATGATTTAGTCAGTTAAAAAAAAAGATTGCTAGAGACTGCTAATTTATTAGAGACTGCAATATAATATATAATATTATATATTGTAAAACCGATTGACATTCTGACCCCTTCTTATGTAAGCGAAGTCAAAGACATGCATGTTTGTTTCTGCTTAAGAAAACATCTGACACCTTTACCTGCTGACCAATAGCTGGAAAGCACTAAGGGGAGCACAATTTTTGATGTTGTTTTGCTGAATGCATTGCAAAAAAGTGACATGCATAGCTGAGCAGGACGGGCAGCTTACCATAGTATTAATTAATGGGAAACTGAGGGAAGCTGCCCGAGGCTCTTTAAACTCTTCTGTACTCACAGTATGGCCCATATGTGCACTACAGCTGAAGGGTAGTCAAGCTGTCAAGCATAGTGTAACAAGGTGAACAGACTATTTTTAACACTGGGTCTCTGTCTAAGCCACGGTCAGTTACCGCTTAGTCGTATAGCATGGATTAAACATTTCCATTTGGATTTGCTGCTAAAGATATTTTTAATTTGCTTTTCTTTTTTATAGTATAGTGCATTTATTGAGGCACTTGGGATGAGACCTGAATGTGACCCTCACATTTGATTTCTCCACTACTGCAGGGCATTGAGTTAAAGTGACGGTGAAATTATGTAAATGATTGTATTTGCTGATGGAATAAGAAACAATGTTTAGATAGACTGTGTTTGTAGGTTGCACCACTGTATGATAATGTAATCACATTTGTCAATTTAATCTGATGCTGACATCAAAATGGGACATGGGGCTGAGATGTAACATTAATGGTGATGATAATAATATTAATGATCGTGATAATAATACATATTACCAATCAGCAAATTAGAATGATTCTGAAGGATCATGTGACACTGAAGACTGGAGTATTGATGCAGAATTTGCATCATAAAATTATGTATTTTATATGCATGTATATTTATATAGTCTGTTTTTGTAAATATTTAAAACTCAAGAAATGTACACTCAACAAAGTAAAGGGTTGGTGTAACTTAATTTAATTATGACACACATTTCCACTCATTTTAATTGTGTTACTTCAGCTCATTTTAGGCAAATGGAACCCAAGAGCAAAATTACTTTTGAACCAACGATGTAAAATCATGTTCATTTGAATTACGTAGTGAATTAAGCTTGTCTGGTACGCAGTCTACATACTCTCGTTGAGCCAATTAATCTCAATCACTTTAGCTAGAAAACCAGTTTTCTGTTCATTATTGCAGTTCAAACATAACTACTTTAGTAATGATTGTTGTTGACCATTCTTAGAACTAGCATTAGCACATTTATGGCTAACAGAGTGCAGAAACAAACATTAATGTTGTTAATAAAGGTGCACCCAAACACCCCAAAACTAAACAACTCAAAACCTTACTTGCAACTCTTTTAAATCTTCAGACTAAGTGAAGACTAAACTCTTAATAAATCTTTCTGTTAACTTAAAACACCTAGATTTAATTTTATTGTTAACATTTATCCTCCTAATGCAATGCTGGGAATTACACATCCACTACCCAGGTACACCTACACAATTCCTTTAACGCAAAACAATTAAGATGATCTGTCATCATTTACACACTCTTTACTTGTTTTAAACTTTTAGGAGGACTTTTTAAGGAGATATTTTGAAGAAAGCTGGAAACCTGTAACCATTGACTTCCGTAGTACATGTTTTTTCTACTATGGAAGTCAGTGGTTTAACAAAAGAAAGAAACTCATAAAGGTTAAGAAACACTTTAAAGTGAGTAAATAGTGAGCGAATTTTCATTTTTTTTTTATGTGAAATTTGAACGTGGATTGAACATATAAAACAAATATAAATTGTCCAAAAGATGGACAGAAAATAAACTCTATTCCATAAAAGAAACTAATATTGTATTGTATTGTAACAAGTATTGTATATTTATGTATACTTTTTTTACATTTATTGTTGTAGTTATGTGAGGCAAAAACTCAAGTCTACTTTGGTAAACATTTTAAAAGACATTTTTAAATGCTAGGATGAAGTTAAACAACACATTAATGCATAGACATCATTCAATCTTTTGCTTTAAGAAGAACTGATGCAACAAAATTACACACACAGCTAAGACTCTGTGATGGGCTGCTGCAACTCTAACCCAGCTCTTTGGAAGGTGTTGATGGTGTGGAAAAGTCTATGAGACAAGATGACATGAAAGCTTAGCAACGGCACAGAACAGAGATCCTCTCGGTTCAGCAAACCCAGAGTTTGTAGATCAAACTCCCTCCCCAGATATACTGCTTCCAAACAGTCTTTTTTTTTCTTCACTAGCAGATCGATACATTAACCTTTCTAATCCCAGACCCCTCCCGCGTTTAGTTCTCTCTCTCCATCAGTGTCCGTTTGTTTGGCTCCACATCTTTCATTCCTGCAGTTCCGCCTCTCCCGCACCAGCCTCTCCCTCTCTCCATCACTGTCCACTTTTTTTTTTTCCTTGCCTGTTTTTCTCACGGGGGAATGCTTGCAGACTTTATTAACCCCTCTCTGCCGCTATCTCTCTCTTTTGCTCACCTTCGACGTGTGCAGTGAATGCGTTATCTTGACCAGTCAGCCCATGTGTCTGCTTCAACATGTACACTAATCTGTTAGCTCCTTCCTGGACCCTCCCCCTTTCCCAATCTCCCTCTTTCTTCAGACATATCCTTGTTCTTTTTTTATTTTCATTTTCTCTCTCTGTCCGCTCCCTGTTGGAAAATCCACTTTAAGCTGGCAGCTGTGTTTGGAAATGGTTTCTAGCTGGTCTGAACTGGTTATTTGATGGTCCAAACTGCTCAGTTTGTTCATAATGGTTTTTGGAATATATTTGGTAGTAAACAAGCTGATGACAGCTCACATCCGCAAGTACATTTATGACCAGCTTTCAATGACCGTAAACCAACAAAAAATATAGTTAGGACTTTCCAATTTTGCTATTATAGTGATTATTAAATTTGTTCAGGTGCTGGACCAATGTCAAAAAAGAGAATCCAGTGGAATCCAGTGTTAGCGCTTTGAGTTTAAGAAAAATGCATTATAAATAAAATGTATTATTATTTATTATAATACTGGATTTCAGAAAATTTTGATTTAGTTGTGTTTTTAATCATCCAATACGTCCTGTGACTTATAATTCAAAAATTAACATGCACAAAGTGCACACACATTTTGATTGGTCCCGAATAAGGCTGTCAAATGAATACTCATGATTAATTGCATCCGAAATAAAACTTTGTATTTGCATAACATATGTATGTGCACTGTCATATATATAAATACACACTTGCATATGTTTGAGAAAACATTTATTAATATTTATCAACATTTTTGGTATTTTTTTTGTATTTTATGTATGTGGGTGTGTTTATATACATAATAAGTATAAACAATACACACACCTATATTATGTAAATGCAAACTCTTTTGAATGTGATCACAATTAATCATTTGACAGCACTAGTCCTGGATGAGAGAAGTATGTATTTGTATAGTACATTTCACACATTACGCTAGTTTCAGTTTTACTTAACCATATTTGTTTAAGATTGACATTTATAATAAATGATGTTTATACAGTGAATGCCACTATAATTTGTTTGTTTATACTTTTCTTTTCGATGGTTTTGTTATATTGTTTCCACTAATTTTTCTGCTGTAAATTCTGTTCTATTTAAAAGATTTGTTGTGAAGTGAGGGAAATTTAAATGATAACTTGGGTAATATTTTGGAAGAAAATGTGTGCACAAATCTGTTTCTTACTGGTTTACTGACAAATATGCATCACATTAAGCATTTATAACAACATTTACATGCAGAAACATAAAACTTAGGCCTAAATAATCTTTTGGAGTGTCCAGTAACAAAAGTTATAAACGTCTTTAAGTCTCGGGGAAAATACAATTTTAAGTATTATATAAATTATTCTTGATTTACAGCCTTGAAACCTGATAGTCTTAAAAATTGAATTTTTTTTAGCAATCCATAATTTTTCCATTGTTCACTTAAATAAACTTGTAACCAGGCAACCTGATCACAGTGGACTGATGTTCTTAAAGCAAGACAACAGAAGCAATCACTCAATTATCAAACAACATAAAATGTTAATGCAGTTAATTTTTTTTTTTTTTTTAATTAACAGTCGATGAATTAAATATTGGTGCATTTTTGCCTTCAGAATTATTTGAACATATAACTACTACTACTACTAATATATGTAATTTATAATGCGTTTATCAAATGTAAGTTTTTACTTTTTTAAGGACACAATTGACCCGTACATTTACCAAATGAACTTCATCATCGTCTTCTTTTTGTCTTTATCTTTTTGTGATTTTTCAGAGCCGATTCTGCTTTGTCCTCTTTACTCCACTTCAGGTCTCTGATCTCCATCCTTGTCCCATTCGCTTGCGTTTTCTCCATCTATTTACGTTTTCCTCACTCTCTCGATCTGCGTCTTGTTCTTCAAGCTGACAGATCAGTCCCTTCTCTCCTCCCTCTGTCTCTCTCTCTGATCATATCTTTGAACAAGCAGTGATTAATGACATACAGAGACTGATGAATTATTCACCAAAGAAAGACAGAAAGTACAGAGAAAGGAAGAAGGGAAACAGCGAGAGGGGGGATAAGAAGGGTGGATGGGGAGGAAGGAGAAGGAGGGCAAAGGAGCGAAAAGGGAGACAAATGATAAAGGTGATGCAATATGAGGATGTAAAGCGCAGTGTCTTCCTGTAACCTATTAGAAGAGAGAGAAAGAGAGAGAGACAGTGTGTGTGTCTGTGCTCAGTCATGCTAACGTTTCATAATTGCAATTCAGATTGGAGTTTACTCACAGTACGGTACATGTGTGGAGTATTGCTGAAGGCTACTCACTCTGTCAAGCGTACACTAACAAAGTGAAACAGCAAAAAAATGACTATTTTTAACCGTATGCTTCTGCCTAAACTAGCATTGCTGACAATTTGCACAAAAACTGCATCAGAAAGCTTTAAAATTCTACCTTCTGCAGGCACATCTGAATCCAAATTCTGCTTCACTTCCTGTCTCCTAAGATATCTTCTAATCGAATTTTGAAGGTGGCATAGATGTGTGTTCTGTTTCTGACAGTTGAGCTAAAAAAAAAGATGGCCTCTCGAAGCGCCACTTGAGTGTCATTTTTGACCAACGTTTTGATTGCATTTCTAGGGAGTAGTTAGTATTGTAGTAAGCAAATATTCTCTTAGTTATCACCAAAGCATTCTGTCTATTTTGTTGTACATGATTAAATCGGTATGGTGTCTCGAAATTCTGTGTGAAATCAGTTTTATGAGATGCCTTGGAGGTGCACAAAAGCTCCCTCTAGAGTCACTGTCTGATAAGGCAGCGAAGCAACAAATCAGCTGGCGAAGCTTTCGGATGCAGCCAAAGACATTATATTTGTATTTATTTTAACAGTTAGGATGAAATCCAGGTAGAACATTCAGTTAAACATATAGTTTTTTTTGTATCATTGAGACAGTATTGTTGTTTTTAATTTTAAAGGGCCCCTATTTTGCATTATAAATGGTCATATTTTGGTTTCAGGGGTCTCCAACAACAGGCTGATATGCATGCAAGGTCAATAAACACTTTCATTGTCTTATAATATGCATTTATTTTTACCTAATTATCCCAACGACTCCCATATGATTCGTTCAGCGATTCATTTGTTCCCAAACCCCTCCTTAGCTCGAAGCTAATCTGCGCTGATTGGTCCGATGACCCAGTCTGTTGTGATTGGTCGACTGGGTTCAGCTTGAGACAGAGAAATACCCACCACGGCTATGAAGTAGCAGCCAGAGAGTATGTGAGAGCCCAATGCAGGAATGCAATAAAGTAATGCAGTTAAACACCAGCATATTACTCTACTCTTAACCCTAACCCCAAGTAATACCAATGACACATTCAGTATTAATCCACACAGTGGCTAAAGTTGAACTATTTTGAAAACTGACGGCGCTGCGCGTGTGAGGAACAGCTGATGGTGGCCATAGCAACGACAAACAGCAGAGGATCAGGAGCACAAAACGCACTTAAATCGGTAAAGGAGGAAGCACGCGGCACGTTTTCAACATGGTTTTGGACACAATATGTGAATAGCTATAACTTCTGGTGAATAGATTTAACCTGAGAGATACAGTACAAGCACTGATCTATAATAGATAAGTGATTACAAGTCGCGGGGGCGATTACAACTTATAACAGACAATTAAACAACACATGTTTTGCAAACTACACAAAACGAGGCAACAATTTTATTTACACTTACATGTTATGATCTGGAGGAAGAAGAAACTGGTCCATATGAACTGCAACCTGTCAAAGCCTGACAAAGTCCCATACATAATAGTGTATGCTGCTTCTTCCTTTAATAACAAATGGCCGACAAATCCCGCGCTGCAGCGTAGGTTATTGTATTTAAAATCAGAAACATTACAGGAACAAACACAGCACAAGGTTGGCTATACTGTGCTGTTGTTGTGAAAATGAACGTTAACCCCTTATTCCCCGCAGCCAAATCTCCATCAGTCAGTGATTGTCATCTTCGCGTCATGATCAGTCCCATGATCCTCAGCGCTCCGCTAGTGTCTGAAGTCAAATGCGCGTTCACATTTTACCGGATATGGAAATACATACTTGGTGATGTACCATATCGACGTAGATGCGTTCAAACTAAAGATCCGAACCCAACTCGATTCATTCATTCGACTCTGAGTCAACTATTTCTCTAAAGAATCATTAGTTTTAAACACTTTCACTTGCACTTTCAGATTTAAACCTCAGCTGGATATTTTCATTTACTCAGAGTTGTGCTACACACTACATGGAAGCTCATTTTCAAAAATCCATAATAGGGGCTCTTTAAGTTATTTAGCAACTTGTTGTTGTCATTTAGCAACTTGTTGTATTTTGATATCTCTTTCAGTCACGCGTTATTTTAATGTGCAATTCACGCTATTAAAGGAGTTTTTTAGATAGTTAGTATCAGTATGTTAGTTTTAAGTATAAGCTAGTGGGCTACAAAACAGTGACAAAATTTGCATCAAGAAGATATAAACATCCAAAGCTTGCAGTTTGTCACTTCCACCTAAATGGATCAATGGATTTGTTTCACGTTACCTCATATTTCATTTTCTCATCAAATCTTGACCAATAAAAAGCTCTCTAGTATCTGACATGTCCCGCCGTCTTCAAGACGCTCTCATTGGCAGAGCTGTGAGAAAGACAAAATGCTATTGGCACTTCACGGAACCATTAACAGATAATAAGCCAGTTGTTAATAGAGTCAATTGTTACTTAAACTAAAGTGTTACACTTTTTTTCTTTTTTAATATGTATGTATGTATGTATATATATATATATAGACATGTTATTTTAGTTTTAAATATATGTTATATATTTCTAAATAAATAATCTAAAATAATCAGTGAGAGATCAAATTACATGGAAAAAAAGTGAATGTGAATGTGAATTTTATTGAGAAAGAGAGACAGAAAGATTATTACATCACACAATTTACATCACAATATCACAATGAACATCATGTAATTTATAACAATGTTAACATTTTATATATTATCTATTACTAAATGAATACATTATGTATGTATATCTTATTTCATGAACCATAGTGGAAGCACACAGTTCCTCATAATATTTATATTCAGTCAAAGGCGTTCAAAAGAGAGCCAAACAAGATGATCCAGACTTTTCTTTTTCTTTATGTTGGATTACTGAAATCCCTCTGTTTTGTGCCTGTTTGCAGTCCAGTGAATCCCCTTTCTTCCTTGTCATTCCAGTTTACATTTCATTCCAGCATCCTCTGAGATGCAGCCAATTCAATTAAAATTCCAGATTATAAGTCGAAAGGGAGTCGATGCTGATTTTTGCCCAAGCCAGGCTCATTGTTTGGACACCTGCGAGTGTGCACAGCGCACGGAGGAATTGAGAGCGTCGGGGAGATGAAACAAAAAGGGAAAGACATGGCATGACGTAAGAGTGGATAGTCGTACGATATAGCCTCCTTGCATAATAGAAATCACAAAGTATCTGGAGGTAGAGCGACCCCAGGGGCTTTCGGAGCTGGTGGGTGTCATGTTTGAGGAAGTGATGTGAAAACAGGGGAAGCTGAGGATCTGGTGTGGGTGTGAGATGTGAATAGAGCTCTGGAGAGTCAGGTTGACAGACAGACCCTTTGTTTCTATTGATTGGCAGCCACTTGTTTGTCACTGCTTGTTGGAGATGAGTTGTTCTCCTCACTCTGGTGCTGAAAACCAGTTGCCAAAGTCGCATTTTGTTTTTTTTCCAAGTGACTCACTCATGCACACACTTAGAAATCGTTATTAAAGGCTGCGTGATTGAAAGCTCATACCCGGTGAGAGACAGAGTCATAAGGCTTAATCACAGTTTAGAGGACATCTTTGTGGAAATTGTCATTGGCATTGACACTTTTTCTGCTTGGAAATAAATCCATCGTTTTCTTGGCTTTGTAATAAGATAGGGGCTCGTGAATGTTGGGAGAGCTGCTGGTAATTTACAGGCACAATGCACCATCTCCTTTGCTTTTTCTCCTTCTGATCCTCTCTTGTTCTCTCTCTCTATCTATCTGCACTTCCTTCGGTTTCTTCCAGTCATTCCCCAAGCGCAGCATCTGTCTGCCAACGCTATCTCATTTGCACATTTTTCTTTTCAAATATCTCTGTGTTCATCCTCCTAGGTTATGCAATCAAGCTTGTTACCTAGGATAGGGAGCTGAGAAGTGAGTTTAATTTATAAAAAAAAACAAATACTGTATGATTTCCATAATGTTCATTTCCATTAACAGTTCTTGAATGTCTGCATTCATCTTGTGATGAGGTTGTGTTCCTGAATCTACAGTTTTATGCAAATACAAATAATTTTTACATTTAAGTATTTATTGTGGATTAAATGTGATGAGAAAGAAAGACTGCACAATTATGCACAGATAATACATACGCATGAGAAGTCGGCAATAAAAAAGACTAAAACCACAGGCGTATACACACATACAGTAGATCCCTCATTAGTGACTGTTTCTATGGGCGGATGTACATAAGCCATCTGCTACCAACGGTCAATGCCAGTTTGTGAATGCCTGAGAGCAAATTGACTTTGTGTACAACCATAAGTATCTATATCTGCAATAGACTTCATAACAATGCAACAAGAAGACATTAAAAATGTACCATAGTGTAAGATACCTGTGAAAGATTATATAATTTACTTGGGAATTTTTTTTAAAAGAGGCTATTTAAAAATCATATGACATATTGTAAATTGTGTGATGACATATTGACCATTGCAAGATGTCAAATTTGGAGCAGCTGATTATGGCATCAATTTGTACACATCTAGGGTATCTAAAAAGTCAACCAATTTTTTTTCTAAAATATGGACAATTTCAATTGTTGGATTAAAATTTTACATACTCTGTCATTGTGTTTCTCCATATTTGGGTACAACCCAATTTTTCTAAACAACCAATATTTTTTTTAAAGTGTACATGTACAGTATATGGACAAATACTGCAAGTATTCTATTGAAGAACACGATAGTCTACCTAAAAACATTCTGTCACTGCTTTGTAGCCCCAGTAGGATTTGACGAGAGGTTGTAGTCACAGAACCTGTTGTTCATAATGAACTGGTCAAAAAGAAGTGAGCTGTCAGTTTGAATTAGTCTAATGACTCACTCACTAACTGAATCGATCACTGGACCACAACTCGAAATGAACCTAGAACACCTACTATGCTGTGCATACTTAAGACTTTTTATACGTAAAATGTTAGTTCATCCAAAAATGTAAATTATGTTATTAATTAATCACCCTCATCTCATTTTAATCCCCTGAGACCTTAATTTGTCTTCAGAATATTGACAGTTCCTCCATCCTCCAAAGACAACAATGTTGGATATAATTTTTTCAGGAATATGTCCTACACTGTAAGTTTTTTTTCATCTGAAATGTTCTGCAGGTTATATAATGCCATTAACATCATGCAAGCCAAGCACGCGTAATGTGTTGAATGAGATTTGTAAAGCTCATTTCCCACACTCAGCTTTAAATAAATTCTTTTAGGCTTGATGGTTATAATATACATTGTTTATAGTCAATGCCACTTACATTTATGTTGGTTTTATACTTACTGTTAAATATAAGTGATTTTTTTTGTGTGTGTGTGTGTGCAATGAAAGAAACTAAAATACATGTTTCCAATGTTTGTAAAAGTTTCATTTTATTAAAGCTAACATAGGCAATTTTTTCCAGAAACAGTTTTTGTAATTCTGGTTGAAAGTGTTTTCACAACCTAATAGCAATCAATAATTAATCTTCTATGGTTCTGTGGAAGACGCAGACATAAAATGTTTGTCCAATCATTTCATTTGGCCTAAATACAATAATGGAATGTCTTACCTGTTTGTCAACGTTTGTATTTGCATACCTTCGTGCACTTTACTCTCATAGACATTTACACATCATCAGCATGTCCCGTGATGCCGTTCAGACTGAATAAGAATGGAAGATAAACAGTGAACTTCAATGCAGCTTTCATTGACCGATGTGGCCATGTGACTGATATATAAAGCAACTAATCACAGTTTGTTTTGTTCAGCATCATGTTTAGTATCATGAAAATGTAATGTTGATCCTTCTGCATTATCAGACCAGCGTGTGTAACTGTTGGACATATTGTAAATGCTGTAAACTACATATACAGTACTTTTGAAAGCCCTGCAGTCAGTTATGATGATAAGTGCTAATTTTCACTGCTGTAAATATGACGGCTTTTTTATTTTTTAAATAATGGGATTTTAAGACTGTGTCTTAAGCCTAAAGTGTACTGCCTTTTAAGCGTACACTCACATTTCAATGCAGAACCTTTCAAAATATAAATAATTTTACTCATACAATTTCACAGGCATCTGAAATATAAAATGCACATGTGCAGCCTGCCTAGTCTACAGCACAATATACATGTATTTACAAAAATCCAGCAGTGCTTGTACAGTACTTATAATGAAATTCACATTATGCACAGTATACACTGACCTTCGTATAATACATGTAACAAGTGAGGTATACTTATGATTTATGGTCTTTTTGGTCAGATGCAACTAAGTATGTAGTTGTGCTGACTTTCACGTACACATTAAAACTGATGTTTACTTTGAGCTTTATGGTCTTATTGGGTCAGTTGCAACAATGTATGTTGTTGGAACCAATTCCTCTAAAAATAATTTGAGAAATTATGTAACCGGAAGCATTCAGTGGAATTTGAACCAGAATCATGAAAATTCGTACAAATTGTGGTTACATCTCATGTGTAGTATCAGTAATCTTCAGAATCAGTCGGGCAAATTATTGATTCATGTATCATTAGTTTCAAATGATGCTCTTGCACAATAAACATAAATAATAAAGAGATTTCTTACATTTTTACATTACAGATCAACAAATGTACACAAACTAAACATATTAGCATATATTTATTGTACTGTACATGTATTTGAGCTCTTTATGTATAAATTATAATCTTTCAAATTATGACTCTTAAATCATGGTTGTAATAAATCAAACTCTCTCTTTTTCTTTGTGTTTCAGAGATCTCTGTGAGTCTGCTCTCCGTCATCGTAACTTTCTGTGGCATCGTGCTGCTCTCTGTCTCTCTCTTCGTCTCCTGGAAGCTATGCTGGTTGCCTTGGAGAGATAAAGAAGGCGGTGGTCTGAGCTTGACGTCGGGTCTCCTGCCCAGCAGTGTGGGTTTGAGTGGGGTCGGAGGTGGAGGCGGAGGGGGCGCCTCGCTCCTTCCTCCCCTGTTGCAGAGGAAAGATACTCACTCTTCTTCCTCGTTGTATCCCACACTGTCCCAGCAGGGTCAGCATCACCCCCATTTCTCCGATGTGATGGGGGTGGAGGGTGGAGGGGGGCTGGTGGTAGGGGGCGTGGTTGGGGGTCCGCAGGAGATGCAGGAGCACTCCTACCTGGACATGGACTCTTATCCCAACAATGCTGGTGAGCAGAACTCTGCTTTGCATCAAACTCAGAAGCACGACTTTATGCTTTGCGAGACCTAAGAGAACAGTGATCATTGTTAATTATACTCCATTCTCTTAACTACACTCCTTTCATCTCTGCTATGGCTCTTGCTTTCAGCAACCCTTAAGTTGAGCCAGACATCGCCCGAGTTGCCCCCGGCAACAGAAGGAGGCTCAGCTGCAAAAGACCTGCCCAATGCCCACTCCCAGCAGCAGGTCACCACCAGGTCAGTGACCTTCTCTTCTTGTTCGTGTGTGTGTGTGTGTGTGTGTGTGTGTGTGTGTGTGTGGGATGATGGAGTGAGTTTGTGGCTTGAGATTAGCTGAATGTGCACAATTAAGTTATAGTGTGTTATAAATATAAGATGTAAAATGTTCTATATAAATTATTATATGTATATTTTAGGATTTTAGTCAGTGTATTATAAATATATTTTTACATTTTAAGTTTAATGTATTCATGTGTTGGAAGGGCTTATTTCTAAGGCTTATTACAGCAGTCATTATTTCTTTTTCAGTATATTCAGTTTCACATGACTTGATATTCAATAAACATTTCTTATTAATGTCAATGTTGAAAACAGCTGTGCTGCTTAAAATATTTGTCGGAACAATCATGCATTTTTCATGTTTCTTTGTACAAGCGAACAGCATTTGCATGAAATAGAAATATTTTTTAACAAATGTCTTTACTGTGGGTGGTGCGGTTGCGCAGTGGGTAGCGCTGTCACCTCACAGCAAGAAGGTTGCTGTTCCTTGGCTGGGTCAGTTGGCGTTTCTGTGTGGAGTTTGCATGTTCTCCACGTGTTCGCGTGGGTTTTCTCCGGGCGCTCTGGTTTCAGTCCAAAGACATGTGATATAGGTGAATTGGGTAAGCTAAATTGTCCGTAGTGTATGTGTGTGAATGGGAGTGTATTGGTGTTACTGGGTTGCAGCTGGAAGGGCATCCGCTGCATAAAACATATGCTGGATAAGTTGGGGGTCCATTCCACTGTGGCGACCCTTGATTAATAAAGGGACTAAGTCGAAAAGAAAATGAATGAATGAATGAATGAATGACAGTCTTTACTGTCACGTTTGATCAATTTAATATATCCTTCCAGATAAAAAGTAATACTTTTCCTAATGTTATGCCAATAGTGTAACATATAACTTTAAGTTGTCTTTAAGTATGCCTACACATATGTATGAATTTGGAGTTTAAATAAAACTTAATTTAATATTTATTATTCATTTAACATTGTGAATATGCTTGCAGATGATCTGTAATTCACCAGCATCATGTCAGGTGTACGTGATGCAGGTGACGTGTAAACATCACATACTTCACATACCACATAAAATCATTTTACAGGCTTTCAAAGACAACCTATGAAGTTGGGGAATCTTCTTTTTTTTACCTTTTGTTACAGGCTAATCACACATTGGCAATCCAAAAGACTCTTTGAGGAAAATCCAGTTCCTTTAAATTTCTTCTTTTGATCATGGGGTATAGATGTTGTTTGTGAGATTCCTTCTACCAGCCACTGTGCTGTGAGTTTGTCAGTTTATGTGTTGGGAGTTTGTCAGTTTTTGTGTATGTGTGAGTGTGTTCACCCTCTGGTCTCTCTCCAGGCCAAAGCCCATGACTCACCAGCTCTCCAGCCCTGATTTCCACGGTGAGGAGAAGAGCGAGCAGCTGACCAGCATTGGGCAGATCAAGCCAGAACTTTACCGCCTGCGCCAAGGAGACCAGGGGGATGGCAAACAAGGGAACAACTGTGGCAAAATCAGTTTCCTCTTGCGATACGCCTTCAAGTAAGTCCACTCAGATCCATGATCCATTGTCACACAATGTGGATCCGTGCCTCTCAGTACATCAGTTGGGTTATAAATAGATTTCATCGGCAGGGCTTACAATTGAAAAGGCGAGCTGGAGAAAGCAGCAGGGGAGTTGTAGTCAGCACAATGAGTTATAGTCAGGCCCGCCGTGGGCAGCCCATGCACGTCAGGCCGGGTCCTTTATTTTGCCGTCACACAGAGGGACATTAGAACGGTGGAAAGTGCTGATGTTTGAGAAATGAAGGAAGGAGAGGCTGTTTCACTCATAAATAATATATGACCAGCCACTTTAAACAGCACAGCCTGTCAACACATAATAACACAGCATTGTGTTACGGCCAGAATTACAGAGGAGGCCGACGTAGAGAAACAGATGAAGATGGGTGAGTGGAGATTGAAATCTCATTTCTTGCACATAGGGAGTAGTTCAAATAAATGATTTGACACCTCTGTCCCTGTTCATTACATTATTGGTATATTATGTTTTGCTGTGAGTTCTAAGGTAAGTGTGTCACTGTTGTGTGTGCATAGGAGATGGGAAGCTTCTGGAGAAAAGGATAACTCACCCCAAAATGTTCTCTTTATCCTTTCTTCTCTGACACATGCCTAGGAGATGTTTTGCAGAATAATGCTTATATCTGAAGGGTGTACAGCCATGGTTATCTCATTGTATTGAAAAGAGCAGCTTAGACATTAGGCGCTTTCACACAGTAATACCAGTAAATTGCCATAAAATTGCCAGAATAACTTTACATTTAACATTTAACAATGCACTGTACACACGCAATTACATACCATATTTTTCCAGAAAAGCACCATTCACACTATTCACATTCTAATACAAAATACAGATACATTCTGTGATATCACTTACTAGAAATTACCTCTAAACGGCTGTGCTTGTATTTATAAAATTTTTGTTTCAGACTTTTACAATCATACAGATACTCTTGTCCTATAAGAGAAAAATGTTGTCTCTGGCATCCGAAGGCAGAGGTGCCACCTACAGCTTAAAAAGTTATGCCTACACATATAGGTTTGTACGACATGCATAGGTCTATACGACACAACAATTCAGTGAATACATGGAAAAGTGTTGAGAACAACTCCAATGAAAATATGTGGTTGGAACACTTTTGCATGTTGAGAGATGCGTTGGAGTATGTCCTGCAGCTTGTGAGACCCTCTATGGAACTCACAACATTTTTTCGTAAGTATTCGATCTTTTTTTCCACAGTTGACACTAAGAAGGAACATACAGTAGGAGGGCTGTCTGATTAACAAGCTGTAGCTAAATGTGTCTGGACAAAGGATTTAAATGCTTTTTTTTCTTTAAAAACAGTGGAGTAAATGAGTCATTGGCATTCGAATGTTCTCATTGGGCCGGAGTAGACATCTCACATCAGTGCATTCTAAACTTAATCATGCTTGCACCGGTGATTTCCTTCTATGTTCAGAAACAGCAGAATTACAGCAATTTGTAATAATGTTACAGATTTTTTTAACTGTACATCAGTACATCTCTTTACAGCTATTTGAGTTTTTATGAAAAATGAAGGGTTTGAACTGAAAGGGGTGAGTTATGCTAGGTTCAGGATACACAATATCATCTTAATTTTTCCAAGATCCAATTCATGTAGGGAGTTGTGGTTGATTTGTAAGCAACAATGGATGTAAGTGATCATTTTATCTAGTATAGTGTGTCACAGTGGACCATAAATGACACTGCATCTGGAAAGCTTCACAATGTCCCATTTTACCAAATTTGTTGACACTGGCCAATAAAAGTAGCTAATTTGTGTACACCACTTTTAAACATGGTTAAAAAATCCTAACTTCATGATATTTCTTGTCAATGTAAAACATGCTGCTTCGGTAGCCATTGTTTGTTTATGCTTTTGCCTCTGGAAGTCATTCACGCGTTCCACCTTCTCAACAACATTATGCACATCATTAAATACAGCAAGTGATGGATTTGTTGTGTAGTTTGACACATTTATTGTCCATGAGAAGAATTTCAGTTAAAATCCAAATCCAAAATCTGACACAGATCATAAAAGACAAAAAGTAATTTGTAGTGAGTGAGTAAAAATTTAACACTATAGTCAGCAGATAATTTTCCTCATTGGTTTATTAGAGAATAATACACACCAGAGGTGTATTACCACATCTGGGGCCGGTTGCACCAACAGAGCGTAAGTTAAAACGTAGCCTAGTTGTGACTTAAAGGGACACTTGATTTGCACCACTGAACTTAGTTTAAACGTAACGCTACGCTCCAACTTAATATTTACGGCAGCCTCCCCCCATGTATAACAGTAGAAAAGAGACGACGGCGAGACTAGTTTACATTGAGGAGCTCACGATCATAATGAAGAATGATCTCCCTCTACTTATTTTCCTTCCAAATCTTGCATTTTTCCGGTTTGGGACTGTTTTGTGTTAATTGTATCCATCAATTAAAACACGAATTTCCTTCATGACTGAGTTATTCTCCCTGTTCTTTTTTTCTTTCACTTGTAGGATATAAATTTTTTTTTCAAGTTTAATGTTTTATTAACTTCATGTGTATTTCGCGTGCATGCAGTTCCCCTTCATACGGGAACTTCAATGTGCGTCTGTTAACAGACTATGGGAGTACGTCAGACGACCAATCACTCTGAAGAGTAAGAAAACGGGCCAATGAAATGCCAAATTGAATTGGCAGAGCTCTGCTCCACAGCTGGCAGCAATGAGCTATCAGCTATATAAGCTGCACGCTGTGGAGTGAGCCTCAGAATTTGCTTCAGACCCTCCCACGAGACTGAAGACACTCAATCTGCCAACATGATTTCAAGACTGAAACCAGTTTACTCACCAGTGCGGGAGATGACGCGACAGCGGCAGTTGATCTGGGCTTCCTGTCCCCTGGGCGTTTCGCTGGTGTTCACAAAAGAGCAGTTTCACACTAAAAGAGCAAATTCCCTAAGAGAGCAACACAGTCAATCAACACGTCTTTTTCAAGACGCTGTTCTGACTGTGCGTTTCTGGGTGCGGTGGTTCCTATCTCCGGATGATGGGCACGGGTATCGCATCACACGTCTGGGGGTCCAGCATGTTGATGCGGTGCTCGCGGACAGCTCATGCTCTCACTGTGAGAGCATGGCTGTTGCACAGCTGAGATCGCGGCTTCCAAGCCACCCCCGTTGCTCCCCGTGAAAGCGGTTAGCACGCGGGCAGATCTGAGGACTACAGTGGGGCTTATCCGTTGCCTCCGGGCCCGCGGACCCCCCACTCCTCCACAGCACGCTCCATCCAAGCTTCGAGTGGTGGTGCGGTTCATCCCCCGGGATGCCCACGCTTCCGCTTGATGACACCGGAGATCAGATGTCCATCGCGACATCGGAGGGCGAGCTGTCATGCTCAGATGACAGACCGGGCTCGCTTCCATCCTACGGGGTGCAATGCGTAGTCACGGTTCTCAAATCAGACATGATGGCTGCGCTTCCTGGGCTGCTTCGGCGGTGTGGCTGGAGATGGCTTGTCCCCCAGTCTCACCACCGGACCGACTAGAGGTGTGGCGTGCGAGCTGATGTAAGATGAATCTTCCAGCTCCCGTCCACTTCTTCCCTGGGGCGCACAGCGAGCGCACGCTGGCATAGAGGGCGTTTTTCTCTGCCCGGTTCTCGTGCGCTTCCGCCCTCACCTCCCCTGATGGCGAGGCGGCCAGTGGGTACGAAGCTATTCCTCAGGTGGTTGGCCGCCACCTGGAGGGGTAAGCTGAGACCCCCGTCCAAGGCGGGTGGGTTTTCTGTGTCTCTCATGGCCAGAGCCCACACCGTTGCGGGCCATGCCGCTTCTGCCCTGCACCACAGCACCTGCTGTGCTGCACAGGGGCGGTTCTTCCCCAGGCTTATGCATAAGCACCGCACGGTGGTCGACTATGCTCTCATGACCTTCAAGTCGGCCGCCCGTGCCCTGGGGAGGACGATGGCCACACAGTGGTCCGGAAATGCCACCCTTGGCTTACCCTGGCAGATATGCGCCGCGCCGACAAAGTACGCTTTCTTGGTGTGCCCATATCCCAGGCAGGCCTACTCGGCGACACTGTCGGGGACTTTACCCAGGAGTCCTCGGTGGTGAGAGATCAGCCGTGCGCGATGGAGCGGGTCATCTCCTGGTGGGCTCGGAAAACTGCTCCCCCACCGGACCCGTGCGCGCTGGCTGTTCTTCACCGAGAGCGCTCTTCCCGCTGCTCCAAAATACTCTGCCGTCACAGCCCGTTACACTGGCTAGTGAACGCGCCAAGCCTCGCTGCGGGAAGTTGACGCTCCCGTCATAGGTCGCCGTAAAGTCCGGTAATCGGACCGCGAAGCGAACCTAAGGCGGGCCACTTGGAGAGGAGGAGAACCGTTCTTTCCCCGGTGGAGGGCTGGGGCTCCCGCGCGAACGAATGTAGCGATCCGAGAAGAGCGGCTTTTCCTCCCTCTGGGTGTGGAAGCCCAATTGCTGCCAGCATGGGACGCACTGCCTTCCAGCTCTCAGCTTTGGTGCACTTCGCCACAGGCTTTGAGGGCGCCAGAGGATGATCTCCTTTCTCGCACCTCCAGCCTCTCCGTGGGATCCTGGGAGGAAGGTAAGAGACTCTCTCTTATTTTCAGCTCTTCCTCGGGCCGCTCTGCTTCCCGGGGTGAGCACTCCCCTCCCGAGCTGCCCCTCCGTTGGCATGTCATTGATCAGTCCATTGGTGCCATTAGCGTGGGCTCTGCCAGCCTGGTTAGCGCTGCCCAGCCCGTCGCGGTGGCTCATGCGGACGATCAGACTCGGCTATGCGATTCAATTCGCTATCCGCCCTCCCAGGTTCACGGGTGTTCATACTACGAGGGTTTCCCCCGAGAGCGCCCCTGTCTTGCGAGAGGAGATTGCTGTCCTCCTGGCGAAGGATGCAATCGAGCAGGTCCCTCCAGCCGAGATGAAGTGTGGGTTTTACAGCCCGTACTTCATCGTGCCGAAGAAGAGCGGTGGGTTATACCAATCCTATCTGCGCATTTTGATCTGTCATCCGCTCAGGATGCTGATCAGGGTGCTCATGCAGAAACGCATCCCCCAGTGCGTCCGTCCGCGGGATTGGTTGCAGCTATAGACCTGAAGGACGCTCACTCCATGTCTCGCTCTCTCCCTCCTAAAGTGCGACGGGGCCCGAGCATGGCAGTAAATGGTCCTCCCCTTCGGGCTCTCCCTGTTCCATGAGTGGAGGATGCCCTGTGTCTCTTTGACGCACACGCATCTGCATTTTTGATTATTCTTTGACTGGGTTAATTTTTTCAGACCTTGAATTAGTCGATTATGCATAGGGGACCTGGTGCTCTGGCACCTCGGCCTGTTGGGGTTTCAGGTCAACCGAGAATGGGCAAGCTCTCCCCCGGGCAGATCTTCTCTCATCTCGGGTTGGAGCTGGACCCGGTCTCCATCACGGTGCGCTTTTAGCGCGCTGGGCTAGCTGGGCTAGTAACTATAATTCGGCAGTTATAGTGGTTTCACTGAAGTTTTTCAGAGGCTCCTGGGGCACATGACATTTTGTAGCCGCTATCACGCCGCTCAATTGGCATAGATGGGCATAGCGCGGAGACGCACCGGGTGTCCATCACTACGCTGTGTCTCCGCACCTTTAGCCCCTGGATGGACCTTGCCTTCTACGGGCCTGGGTGCCCATAGAACAAGTGTCCAGTCATGCTGTCATTCTGACGGATGCTTCCAGTACGGGCTGGTGGGCTGTGTATTTCGAGCATGCAGCCGCAGGTTTGTAAATCGGACTTCGGTTGCGTTGGCATTCAATTGCCTGGAGTTGTTGGCAGTGTTCTCCCTCTCCGCCGGTTCCTACCGGTACGGGAGGGGGCACATGTGTTAGTTAGGACGGCCAGCATAGCTGCGATAGCGCACGTCAGCCGTTTGGCTGATGTGCGCTACCGCCGCATGTCTCAGCTCGCTCGCCATCTGCTCCTCCGGAGTCATGCGGCTTAATAGCTGCGCGCCGTTCATATATGGGATAACGAACGAGCTCTACCGTGCCAGCTTACATGCTCTCACGACAGTTACGTTTCTGGGAGAATGGAGACTCCACCCCGCAGTCCAGCTGTTATGGGCACGCTTCAGAGAGGCCCAGGACATCCTGCCGCTTCTCCCTAACGGCCCTTCGCCAGCTGCTTTCCCTGCTCTGCATGGATGCGCTGGCTCGCAGCTGGCCCCGGGTTTACGCAATATGTGTTTTCCCCAGTGAGCCTGCGCGCGCAGACTCTGTGCAAGGTCGGGGAGACAAGGTGCGGGTCTCGCTCGTTGCGCCTCCTTGGCCCAACCGGACCCGAGTTTCCAGACTCACACTCCTCGTGATGGCCCTCCCTGACGAATTCCCCGGAAGAAGTACTCCTTTTTCTGGGACGGGCACCCTCTGGCACCCGCGCAGCGTTCTGAAACCCCCATTGAGGGTTTCTAGACAGAGCGCGGTAGACTTAGGTGACCTATCAGTAGATAGTTAACACCGTCACTCAGGCTAGAGCACCCTGTATAGGCAAGCCTATGTCCTGTAGTGGAGTCTATTCGTTGTGTGGAGCTCTTCTCTCTGAGAAGAACCCCGGACATGCCAGATTAGTGTTGTGTTTTCTTCCTTTAGGATAACTGGAGCGCAGGCTGTCACCCTCCACACTGAAGGTTTGGCATGCTGCCATTCCCGCTCTCTGTGGCGGCGGATGGTAGCGCGCTGGGAAAGCATAACCTTATCAGCCGGTTCCTCAGAGGTGCGTGGCACGAGATGGTTAATTCCATCCCCGCCCCCCTCTCTTGCCCTCTCGGGATCTCTCTAGCCCCAGCGGTTATGATTAGGTCCGTTGAGCCACTCGACTCAGTATCTATAAGTTTTCTGACCATGAAGGCAGCTCTGCTGGTCGCGTTGGGATCAGTCAGGAGGGTTAGGATTCCGGTGGCATTTTCGGTCAGCGAATCGTGCCAGGAATATGGACCAGCCCACTCTCACGTTTACCTGAGACCCCGGTTCAGCTTGTGCCAAGGTTCCTACCACCCCTTTTTTATATTAAAAGTGGTAGTGAGCCTGCAAGCGCTGTCTGCGGTGGAGGCAGACCCAGCCCTTTTATTGTATGTCCGCGCACTGCGCATAATGTGACACGTAGAGCATACGTCTTTAAGCAGCTCTTTTCTGTTATGATCGGCAGAAGGGAAGTGCCGTATCAAAGCAGAGGTTGGTCCATTTTATAGTTATGCCATTGCCCTCGCCTTATGTGCCAGGGCAAGCTGTGTCCCCCGGGAGAGAGAGCACACTTAAAAAAAAAAAAAAAAAAAAAAAA
>CAIGQV010016547.1:12650602-12671423 GCA_903798115.1 Danio jaintianensis | reverse complement strand
AAAAAAAAAAAAAAAAAAAAAAGCGGTGCCTCCTTTTCGGCGTGAGTACGCAGCGCCTCTTAACAGATTATGCAGAGCTGCGGGCTGGGCGACACCTAACACATTCACGAGATTTATAATCCTCGAGTGGAGTCGGTTTCCTCCCGATCACTGGGTCACTCCGGTCAATCGGGACGAAATTAAACTCGGTGTCAAAAACGCTTGCTGCGCCATGCTCCCTAACCCGGAGATACGTGCGCCTTTTCTATTCTGCTAGTAAGTTTCCCGCTTGGCGAACCCTAGAGAATTCCTCCGAGGCCCCCAGCACCCGACTCAGCGAAGGAGCCGGGTGCCTGGCTCAGTGTGATGTCTGGTATGCCCACTCTTGGTCTACCCACATGCTGAGGTTCGGTGCCAGCTATGCGCGGTCCCCGATGGCGATCCCATATGCTTATTCAGCCACGGAGTGTTCCCCCTGACCAGGCAGACCCGTGTCTTCCCTACCCGCTAACCAGCTTATCATATGTAGCACTCCCCCTCCATAGGGCTAGTCCATATGTCCTTATTGCCATCAAGTCTCCCCTCTTGGGTAGCAGGTGGCCTCCGCAGCGTCCTCCCCCTTCGGGGACTGGCACGCTTTCCCAACGTACTGTCGTATTTATAAAATCCCTAGACTATATTAGCTAGGTAAAAGCACATTTACGACCCCCGATCTAAATTATAATTATTCCCATGTAATGGTAATTAAGGGCCTAAGGGACGTTGGAAGGTTGCGCTCTTGGTGATGCTTGTGCGCCCACGCTATGCTTGGCAAACTTCACATCAGGAGAGTGACTGGCTTAGCTGCTGTGGCGTTTTCCATACAGTCTCCCATAGTCTGTTAACAGACGCACGTTGAAGTTCCCGTATGAAGGGGAACGTCCTGGTTACGTCCGTAACCCACGTTCCCCGAATAAGGGAACGGAGACGTGCGTCTCCACTGCCACAGCAGCTGAGTCTCCAGCTGATTAGTCATTTTCTTACTCTTCAGAGTGATTGGTCGTCTGACGTACTACCATAGTCTGTTAACAGACGCACGTCTCCGTTCCCTTATTCGGGGAACGTGGGTTACGGACGTAACCAGGACGGTATGTGTGTCATCTGTTATTATTGACTAACTGTAATGTAATGTACTATAAAAATTTAATTTATCATTTAATTTTCATACGACAGTTATAGATGCGTTAGTTGCAGAATATTAAAGCAGTTTAATGATTTAAATGCTTTTTATTGGTTATTACGTCATTCAATGCAACTATGCATGACTTTATGGAGAGCTTACAACCTACTAACTACGGTTTACCCTAAGAACATGTGGTGCAACCGAAGTGAGAACAAATTTAGTTACAAACTAGCTAGTAGTTACTAAGCCCCTAGTGTGGACTTTACGTTCCAGTTTAAGAAAGAACGAACAGCTGGTGCAACCCTACCCAGGTGTGCATTATCATCTAACAATTCAATAAACTGGAATCAATTATTCTGCTTATACTTGTCACACCTAAAGACATTATTCAGGTGTTGTATATCAAGATACTTGTCAGGTTTTTGTCCTCAGCTCCTGTGTATAGGACGGGTTTCTTATACATCTCATCCAAACCCTTCTGTTTTGTTTTGATTTGATTTTTGACTGTTGTAGACTGTGAAATAACTGAAATCATTTAGCCTAGTGATATGGAACTGTAATGCAGGCAAGACCGGCCTGGAACTACTTTAGCTGTGCGGTTCACTAAAAAATAATCACACACATTAGAATGTTCATCTGCCAATCATAATCAAACATTCAACCTCCCTGTAGTATAAAATCAAGTAATCCATTCAAAAAGTAATCGGATTACTAATATTTAAAACATTAATATAGTGTAGTCTAAATAAAAGTACTTTGTTTTTGTAGTCTGAATATGTAATCTAGATTACATGTTATCAGTTATTACCTATCATTGCCTGCATATTTATTTCCCCCTGGTCGAGATTTTGGAGTATTGTCTCTTGCTTTGACGTCCACAGTCTGCAGTGCTACATTGTCATCAATGTGACCATTTGCATGTGTTTTTAGGCTCTGTCAGAATAAACAAGTCGCGCACACAAAGCCGCTGGTCACACAGAATCTTTTTTAAAGCTTAAAATGTCAGATACACACAAATAAAATGTCAAATCGCCTCCCTTGACAAGTATTTACATAAACACATTTGTATCTTTGTTCTTTTGTTTTTCTGTCACGTTGCTTGTATTTTTATTCTCATTTTACAATTTACTTGGATTTTTTACTTTTTTAGTAAGAAAAAAACATTAAATCAAAGCTTGTATGTAGTTGGCATTTAAAAAAAGACTACTTAATGGTATTGAGGTGATTTTGAATACAGTCCTTGAGATGTTTTTAAAATGTGATTGGAGTCCACCTGTGGTGAATTCAGTTGATTGCTCATGGTTTGGAAAGTGCTGTGAATACTTTCCTGATGCACTGTATATAATTATTTGGAAATAAAAATAACTCCTATTGTGATAAAAGATTTTAGTCATTTTGCCCACGCCTAAGGCAAGCAAATGAACAGATTTTCTTTTCTTTAATACAGCAAATACAACCAGAAATGCTACTCTGTTTGTATGAGAGCAAACGGCCAAGACTGTTTCTCATGCCCGTGTGTGTTTAATTGACATCATCACACCTCCTGCTATGCTGTTGCGTTTGCAATACATCAATGCGAATATGTCACAGCTACAAGCATTTGGGGAATAGCAGGCAGGTTGACACTGTCAGTCAGAGTCACATCCGGTGGGACGCAGCTTTCTATCAACCCAGCAGTAGGCCGATAACACATGCGGCGCCAGGGAATAGCAGCTATTTCTGACCCATTGTCTATGAGTTTAAGCTGAATGTTGTTTTTTTAAATTATTTTAATTTATCCGTTTATTTGTCAAATTCCAGCTGAGTGCTGATCATTGTGTTTTCCGGACGAGCGCTTTCAGAAGGCATGTGTAAATACATGACTTTTGTTTGAGCTCTGGTTTTGCACTGATTTTGTAAATGGGGGGGTGAAGGAGTCTGTGACTGAATAATGAAAAGGCCTTGTGCGATGCAATACGCGACTAGGGGAGGGGGGCTGGCTTTAAATGCTCACTCTAATGTGGGCAAGACAGAGGCTGTCATTTTCAATTACAGCCCTGAGTGCTAATAGCACCGTACATTTCTAAAGACCGGACTGATTTAAAGTGTGCTGTTGTGCTGTATGCCACTTGCTGTGAGATTCATTTCTAATTCCACCAAACTGGTATAATGTATATTAGACTGGACAGCTCAAAATGCATCTAAGATTGTTTTTGAGATCTTGAGATGTCAACAAGTATCTTATTTTGCAATCTGATTGTACTTTACTATTAGCAAGAATGTTTTAATGGCCGCTCACGCTGACATAGATTAAATCAAAGGAAATTTCAGAGTTTCTATGCTGTTGGTTGCTAGTAGTGTTCTACTTGACTGCTGTCCAATAATATCAGTGTGTGAATCACTGTTTGCTTTTCATTTTTCATTGCTGCATATCTGTGCTGCTCACAGCATCTGAATCATGGTTCAAATGGTGCAAGGATGTTAATATGCACAACTCATCTGAAAATATTCCCAATATAACCCATTCTGTCCATCATTTGATAAATTTTGTTTGCCACCTGCTTTCTCTAAGCATTAATAGCATGGCGTTAATTACGCTAATTAAAAATACACTTACTGTATATTTGAAAGCCTCCTTATTTAAATAGACTAGATTCAAAAAGTTTTGGGAATGTTAAATAATTATTCTTAAAATCTCAAGTTCACCAAGGCTGCAAAAATACATTGAAGTCAGTAATATTATTCAAATGTAAATTGGTGGTATAAGGATATTTCATATGTTAAGACATTTTATTTTCAAGTTGTAACTAGTTTTGCCTGGATTTTGGTTACGTAATCAAGAGTGGAAAACCTTTTATAAACTCTTTCGAAAAATAGAGTGCGTGATTAGCACCCATCACCCTGCAACAGTGCTACACAGGATTTGGCTGTGAATGAGTGTGCTTTTCGATGTGAGTGAAAACTGATTTTGTTCAGCCATAGTTAATTTAACCCTTTCACATGTAAGTTTTTTTTCATTCTTCAGCTGACCCTCATTGTGAATTATTTAGAACATATCGCTTTTATATTTCCATGGTGACGGCGGCGCAGTGGGTAGCGCTGTCGCCTCACAGCAAGAAGGTCGCTGGTTCAAGCCTCGGCTGGGTCAGTTGGCATTTCTGTGTGGAGTTTGCATATTCTCCCCGTCTTCGAGTGGGTTTCCTCCGGGTGCTCCAGTTTTCCCCACAAGTCCAATGACATGTGCTATAGGTGAATTGGGTAAGCTAAATTGTCCGTAGAGTATGTGTGTGAATGAGAGTGTATGGTGTTTCCCAGTGATAGGTTGCAGCTGGAAGGGCATCCACTGCGTAAAACATATGCTGGATAAGTTACGCTGTGGCGACACCAGATTAATAAAGGGACTAAGCCGAAAAGAAAATGAATGAATGAATTTCCATGGCGATGCTTCTGGTTTATGACATGACACTCCACTAGCCCATGCACTGCAGTGGAGATTAGCTGGATTTACAACACGTCAATTCATCAGCTTCTCCTAAACTACATCTAAGTAAGTAGCTGTTTAACTGGAAGAAGAATTGAGTAGACATTCTCGTTGACTAAAATGTGTGTATAGTATCTGTTGTGAATAACTCACATTCTGATGGTGTATATATGTGTAAAATTATTATAATTGTAGTCTTCCATCAGCGTGCGTTTTAAAAAGTGCTTTTTTTTGCTGGCAAATCTGTGTATTAAAATGTCTGCAACCAAATATTATTTCATTCATTCATTCATTTTCTTTTCAGCTTAGTCCCTTTATTAATCTGGGGTCGCCACAGCGGGATGAACCGCCAACTTATCCAGCATATGTTTTACGCAGCGGATGCCCTTCCAGCTGCAACCCATCACTGGGAAACATTCATACACACATACACTACGGACAATTTTAGCTTACCCAATTCACCTATACCGCATGTCTTTGGACTTGTGGGGGAAACCGGAGCACCCGGAGGAAACCCACGCGAACACGGGGAGAACATGCAAACTCCACACAGAAATGCCAACTGACCCAGCCGAGGCTCGAACCAGCGACCTTCTTGCTGTGAGGCGAACGTGCTACCCACTGCGCCACCGCGTCGCCCCCCAAATATTATTTATAAGCAAATATTATTTAATTGGAAGCACTGATAAGATTTAATCTTTGACAAGTGCCATGCACTGCTTTCTCTGGCTCAGCACCAGCCATTGCAAGTGGGCAGATTTGACTTTAGCAGCTGAACAATGATGTACTGAATGTTCTAATCACACCGGTGGGATCGTACGCTCTAGGGACCAACCAAGACTGACCACACCACTGTGATTGTATGTGTCAAAGGGTTACGATAGCAAAGTTGTTACAGCAGTTTCAGAGGATGTAGATAGTTGCTAAGTGGAAGCTGCTGCACTTGCACACTGTTGACTCAGTAGATCTGCCTACAGCACGCGCTCGTTTTTTTTCCAGAAGATTTGAGAATTACATAAATATTGGAAATTGGAAAAGTTGCTGCTTAAGTTTTTATAATATCAATTTGCATATACTCCAGAATGTTATGAAGAGGGATCAGATGAATTGCATAGTCCTTCTTGCCATGAAAATTAACTTAATCCTGAAAAAAACTTTCCACTGCATTTCATTGCTGTGATTAAAGGACCTGCTGAGATCATTTCAGTAATCGTCTTGTTAACTCGGGTGAGAATGTTGACTAGCACAAGGCTGGAGATCATTATGTCAGACTGATTGGGTTAGAATGGCAGACTTGACATGTTAAAAGGAGGGTGATGCTTGAAATCATTGTTCTTCCATTGTTAACCATGGTGACCTGCAAAGAAACGCGTGCAGCCATCATTGCGTTGCATAAATATGGCTTTACAGGCAAGGATATTGTGGTTACTAAGATTGCACCTAAATCAACAATTTATAGTATCATCAAGAACTTCAAGGAAAGAGGTTCAATTCTTGTTAAGAACGCTTCAGAGCATCCAAGAAAGTCCAGCAAGCGCCACGATCATCTCCTAAAGAGGATTCAGCTGCAGGATCGGAGTGCCACCAGTGCAGAGCTTGCTCAGGAATGGCAGCAGGCAGCTGTGAGTGCATCTGCACGCACAGTGAGGCGAAGACTTTTGGAAGATGGCCTGGTGTCAAGAAGGGCAGCAAAGAAGCCACTTCTCTCCAAAAAAAAACTTCAGGGACAGATTGATCTTCTGCAAAAAGTATGGCGAATGGACTGCTGAGGACTGGGGCAAAGTCATATTCTCCGATAAAGCCCCTTTCCGATTGTTTGGGGCATCTGGAAAAATTCTTGTCCGGAGAAGAAAAGGTCAGCGCTACCATCAGTCCTGTGTCATGCCAACAGTAAAGCATCCTGAGACCATTCATGTGTGGGGTTGCTTCTCACCCAAGGGAGTGGGCTCACTCACAATTTTGCCCAAAAAAACACAGCCATGAATAAAGAATGGTACCAAAACACCCTCCAACAGCAACTTTTTCCAACAATCCAACAACAGTTTGGTGAAGAACAATGCATTTTCCAGCACGATGGAGCACTGTGCCATAATGCAAAAGTGATATCTAAGTGGCTCGGGGACCAAAACGGTGAAATTTTGGGTCCATGGCCTGGAAAGTCCCCAGATCTTAATCCCATTGAGAATTTGTGGTCAATCCTCAAGAGGCGGGTGGACAAACAAAAACCCACTAATTCTGACAAACTCCAAGAAGTGATTATGAAAGAATGGGTTGCTATCAGTCAGGATTTGGCCCAGAAGTTGATTGAGAGCATGCCCAGTCGAATTGCAGAGGTCCTGAAAAAGAAGGGCCAACACTGCAAATACTGATTTTTTGCATAAATGTCATGTAAATGTCATGTCAAGTGCTTGTAATTATATTTCAGTACATCACAGAAACAACTGAAACAAAGATCTAAAAGCAGTTTAGCTGCAAACTTTGTGAAAACTAATATTTGTGTCATTCTCAAAACTTTTGGCCATAACTGTATACAATACACACCAATAATGTATACGGTTTTAATTGTGTGTTGCTGGAAATCCTTAAACTGACCATGAAAACAGATGAGTAACTTCAGGTCACTTCAAATCTCTGTCAGTGGGAATAACCATTTAATCATTGCTTTGTTATAATTATAAAGTATAGGATGATTAAATTTGTCACTTACAAATTGGATGATAATATTGCATGATTAATATATTTATTTCCGTCCTCATCGGCTGAGGTTTGTTTAATGTCATCCACATTCTTTGTGAGCAGCATGCCTGTCTGTGCCGTATTGGATTTCTGCTTGTGTTCTTCCTCCCCCAGTGTTGCTAATTTGTTTAAGTGTCCTAATGAAAGGGTGACGCATTTGTTAATGCTGAGAGACACATTCTAACAAGGCCTGATTAGCAACCACAGAAGTCTCTCTTATTTACATCTGCGCAAAACACAGGATGAGCCTCACGCTTCAGAAGTTTACGGTCGTGCTGTGCTTGGCACCAGACCGCAACGAGCCTGCTGCAGTCTAGCCATGAAATGACCTATGGTTTGCTTCGTAATAAGCTCTAGATTATTTATAAAGTCCGGTGTTGGAGGCCACAGTCATTGCATTACACATCAAATATTCATGTCTTTATATTCACATTAGGGATGTATTATCTCATATATTCACGTTGCTACAAGATCCATTTAGCTTGCGCATCACAAGTACGGCTCCATCCTTCTGTCAATTAATTCCAAGCCGTTGAGTCGCGTTGTACCATTGGCACCTCCTCTATTTCCCCCACCCCTGTTTTTTTTGAACCCCAGTGACAGCTATTGAGCCTCGCTGAACTTAGTGCTGCATAGCCGTCGCGATACTGGCCTGGATGTCAGCCTATTTCAACATAAACCGACTCTCTTGTCATTGCCGGTTAGATGTTGCTGAAATGAACTCAAGCCCAGGCTCACGAGCGCAGAAAGTTCCAGATAGTTCAAAGTGAATTATGGTGACGTTGACATGTCTTTCTTACAGCACGGAGCAGCTGGTGGTTAAGATCCTGAAAGCCCTGGACCTCCCGGCGAAGGATGCCAATGGTTTCTCCGATCCCTATGTCAAGATCTACTTGCTGCCTGATAGGAAAAAGAAATTTCAGACCAAGGTATCTTTTTTTATGCTAGCGAGGCAGCAGTCAGCTCACGGCTTTTACAATAATCCACTGTTCAGATGGCAGACCCTCTTAGGACTCATTAAGATCTGGATGTGTTTCTCAGCCTGCCTGCCTGCCTGCAGATTTTCTTTTTTTCCCAGTGCCCTAGTTCATCTAAAAATAAATTTATATCAGCCAGTGCATTCTGAATTAGCCTTACGCATTTACAGTTTTGATGTTAACCAATCTCTTGTTCGCTCCCTTCACTCACTTTTCCCTCTCAGCTCCTCCACTTATCTAATTTCCTTCACTTTCTCTCATTTCCGCTCTGTCTTTCCGTGGCTCTTGTTCGCAGGTGCACAGAAAAACTCTCAACCCGGTCTTTAATGAGACATTCCAGTTCGGTGTGCCCCTGGCTGAGCTACACTCACGCAAGCTCCACTTCTCCGTCTACGACTTTGACCGTTTTTCCAGACACGACCTCATAGGTCAAGTGGTAGTGGATAACCTGCTGGACTTCAGCGAGGGAACTGGGGAGAAGCCTATTTGGAGAGACATTGTGGAAGGAACGGCGGTAAGATAATGACCCAAATGCACAATCAAGGTTCATTACAGTTAGGGCTGGGCTATATGACAAAAATCTCATATAAGTTTCATATCGTGATAACGATATATATCACGATATAGTACCATTTCTGTAAATTCAATCAATTAATACAGTAGTTACAGATATATATATATATATATATATATATATATATATATATATATATATATATTGACCACATGTAAATGACTATTTCTCTTTTACATTTGACAAGTATATACTCAGAAATTTACTCCTTTGTATCTGATCAAATTTCTCATTTTATTTAGAACTTCAGGGCAAATGCTTGATTAAAAATGTTAAAATATTAAATATATTTTTTAAAACTAATGATTACAGGTACAACAAAACAAAACAAAAAAAGTTGCTAAATAAATAGCAAAATGTAAACGTTGTACCTTAAAGATCTTTCTTACGATGCTGTTGTTCATGTTTCTGTCTGCATCTCGTAATGGGGCGTAATATTGCGCTCATATACCGTACATTATGAAAAAGTATTACAGTAAACAATGTTTTTTGCGACACCACAAAATAAACGATAGAGCATAAAATGAAATGATTGACTTTTTATATTGTCCATACAATATATATTGTCATATTGCACAGCCCTAATTAGAGCTTAATCAAAAAAGAAGATAATGAGTCGTTGATGGTGTTGTGTATTGCACATGCTGTCTGTGTTGTTGTAGCACTTGATTTACTGACAGATTTATGCAAATTAGGTAACGCCATAAACACACAGGTTCTAAGTGCTAGGTTGTGGAGGATGCAGCACACTACAACTACAACTACCAGATGTTGGATTATCACGATCTGCCGTACTATGCTGAGACTGTAAAACAGGGCTATTGAGCCTCAGGCCTTGAGAGTTGCTGTCCTGGAGAGTTGAGTTACAACCCTAATCAAACACACCTGCGTGTCATTTTCAGCAAATTCTTCATCTCAAAATCGATCAAAACCTTTATGACTTTTTCTTAGGGAACACAGAAGAAGATGTTTTGAAGAACGGTGGTAATCAAACCTTTGACAGAATTATTTGAGTTCCACAGGAAGTCATAAAGGTTGATTTTAATAAATTATGACAGTAATTAAATTTTCAGTAAAGGTTTTTTTAGTCATTCAACTGTTTTGACAACATGCCAGGATTAATCAAAGTAATGTACGTAAAACACACATATTAACAATCTATTTAAAAAAAAAAGAGAGAGAAAATGAATAAAAGTTAGTGAACATTAAAGTATCTGTAAATTCAGAAAGTCTTAGTGAACATCATTCAGTGACCCTGTAAACTCACAGAAAAGGTTTTTTTATTTTTTATTTAGGTAAAGAAAATATGTTGGAAACATCTGTGCTGTGATATTCTGATAACAGAACATGCTGCTGAGTGTGGCGCTTAACATGAATATGTAAAAATATCTCAGACAAATTCATTTTAATAACGGGATAGTTCACCAAACATTAATATTCTGTAATATTTTCTCCCCATTCACTTATTGCAAACCTGTTCACATTTCTTTTTTGTTGTTGTTGAGGAAAGGAGATGTTTTTAAAGAATCTTGGTAACCAAACAGCCGACATAACCATCCTGCCTTGAAATCATTCATTGATTGCCATCAACTGTCTGGTTCCCAACATTTTCCTTTAAAATATCTTGTTTTGTGTGAGTAAATGGTGAGTACATTTTCATTTTGGGCAAACTATCCCTTTAAGAGATGCCCTTTAACAAATCAGTCTACAGACTTACATAGACAACCTAGAAAGTTTTATTAGAAGCTGCTCACACATTGGCATTAAAAAGTGATTAATACATAATAATATAGCCACTTTAAAGGTCACAGTAAGTACATTTTAAGTTTGAAGCTGTGCAGAGAGATACTGGTATTCCAAAGTTTCGTTCCAGCTACAGAAAAAGTTCACCCCGTCCGTGTTTCAGCCTGTTCAGGTGTTTTTGCTTATGGCTGAAGTTGAACCCTGCAGGAAAGTGGACATCCATTCTAGACAGATTTTGTTTTTTCTGTACACTGTAGTAGTGAGACAAGAAGTCAAAAAGAGAGGAGAAACAGGATGCCAACATGGCCTATTCCAGACACAAATAAACAACACGGCTCAATATGTCAAAGCACTCGCATTAAACACATCTGCAGCAGCACCTGAAAAAAAAAAAAAAAAAAAAAAAAAAAACTGCAAGTGCGCTCGACTACACCAAACTGCTGGATATGCGCCAATATACAATGCTTTTCTTCACCTGATCATCATTTGATAAATTACTGCTGTCATCAATACAAATGTGCACAAATCTCTCTTTTGAGGCAAATTCTGTTTCTCCTGGGTGGTACATGCAGCATGTTAATTACACCAATCAAATCATGCTGGAGTTTTGGGAATAAAGCATTCGACTCTAAATTTGACTTAAAAGTTTTATTGAGTTCAAATATATTATTTTATATTGCTGAATCACCCTAAATACATCTGCAAATCAGTTTTTTAAGGATTAAATTAGATTTACATGTGCAAATTGTATGTGATTTAAACAAACTATTTAATTTCATCCAAGAAATGATGCTGGGATTCATTTTCAAGAATAGGTTAGATCATATGATAATGAAAGAATTATTTATAGTACTCGCATATGTCTCTTAAATTTTTTTTTCCAAAATCTCATCTTGTATTCACAAGACGTTCACAATTGGAAATCATGCATGATTACATGCTAAGTCGATGGTGATGATGTGTCCTTGGGGGGATGTTGGTAGAGGTGTGAGGAGATCTTGCCCTTCCAGAGAAAATTACATGAAATTAGTGAAGGTCAATGTGCAAACAAGCTTTTTTTCATGAGCATTTGTCACAGCACTTCAATGGTGCAGTTTTTAGAAACATTTTTATCATGAGCGTAGTGTTATTTTAAAAGATGTTTATACCTTTGGAGAACAGAGAGAATAAATCAAATCAAACACAAGCTGCAGTGTGCTTAAATAAGGAAGATGAAATTTTCTGCTGCATGGCTAGGTCAAATGAAGGAAAGAAGATAAATTCTGCACTGTCTTCTCTGTCTGATAAGAGGAATTTAAACATTGTTCTGTGATGCATGCTGGATTTGAGTGTGTTTCTGACACATAAATGAAATGTTTACATGCAGGATTCAGACAATTGGCCACTCAGGTGGCGGTAGTGGATTTCACTACTCAGCTGGTAAATATTTTGAGGTATAAATCATTTTCGAGCTGTCAAAGTGTAGCAAAAAAAGAAAATCTCACATCACGTAGCATTCACATCACGTGCACGGACCCAGACCTGAAGCTGGCAGTTCCTATAGTTCTTGGAGATGTACCTCAGATGGTTGGCATTTTTGATGAAATATTGCAGCTCTTTTTGTTTACCTCTGCTGCCCTTGTTCTTTTTTCATCATAGCTGATGATTAATTCTGTCTGGCAGAACAAGAACTTGAGAGAAAGATGAAAGTCTCAACAAGGAGCGTAAGGGGGAAAACAAACCAGTATATACTTTATGCTTGGAGAGTCTGTCTGACTTTGTTATAACACAACAGGTGTAAATACATGTTTGATCAGAAATAAACATTCTTTGTAAAATACAAAACAAAAAAAACAGGAAATTATACAGACAATCATTTTGTAAAAACAAACAAAAACTCATCATACTGTCCGTTTACAAGCATTTGGAATGTAATTAATACAGTACTTTGTAAAATTTATTAGAAATCTTTATTAAAGATAACTAATAAAACATCTTTTAACTTAAAATCTTATATCTTTTAGGAAACTTTTATTGATGATTCAGTACAAAATCTGATTATTAGAAAGGTTTCTGAAAGATCGTGTGACACTACAAACGTATCTGTCACAAGCTTAAATTGCATTTTAAATTAAAGACAGAGGTTCTAGAGGGGCTAAGCTGTTATATTGGGATATTGCCCAAACAGAATTAGTAAATGCTGCAGTGCGTATTGTTGTTTACACTCTGGAGAGCATTAAAAAGTTCTATTTAGAGTGTGTTTTTGCAGTGCTGAGCGGTTCAGCCAATTACCGTCAAATCCGCTGGTGTTTACTACCATGTTCTGCATGCTTTTGAATCTTCTCATTACAACAGCCAACATGATGTAAATATGAAATTCATTGATCATAACAGAACTGTGTGAGATGAACTGAAGGGAGAGATTTTTTTGTTGTTGTAGTTTTCATGCTGCTAGGATGACCAGCGTCTTCATACATGCGGCAAAGCTTTGTACATGATATCTTCATTTAAAATCAGGAGTCTCTCTTGACACTGAGTGTGATAAACATTGTAGCTAATTAGCTAATTGGACAATATGAATAATTTAATAATAACCAGTTAGAATTAGTTACGCATATTTGGATCAGTTATGTGTAATGACTTCATGCAGCAGAAGCTTACAATTCCAACTCTTTCATCCAGTGAACATTCAGTGTTGAATATGTCTTCTCAGAATGTTATTTTTAGTGGCCACAAAAAATGTTCAAGTGACTTCGATGAAAGCAGTTATTATTACAGACTCAACAAAAAGTGTAAACTGTGTACAAAAGTTGTTGTTGTTTTTTTTTTGTTGCTGAGAAGCAGGTATACAATGACTAAACTAAACATACACATACATTCAAAAGGGTAGAGCAAAAGTAAAAATGGATGAATGAAAGCAAAATGAAAATCAGTTTAACCATCTTAAAATCATCACACCTTTTTCTAGGTGCCTACAAGCTTTAATTAAACCTCAGATTGGTTAAAGTGTATGATACTTGCATTTGTCTCAGTTGTTGTGGGAACATTCAATGCAGTCTCAGTTGAAAGTCTTGATGGCTCATCAGATGGTAGTGAAGTTCTTCTTGGTTGAGTGAAGAATGGCTTCAACGATGGGATTCTGACTTGACGGAAGAAGGCTGGAGCACATGGCATCTGCATGGTCACTCTACCTTTCCATGTTGTTCTTGTCTGTCTAGCTTTGTAGTATATCTGTTGGAAACTGAGTGGTGTCTTTTAAGTTTTGCAGAGGCCAGATCTACTGGAGATTGTTTTGAAGAATGTCTGAGCGAGAAATTCAGTTTATTCAATCTTTATTCAATCTTGGGTTCATTTGTATAATAAGAATGGAGTTTTAAGTGTGTGTTGAACCTAGGAGTAAGCAATAAACAACAATGTATATAGAATCACATTTGCTATATGATTGATTTGAAAGTAAACATGATATAGATAACATTAAGTGTTTAAAATTTATAACGAGGTGTGCATTAAAAAGTATATCAAAGATATACGGAATATCAAAGATGAAACAGCACAACAGAGAAAGAGTCTATTGTTTATAGTCCTTTTTATAAGTTTGGAAGTTTGGAAGTTTGGGTCTTGTCTTCTATGGCCTGTTTCTAAGAGGTTGGTGGCAAACCCAAATTAATTTAGGTCATCAAACCATTTATCTGTGTGTTACCACAGTAACCAGAGATGTATTCTGAGTTGAGGCAATGGGGTAGCAGAAATAATCCCACATAAAGGGTGTTGTGGTTTATATTTGTAAAATATTACAAATATTTAATGTTACATTACACAATAGCTATGGATAAGACATTATGTTGCATATGAAAAAAAGAAATTAGAGGAACCTCACTAATTCCACATTTTTGGTTCCTGGAATAAGCCTTGTTGATGCCAGCATAAAAAAAAGTTGTTTAGATTCAACTGGAGTTTGTTTGCAACAGATTCAGCTTTATTACAAATAAACTGTTTAGTGTGTTCAATGTATGAATGTGTATTTTATGTTCATCACAGTGCAGTTCTATGGCCTTCTGTTGTAAGTGCATTGCTTTAATCACGACTTTCATTGTGATGTACAGATTCAAGGACGAATTGTTAGTCAACAGCAGGCCCAGGTGCCGTCTACAGAGCTACCTTTCAATTGAACCTGGAGAAATCCTTTAAAAATGTTTGATTCAATTTCAAATGCCACAAACATTCTTCCTGTATATCCTTATGTCTTAATAAAATGACAAATTGATTATTGAAACTCTTCATGAAAGATGTTGCAGTCGTTTAAACCTGTTTACGAATTTCATTATGTTCTTGCATGCATTACTTTCTGCATTTACCTGACTCAGAGTGCCCTTTCCATATGCTTATTGTGTTTGCAGGAGAAAGCTGACCTGGGAGAGTTGAACTTCTCACTGTGTTACCTGCCAACAGCTGGCCGACTGACCGTCACCATCATTAAGGCCACCAATCTGAAAGCCATGGACCTGACGGGCTTCTCAGGTGTCTGGTCTCGCTCATTGTCCCCAGTCGTTCTTCTAATTCCCTCATAATTAGCAGCAATACCTCATTAGTGCCTCAGACATTGTTAACATTGAGACGTGATGAAACTGCTTCTCATTAATAATCTGCATGTAACACGACCAGCATGTGAATAATGAAATAACATTAAAGGTCATCAAAGCATCAGCTCTGAAAAGTTGCGAATATCAAATAACACTTTTAAAAATTTCAATGTCAACGCAGAAAGGCCTCATAAAGGCATTAACATCGCTGTTGTAAGGACAAGAGACATCTTTAATTAGTGTTGGCTAATTGAATTATCACATCAAGGCTTAAAGTAATAAATATTTCCTCAAAGGACATGATCATTATGAAAGGGCATTATGAAAAAGTAACATTTGGTACACTTTGACAAGCATGATTACATAGATGCTAATGTATTGTTATTGCTTGCACAATAATTATTCGTGCCATTACTAACATTCATTTTAAAGTGATAGTTCACCCTAAAATGTACATTTTCATATTTTACTCCACATCCACATGTTTCAGACTGGTTTGAATGACTTTCTCTTGTTGAACACACAAAAGAAGATATTTTGAAGAATGATGAAAAGCTATACAGAAATGTCTGAAAACATCCCCAATGGCTATCAGTGTCCAAGATTTTTCTAAATATATATATTTTTCTGTGTGTTTAACAGAAGAAACCCATAATTTAGTTTCCCTTTAGATTCTGTTGCCAATGCTTTACTGCTGTTTAAGTTTCAATGACAAATTGTCCTTCTCTTTTCCAGATCCATATGTAAAGGCATCTCTGGTTTGTGAAGGTCGAAGGCTGAAAAAGAGAAAGACATCCATAAAGAAGAATACTCTCAATCCCACGTATAACGAGGCTCTGGTCTTTGATATTCCCAATGAGAACATTGAGAATGTGTCGCTCATCATAGCCGTCATGGACTACGACTGGTAAGATCATGACTGCCTTTTTCATGCTGTGATGGGCTTTGAGACATATACAGTACTGCAGCACATCAGGCCCCATGCTGAGATATGAGGCTTGACAGGAAGTGCCTACTTGCAACTTTAGGCATGATTACAAGCTGCGTTTCGCAGAGTTATTGCATGAACACATGGACTTCCTATTCATTTGAAGAAAGAAGCTTTTATCAGAGGACTGAGCAGAGGTGGAAATTGGCAAAATTCCCTATTTTTATTTATTTATTATTTATTTTGAAAAACACACTATACAGACACTTCTTACTTAGTAATATAGTAGTGCATGATTTGTGGATTATATTAAACAGATGACACTTTGTATATGCATTTGCAATTGGTTTATAAAATGTATTGGATCTAAATTTTCTGACCAGCATTTGTGGCCATTTGTGTCTTATATTTGGTGAGTTTTTAGGTTTTCTGTGTGTTTTTCTGGATCTTTTGCGTGCTTGTGTACATGTGGTAGGTTGTGATACTGTTTTCACGTTTTATTTTATGCGTGTTATTAATGGAAATGTGAGCTGTCTGTTCTGTAAGCATTACGACATGCACCACAGAAGCATTTTCATTGGCTGTTTTGATATTATGGCCAATCATGAATCTCAAGGCAAGTAACCATAAAACACAATATATCCCCCTTCTTTTTTAGTATTATTTTTGCTATGTTTATATGCAGAGCTTGGATAAATTAGTGTATAATTGGATTATTGAGTGTATAAAATATAGAAGCCTAATTGTGTAAATACTTGTATTTCTGTACTCTAATGAACAATGTGGGGTCGGGTAAGATTTTTATTAAACAAAGTAATACTCTTAATAAAAAATTGTGAAGCAATTTATAATGTTACACAAGTTATCAATTTCAAATAATAGCTCTTAGGGCAGCATGGTGGCGCAGTGGGTAGAACAAGCGCCTCACAGCAAGAAGGTCGCTGGTTCAAGCCCCGGCTGGGTCAGTTGGTATATCTGTGTGGAGTTTGCATGTTTTCCCCGTGTTGGCGTAGGTTACCTCCGGGTGCTCCGTTTTCCCCCACAAGTCCAAAAACATGTGGTATAGGTGAATTGGGTAAGCTAAATTGTCCATAGTGTATGTGTGTGAATGAGTGTGTATGGATGTTTCCCAGTGATGGGTTGCAGCTGGAAGGGCATCCGCTGCATAAAACATATGCTGGATTAGTTGGCGGTTCATTCTGCTGTGGCAACCCCAGATTAATAAAGGGACTAAGCCGAAAAGAAAATGAATGAATGAATGAAATAATAGCTTATTTTGAACTTAATATTTAAAATTCTTTTTTTATTTCTGTTGAGCAGTAAATCAGCATATTAGACTGACTTCTGAAGGATTGTGTAATGCCTGGAGTAATGATGCTTAACGTGTATTTCAGAAATAAATTACATTTGAAATGTTATTAAAAAAGGCTAAAACAGTATTAGCGATTATAATTGTGTATATTAATGTTTTACTGTATTTTAATCAAATACATGCAGCCTTGTCAAACATAAAAAATTACTTTAAAAACAAATTCCCGACACACAGACTCCATAAATGCTACTTAAACTATAATAATTAAACAAGTTCAATGAATTGGACCTGGCAGCTAACTTCTTTTAAATTATCACCAAAAAATGCATAAAATCTTTTTATGCATTGTCAAATCTCCACGACTGGTGCTGATGAGATGTTGTTGTTTTAATTGGTGAATTAGTATTCCTGTTGCACATACTTGTATGTGTATGCGCTCCACTGAACATAGGCCCTTATGCCCCTGTGTGTCGGACTATTCCTTGTGGACGTCTGCACTGCTTTGCATAAAGACAGACACCTCATGAATATACATGACGGCCTAATACTAATGGAAGTAATGTCTGGTGGTGAGACACTCTGTAACACAGCCAATATTTCTTGTCTGGTGGGCACAGCTCAAGTCACCTCTTCTGTGTGTGTGTGTGTGGGTTAGGCCTTAAGAGAGCCATTTCTGTCTAGATTTGATATTGTTCTACATGTTTCTCCTTTACTTTTTGAAAAAGTATACCTACTGCTCGGTGTGTAGTGCCATCTAATCCCACTTTTATGGCCGTATTTTGTGTGCTTTTGTGGAACAGAATATGCCTTGCGGAAATCAGGTGCATACAAATCACGCTTCTATTTTAAGAATGGCTTTCAGTGCTGAGGAAATCCACATCCGACTTCCCCAAATGCGTGTTTGTCGCTGCTCTCTGTGATTCCATCTCTCCCCAATGGCACACCACCGGCCCCTCCTAATGAAGCCGCTCGTCTGTGAGCCACAGATAACGGCTGATGAATTGCTCTTAGCATTGCTGCATGCCATCTGTGCTAAATGCTCCATTCAGAAGCGCTATCTGTTGGATAATAGTCATTTTGTACATATATCTGACATGCCGTTTTACTGTTTCTGTATTTAAACCGGCTCTACTGCAGGAGTCGTTGCACAGGTGCAAGTTATTTTGGTTGGAGATGAAGAAGTGTTGTTCATGGTGTGCAGACTGCTTGGTAAAACCAATGTTATTTGTTTGATTTCAGGCTTTTTTTACAGCACACATATTTTGGCATTACAGAAAATGTATGGTTAAATCTGCTGGCACCCGTTTCTTCGAGCATGACTTGATTTAGTGACATTGTTAGTGGAGCTACTTTACAAATGCAGCTTCCTTAGATAAAAGCTACTCGTAATTTAAAGTATACAGTAGAAGTAGAGATAAGTTACCCTTTTAAAATACAGTTAGCTATAAATAAGTAGAAAGTTGTATCGACTCTATTTACGATATTTTTTTCTTCACCCAAATATTCAAATTTGCTGTTAATTTACTTATTCATTTAAATGTGGTCCTTAGTGATTTATAAATGCAGAACTGCGGCATTGGCCACATGTATTAATTTAGTTTTTTTACTCTCAAAGTGTTGGCAGCCATTGACTTGCAGTTTATATATACAGTCAAGCCCAAAATTATTTATAACCCCGGCAAATTCTGACTTAAATTGACTTTTATTCAACCAGCTAATTTTTTTGGAGCAGAATTGACACAGGCTTCTCCCAAAAGATAACAAGACAATGTACAAGAGGCATCACATTTGAACAAAAAGTGGCAAAGTGATTCATACCCTGTCCCAAATTATTCATAACCCTTTTTAATAATCTAGTAATCCTTTATTGGCTCTTACAGCAATCAAACGCTTCCTATAATTGCTGACTAGCTTTTTGCATGTCTCCACTTTTATTTCTGCCCATTCATCTTTAGCGATGACCTCCAACTCATTCAGGTTGGTGGGTCTCCTTGCCATTACCCTGATCTTTAGCTCCATCCACAGATTCTCAATTGGGCTTAAGTCAGGACTCTGGCTGGGCCACTGCAAAACGTTAATGTTTTGGTCTTATAACCATTTCACATTTGCTGTGTGCTTTGGGTTGATGAAAAGTCCACTGGTGCCCAAGACCAAGTCTCTCTGCATACTGCCTGAAGTTGTTGGTGAGAATTTTAATGTATTGCTCCCTTTTCGTGGTGCCATTTGCTGTTCCCTGGGTTTCCATTAGGTTCCCTGGTCCACTGGCTGAAAAACAGCCCCAAAACATTAGGTTCCCACCACGATGTTTGACAGTGGGTACGGTATTCTTAGGGTTGAAGGCTTTTCATGCCAAAAGAAGGCTACATCATTGTGGCCAAACAACAAAATTTTAGTTTCATCTGACCATAAAACAGAAGACCAGAAGTCTTCTTTATCCAGATGAGCATTTGCAAAGGCCAAGCAGGCTTTTGTGTGCCTTCTCTGGAGAAGTAGTGTCCTCCTTGGTCTGCGTCCATAAAACCCAGTGGTGTGCCCATATTGACCAGGATGGCCTTGGTGGTGATCCTTGGATTCTTTTTTTTTTTTTACCTATTGTCTGGCGCAATATGGCTGCCGGCGCGTCATCCAGGTGGATGCTGCACACTGGTGGTGGATGAGGAGATTCCCCCAAAAATGCGTAAAGCAATTTGAGTGTCCTGAAAAGCTCTATATAAATGTAAGGATTTATTATTATTATTATTTTTGGCTTCTGACCACATCCGCTGAGATTTTTCACTGTGTGGAACGTCTTGTATTTTTTAATAATACTTTACACTGTAGCCACTGGAACTTCAAAACATTTGTAGATGGTCTTTCCTGACTTGTGAGCAGCCACAATGCGCAGCTACATGTCCTCACTGAGCTCCTTTGTCTTAGCCATGACTGTCTACAAACCAACAGCAGAGAGCTTCTGTTTTTCACCTGTTAAGTTGATTAAAACAGCTGTTCTTAATAATTCAGAGTAATTAGGATGCTTTAGAACAGCTTGCACTATTTGTAATGTTATAGAACTTTGAATTCTCCTGTGACCGTTCGCAAAGGGTGTAAATAATTTTGGACATGCCACTTTTTGTCCAAATGTAAATGAAAGCTGAGAAATATATAAATATAGCTGTATATGTATGTATGTGTATATATGTATATACATATATATATATATATATATATGTATGTATATATGTATGTTTGTATATATATATGTAAGTATGTATGTATATATGTATATATATATATATGTGTGTGTGTGTATATGTGTGTATGTGTATATATATATATATATATATGTACGTACGTACATGCATACATACATACATACATACATACATACATACATACATACATACATACATAC
>CAIGQV010016547.1:12624064-12649355 GCA_903798115.1 Danio jaintianensis | reverse complement strand
TCTCTCTCTCTCTCTCTCTCTCTCTCTCTCTCTCTCTCTCTCTCTCCTATTTGTTGTAATGGATGCACTGTGCTGTGGTTCTCCTTCATTTCTTAGCCTAACTGCATTAATTCACTCTCTCCCTCTCACTCTCTCTCTCTCTCTCTCTCCATCTCTCAGCATCGGTCATAATGAGGTAATTGGGATGTGCCGTATGGGCAGTGATGCTGATGGGCCGGGAAGAGAGCACTGGACAGCCATGCTGGCGAATCCCCGCAAGCCTATTGAACACTGGCACCAGCTGGTGGAGGTATACAGCGTGACCGCATGGATTATGTGTGTGTGTGTGTCTGAGAGCATGAAAATCAATCAATGTGCACTGTGTGTTATTTTATACAGGCGGTGCCCTCTATGCAATCCAAGACCCTAGTAAAATGGCTTTACCCTCAGTTTTCGCACCTGATACCTAGTTCTTTTGACTCCAGTGACCCCCATCTTCCACAATAATATTTAAAGACCCCAAAAAAACATAGAAAAAATTACATTGTTTGTATGTTAATAAAAATTCTTGACATGCTACTTTTCGATGTCAAGAAGTGACACTTTTAATACTAATGTTTTTCAAGACTGGAAATATTTGCAGATCTAATTTACTAATTTACTGACAAGACTTTAAAAAGCATGCAGATTTTTTGTTTCTTTATCATTTCCAGAGTAACCAAGGCTCAAGCTGTAAAGGCACCGTCCTCACCTGGAAAGGGGATGGGGAGCAGCAGCTCATTTGCATTTAATTAGACATGCATGAAAAGTGCACATTTTTACTATTGCTATGGTAGTAATAAAGGATGTAAGCTATTATACGCATATGTTGTATCTTCTAAAAAGGATAAAATGATTTCAAGGAGTACTTTTATAGGTCATATTGAGGCCCCTTTTCCTGAGTCCACATACAGTGTAGTGGTTGAGAACTACTAGTTTGCACCATTCAAGCAGGTTGTGGTTGTGCTAAAAATAGCTGTACTTTCATTTTTATTTGCACACTCAGCCTGCTAAGAGTAATTGTACCTTGCATTTAAATGCCTTTTTTTTTGTTAAAATGGCAGTCTGGGGGCGATGTTAATGTAAACACAGTCAGATATGTTTTAAGTAAATGTACACAGGCAGGACAAAAGCAATGGATGTGTGCATTAGGGCTCGCACTGTAAATAAAGTCTAATAGAGCTGCTGCTGTCTAAAATGCTGACAGCATTAATCAGAAAACATTGGCACGATAAAGAGCAGACCACTCACTCACTGACTGTTGATGTGAATAATCACTTGAAGTTGTGCTTACTTACTTAATTGGAAAATACTTAAAAGCTACATTCTTTTAATTAAGAAGTACAGCATTTCTATTTGTTGGACAACAATTTACTTAAATAAAAGTGTCCTGTGATGTTCAAATTGTAATATATTATGGTATTGGTATCAACTACAAAAAATTGCAAAATAAGACTATGAAGAAAGAAAAATCTATAAAAAAATAAAACCTTAAAAACTTTTTGGTAGCTCTTTCCTTGAAATCTGTATACTGTATATAATGCATTATACTAACGGCATTAATAATGCATGATAATCCATTCATAATGTCCTGCAACAGACCGTATTATTCTAATCAGTATATTACTTACTTTTCTCATGCTTATAAAAATAAGAGAGTTGCATGAAAAAGTAAACCTGTATTGCATACTCAGGATCAGGACCACTGAGGTGGTTTATTTTTTGACTGCTTGGACATATATACAGTTGAAGTCAGAGTTATTAACCCCCCTGTTTATTTTTTCCCTCAATTTCTGTTTAACGAGGAGAGAGGATTTTTTCAACACATTTCTAAACATAATAGTTTTAATAACTCATTTCTAGTAACTGATTTATTTTATCTTTGCCTTGATGACAGTGAATAATATTTTACTAGATATTTTTCAAGACACTTCTATACAGCTCAAAGTGACATTTAAAGGCTTAACTAGGTTAATTAGGTTAACTAGACAGCATAGGGTAATTAGGCAAGTTATTGTATAACGGTGGTTTGTTCTGTACACTATAGAAAAAAATATAGCTTAAAGGGGCTAATAATTTTGACATTAAAATGGTTTTTAAAAAATTCATTCATTCATTCATTCATTTTCTTTTCGGCTTAGTCCCTTTATTAATCAGGGGTCGCCACAGCGGAATGAACCGCCAACTTATCCAGCATATGTTTTACGCAGCGGATGCCCTTCCAGCTGCAACCCATCCCTGGGAAACATCCATACACACTCATTCTCACACATACACTACGGACAATTTTAGCCTACCCAATTCACCTATACCACATGTTTTTGGACTTGTGGGGGAAACCGGAGCACCCAGAGGAAACCCACGCGAACACGGGGAGAACATGCAAACTCCACACAGAAACGCCAACTGACCCAGCCGAGGCTCGAACCAGCGACCTTCTTGTTGTGAGGCGAACGTGCTACCCACTGCGCCACCGTGACGCCCATTTTTAAAAAATTTAAAACTGATTTTATTCTAGCCGAAATAAAACAAATAAGACTTTCTCCAGAAGAAAAAATATTATCTGACTTACTGTGAAAATTTGCTTGCTCTGTTAAACATCATTTGGGAAATATTTTAAAAAGAAAAAAAATTCAAAGGGGGTTTAATAATTCTGATTTCAACTGTATTTTTCTATTACATGGCTACTTATGAAATAAATGGACATGAATGACTGATTTGAGTTGAAATACCCAGCTTATAAAAATATGGTTGCCTAGGAAAATGGTTAGTACAGCTCAGTGCATAATGCTTTAAGACATTTAATGGATTAGGACACATTATCAACATTGCATTGCATTTGTTATTGTGTGCCAGCATGTTTAGTAATAAGTCCATATACAATAGAATATTTTGTACCAGATTTGCTAAATAGTGCAAATTACCATGAAATCACAATCTCGTAAAAGCAGTGATAAGAGAGGTTATTTTTGCAAATTATTAAAGGACACGGAAGCAGCAGCTCATTTCCGCACTCACTAATGTAATATAGCAAGGACAGAATAAAATGGTGTATTGTCGCAAACAAGCCAATAATAATCAATATTATTGTTGGTGATCATTTATATGAATACCATTAAAATTCTACAGCATTTATATATTTAAAAAAAAAATTGTGTTCAAATTGGGAATTTTCACTGGTTTGGTGCAAGCAAGCAAAGCTGGCAATAGTTAGTATGATGGTTGATAACATCATTTTGCCTTTCCAAGTAAATGATCACAAGTGTGTAATAAGCTCTCCTTCTACCATGTGCTCTCTTGTATTCATTGCCTCCTCCAGCAGCCATGTTAGATGCAGCTTGTTTTATCGTTTTTATTTTTTGGCATTGAATAATGGAGCAAATACCAGTAAAAAAAGTTTTGCAAACCTTAGTGAATCATGCAACATGATTCATTTAAACACTTTTCGCTCATACATTTATCACATGTATATGCAATAAGTTCAGCTCCAAAGATAACTGTGGTAATTAATCACAATTTTCACTGGACATTTTTATAATGCATTCATACAATGATTTTTTTTTATTGGTAAAAAAGGGTTTGCATTGATGCAAGCTCATATCATCATAATAACTGTGTGACTAAAAAATAATGAACCATGAATTATCTGTATAATGCATTATATGTACCAAATCTCCTTCTGAATAAACATGTTCATTGGTGTTTACTTCTCCTTAGGAAAAATCCATAAACACGTATGTGTCAAAGAGTGCCACACCCTCCCCCAAGCCAAACATAGTGGTGGACAGCCCTCACTCTGAGTAGAGATGTGAGTACCCACACACATGGACACCCACACTGTAAATAGATTGGTGCTTCCACACATACGGGTGAATGAATCAAAGTGTTACACTGCAGTGCTTCAGGTTTCAGTCATGAACGAACACAGACTAAAAAACATCAATGACTGTGTTCACAGCAGCAGAATACAATTGTCAGACCTGTTTTAGAGTCCTGTAACTATGGTTACATTCACACAGTTTTGTTATGAAAAACCACATTGGGTAACCATATTGGCGGCTTCAATATTTGAGCGCATGTGTTGCTAATCTGTGCAATATAAATAGAACCACACTGAACTGAACTAGTTACAATATGTTGGATTCTAGTTACTTAGCTAGGAGTATATGAGGGTTTTGTAAAAGGAACTTAAACGGAACACTCCAATTTGTTTAGAAATAGGCTCATTTTACAACTACCCTAGAGTTAAACAGTTGAGTTTTACAATTTTTTAAACCATTTATCTGATCTCCGGGTCTGGTGCGAACGCTTTTAGCTTAGCTTAGGATAATTCATTGAATCGGATTGGGCCGCTATCATCTCACTCAAAAAAAATCAAGACTTTGCTGCTGTACCATAGCTGCGGTAGGTGCAATGATATTACTCAATGCTGTTACCTAGTTTCCTAGCTATGGACAATTTTCAGAGGCTGTGTATTATCATTGTGCTTGCTGCAACCTTCATACAGCAGCAAAGTCCCTTGATTATTTCGTCAGAATGAGGGTACAGCTCCTAGCCATATTGAAACAATTTTCCACCTTAATACATCATGTAACTACAGAAAAGTCAAGCTCCAAATCTGAAAATTTTCAAAAGTTTTAGAGTGAGATGCTATTGGTCTAATCCAATTCAATGATTTATGCTAAACTAAGCTATATGTGCTCCCACCAGACCCATAGATCGACTGAATGGATTCAACAATGGTAAAACAACTGTTAAGGTGACTTGTAAAATGAACATATTTCCAATAATGTGAAGCGTTTCTTTAAGATAACACATATTTGTCTTGACTCAAGTTCTGCATTTATTTTAAAAAGCATTTGAAAATATTACTGGTTAATTAAGGTTTAGCAGATCAACTTGCTCCTCAATTGGGCTTATTTCCAATAAATGATAAAATAGGTTATTTTTATCTCAAAAAAATATTTGAGAATAAATACAGCTGTCAATCACAAACACATGAATGCCGCCATCTGTTCCCTTAAGCTGTTTGTAACTTTTAGTTATTCTTCATATGGCTAACCATGTTTTTTCTGTCTTCTGTTTCTTTCTGATCCTCAGGTCAGCATTATCTTTTTAGCGACGGGAATACATTCTTTCTTTTCACCTGTGAATAATTATTCATCAAGAAAGAAGCAGAGAAGAGAGGCTGTGCTTGTGGTAGTGCTATTCCTCTAAATCAACCCTGCAGACCTAACACAATATATAGAAAAAAACAACAACAACAACACCTAGACTAGACCGGACACAAAGCACACACAGATACACACACAAACAGACAAAGAACACACAGCAGACTCATAACAAAACAACTGGCATGGATGGTTTTGCTTCAGGAATGATGTTAAAGTCAAAATATGTCATGATTTATTCAGGGGAAATATGACAAACATTCCCACTTTAAATAGATAATCTTTATTTAGTTATTTGAAACTGAGCCTACAAAAAAAGAGATTTTAATTACTTAAAAAGAACAAAATATATAATCAGGAGAGAGACCTGATAGATTATGGACCACGAATGTTTCTGTGTATGTTTGAGCGCATGTGCGTACGTGAGTTTGTACGGGTGTCTGTGTGTAGCTATAGAAAATCTTTACAAAATGTTTTCAGTCGGACAAGTAGCTGCAAGTTCTGGGAGTGCTGTATCCTTGCAACTGTTTCCTGTTTCTCTGGAGAGGAGGACTACTTTATGACCGTTCCCATCTGGAGGAGGAGAAATAAGGACAGATACGTTGGCCAAATCATGTCGAGCAGCATTGAAATGTGTCCCTCTGCCTTTTACATTTTTATCACCTTCTGCTGGGAGCTCATCGAGATCAGCACTGTTTCTTTTTTTCCGTTTGTTTACTAGAGTCCAGTCATTCTTCTTGTTCTACCAGATACTGAACGAAAGACTATGTTTCATTGACCTGGACACACTGGCAGACTGAATCCCCTTGAGAACTCTTCCAATGGGAGCTTTCATTGATTTCAAACATTGCCAGCGGACCCTAACTGGGACTGAGCTTGGTTTTGTGTGCATTTCCTGGAAACATATCCAAAGGGGGAAAAAAAAGATCTGGCCATAGTATTTTATTTTTATACCACGCCAAGATTTTTTTCTCTCAGACATTTTTAATTTCAAAAGAGGAAGAGTGTGCTCTCCATCATCCTTCTGCCAAGAGGACCACTTCAGAAAAACACACACACATTCATCCTTTTTTTTTTTTTTTTTTCCTCCCGTGTATCTGATGTGTTTGTGGGAGTGCTCTTTTTGTGTCGATATGCGTTTGCTCGTTGGTTTGTATGTGTGCGCGTGTATGCCTGTATGTTGGTATATGTCACCGTGACCCCGTGTACGTCTCCACTTCCCTCGCCTTTGTCCTGCACAGAGAAAATCTCATTTTTGAACAATCAAGTGTATCCTGTCCTGTGTCTTAGAGGAACTATTTCTTGTGTAGGACCTGTTGCACTTGGTAGGGACAGGGTCTATTTCTCAGATGCGCGTTTCGGTCGTTCTCTGTAGAATGTGGTCGTGACCAGTCTTCGTTGTGTCCCTAACCAGCTCGTCCCTAGCCTGATCTGTGTTCTCGTGTTGGGTGTGCTTTTCTCTCTCTCTCTCTCTCTCTCTCTTTTTTTTTTCTTTTTTTTTTTTTTTTGTAAACGTGCTCTGTGTGTACGAGGGGACAGACCTGATGGCCACAGCTAAAATGTTGGAAGTTTTTGCATTGTCTTTAAAAGAAAAAGTGGAAAAAAAAGACAAACTGGTTCTCTTCATCTCTTTTTGGCTAATGTGACTATCTTTTATGTCTGAGCATTCCTTGCGAACAGAGAAAAAGAGGGGGACACGTGTTTTACCATTTTAGCACCACAAGATTACTTTTAAAGTTTGACATTACCAACTGACTTCAGATGCATTTTCTTTTCTTGTAAACGTTCAGGTTGCTGCTTCTCTAGTCAGAGCATTATCAAAACTTTCACGTACCCTTGATATCCAGGGTCACTGCCGCTATTAAAAGGATAATTTGCCTAAAAATTTCAATTCTGTCATTGCTTAAGGCCCAGAAACTTTACAACTTTACAGTTTGCACCTATAAAATACTACTGTTCTGTTGTGATGATGTGATGATTCATTCCATTTTTAAGTTTGCCATGGTCAGGTGTTTGTGAGTAAAAATATAAACACTGAAAAGCTGCTTCATGATAGAAACTATAGTTTAATTGGAATGGAAAACACAGTGACACTTTTTTGTCGTGTATAATACCGATAAGCTTCTTGCTTTAAAGCAGTGTACTATATAAAGTGCAATATAAGTGAATGTTTGCTTATGCAAACATACACATAACTATCATCAGATTCCTTCTTAACTGCTGTTTTCATTTAATGTCATTTTAGTTGTGCAATTATTTAGATATTGAGAGGAAAACATGAGCATGCATTTACATGTTCATCTGCACATTGCTCTTAGCAGCATGGATGGCACCAGTTGCTCGCTAACAGTGTGTCACTGCTCAGGTACTTCGAATTTTCACATGCATTATATCTTGTTTGTAGAATGAAAGTCAATGGCTTCCTGTGTTGTTTTTGGACCTCCATTGGCTTTCGGTTGAAATGTTCTTCAAAATATCTCCTTTTGCAGATAGTCATGCTGGTTTAGAACAAAATGAGATTGAATTAGAGTAAATGATGACAGAATTTTAGTTCAGGTGAACTATCCCTTTAATATCGCAGTACAACCACTGCCAATGCTGCCACACACATCCTTCAATGGAGGAATTCTGCATTACCAATCACTACCGCTCATGTTATTGAAATGTACATCAGTATAATTATTTCCCACCGTAGCCCCCTGAGCTCATAGTTTCTATTATTAATCACATGCCAGGCCTCAGGACATGCACACACACTCAGACACACACGCACACACTCTTGCCAGTGTGCACTCAGTCCGTTATCGTATATCAGCTCTTGTTGTTTTCTAAGAGGCCATTGATTCCGTCATACACGTGGATGTGGTATCGACCCACAGTCTCCAGGCCCATCTCTTCTGCTGCCTTAGATCTTACACTGTGGAGGCACGATCCCTGTAGCGTGACCTCTGACCCCTTCATCAGCTTACACACAAGACCAAACTTTCACCCCCCCAGCTCATGTTTTTAGCTCTTTGTTTGTCTCCCCTCTTTCCTCTGTCTCACTATGTCAGTGCAATTCTGAATGATCCTGAGGAAATGTGTTTGCATGCTTATATTAACATGGATGATGTCAACTTGATGCAATGATAATTTAATGAGTGATGCTCAACACAAAAATCTGACGATGAACTTGATACTAACACTACTAATGACAAAACATGTTGACCTAGCAACCTGATCGTTATCATCGAAACACTGATGATTAATGTTGTTAATATTGTATATCCTCTTTGAAATGGTATTACAGTTTCTGGGTATATTTTTGTTTGTTTGTTCGTTTGCTTTTTTAGTTTTATTCAAGGAAAAAAAAAAAGTTTACTTTTTTATATGTTCAGATTAAGCTGAGGCTTAGAGCAAGATTAAAATGAAATGCAGTCAGGGCGAGAGAACATTTCAGCTGAAAAAAACCCAACTACAAACAAAAACAAAATATATTAACAATAATAAATAAAAAAATCCCCCAAAAAACTGTTAGGAGGATGAATATGTGAATGATAAGAAGATGATTCTAAGGCTGGAGCGATGATGGCTGAAATAAAACATATGTATTAAAAAACGTGTTTGCGTGATACAGCTGTTTGTATTGATGTAATGGATTGTTCATCACCCAGGTCATTCTGTCTACCTCTTACTTTCTCTGTCTCGCTCCCTTCCCCCTCCTGCTGTGCATTAACTTGTGTGTAATTATTTAGTTTCCATCATGAATTCTTTATCGTGGGCCCACTTTATATAAACGCAGTGTGGAGCATTGCATTCGTGTACTGTTCATGCTTCTGTTTTTCTGTCTTTCCATAGGCAAGCAAACACAACTCACAACCACACGTTGTCATATCCATAAATCAAACCTAGCCCCTTTCCTGCCTCAGCCTCAGGTTGTATCCTTATGGCTTTTCCGGTCACAAAACTCCCATGGCGTTAATTGCACCCATTCTTAGCAGAGGGTTCGATTTGTTACTGCCTGATTCATTGGCCTCCATCTTGCCTTGGAAGAGTCACATTCATGTGAGTTCTAATACACTGTTCATGCGAGCCTCACTGTACGCAGAGTCAGCACTCTCTGACACTCACAGATACAGCAGGGGAGACTGGGGTGCAGGGAATTAGTGTCTGGTGAAGACTACAAATGTGCTACAGAGGGGGTAAATCTTGACAAGAGATCAGGAGAACAGCTGTTATCTTAAGAGCTAGTTTGACCAGTCCAATTTTTTTATGCAGTTGACACCTGGGTTTTAGCAGTTTATGCAACTGGCCGAATATTGAACACTATGAAAATATGCAGTTAAGAACAGCAGTAACAAGATAAAAGACTGACTGATAGCTGGAACAAAACTAATGAGGGAATGAAATAAATTGAATATTCCTTTATCCAGGTTCAATGTAGGTCAAATATCAAATAATTTAGTGTAGACTTGTATTGATGTATTTATATTTGCAGTAAGTGGGGTCAAACTATAAATGTTTAAAAAGCATTTTTAATGTCATTGTTGGTTCCGTGAAGAACCTTTAATTTCCATAGAACCTTTCCATTCCACAAAAGGTCATTTATAAAGGAAAATGGTGACTTATTAAAATGTTCTTTATACTAAGAAAACAGTAGTTCTTCGGGGAAAGCTAAATTGATTCTAAAACCCCTTTTTGGAAACTTAATTTTATGTTTAAAGTGTAGCCACTGGGAAAAATTTACATCATCGTCAGAACAACATAATGCCTAAACGTACTGTATGTCCACATGAAACAATACTTTAGTAATGTTGTGTGTTACTAGTGTTGTTGAACCATACTATGGTAAAGGTAATGAAATTAAATTAAACTGTAATAAATACTGCAATATACTTAAGTTTTTGCAACAGTACACTGAGCTGTTATATACCTGTAGTTGTAGGAAACTACATTATTGGGTACAGTATTGGGTAATTTGTTTATATTACTATAGTTGTTTTGTTACCACAGCAGATTTATTATGATGTATAAGTATTGTTCAAAAACACTATAGTATTTACTACAGGTTACTATAGAATACAGGATGTTTATATGGGAGGTCACATTTACCATAGTATGAATTGGTTTGATTATTCACTGACTGACTATTCACTGATATATTGACTGTGAATGTTGCTTGAGAGTGATGGATTTTTCCTGCGCAACAGGTTCAAGTCGTGCCAACAAAAACTTGGTTTGAAATCGACTTCTAAGTGAACTTTGCTTCTTAAAGTCTGCATGAACTAAAAGTTTCTACCTACTTCACCTCAGTGTTGTGATATATATCCGGCTGAAATGAAAGATTAAATGCATGGCAGAGATTTACTTTAGCCCTCCTTGTTGCACTTATGAAACTGGCAAAAAAATAGCAGTTAGAGGGGACTGGTTAAAAGCAAAAACTGTCAACATGGAGCCATCAGAGTACGAACGCCACTCCAGAGCAGAAACACACTTTTATATTTTGACTAAAGACAAACAATTGGATTTCTTTGGATTTACTTGCATGGATTAATTGTTTGCCTCAGGGGAGCAATGTGAACTAAATTCTGATTGCCAGTTCACACCGCATGCTAGACAGCAAAAGATACTTTGTAAGATCAGTGTGTTAACCCTGTCTGTGTCTGCTGGCATTTGTCAGAGCTCTGCTGATTGAACACGCTGAATCAGTGGTTGTCTTTTGGCAGAATTTCTGAGAAGTGACGTGATATCATTTGCTGATTGTCCATGTTTGTTGGCTTCTATTTCATTTGGTGGAAATTGGGCTTTATTTTATTACACTATTAACAATAGACAATGGATTGTTTTGGATGTTTTTTCTTAATACAAGCAAAATTCACTAGTTTTTATATTATTTTGCTTGTTTTAAGGGGAATCTCAATTATGACTAGTTTTTTTTTTTTTTAAACTACTAAAAATTATAGTACTTCTTGATTAACATTTTTTTTTATAGATATTTGCACTAGAAACAAGACAAAACCTGTAAGTAGGATGTTTTTTTTTTTTTCAGAAACCCTTACTAATAGTGACATTGGTGGCTGTTAAGTGAGCTGCAGTCATCAACTTATTGCTCATTAATGAACATTAATGCACAAGAAACTAAATGTGATTCAAAGTCGCAATGTACTTAACGAGAAGTTTTAGTTTTGTTTTTTTGATGAGAAAAATATTTTGATTACAGAAATCCAAATGGCATTTATCCTACTGAGCTCAACATTTACATGATGCTGCCTGTGTTTCTCTCTGTAATAACACAAGACCCGTAAAAGCCAGTGATGAGAAAACAACAGCTGGAAAAGCATCTGATCATAGCAGTATGAATATATTTTATATATATAATATATAAAAGTTTGCAGCTCATCAGCATCATGTCAGCAGATGAGGTAATTAAAATTACACTTTTATTTTTGTTTGATCATAATGTTTATTTGAGATGTATAGACCATATACAGAAATGCCAATATGATACCATAATTTGAGTTACTAAGTATCTTTTTTTCTTTCTTTTTTTGCCACATTGATAATACTTTATGGCATTATTCTGAACATTGTGCAAGCTGTTATGTGTCAGAGCAGAAGAGAGGCTCTCAGGAACGTGTAAACATCACATGCTTTTGATTTTCTCTGCAACTACCTCCCAAGTCATTCACATAAAAAAATCTATCTGGTTTTAATGGACAACCTTGAACGTCAGAGAAAGTTTTTTTTTTTTTTTTTGTTACAAGCTGTTTACACATGGGCAATAAAAAGGTGATTTTAATACATGCAACTTCTTATAAATAGCTAGACTAGTTCCTTATATACAGTACACACAGTACTCAGACTGCGTAGAGTCCCTGAACCACTAAGAGACCACTTGCTCTATAAAGGTGATATAATGACTAGGTCTGTGCAATAGATTTTTTTTTTTGTTTCATTTTTTATTTTATACTCCAGCAATGCTACATTCTGTTCCTTTAGTTTTAAAGCGATGCACTGTCCTTTCTACTGTTATCTCCAAGTAAAAATTATATAGATATTTGTCACACGCTAAAGAGACACTGTTCCCCATCTGGCTTCTGTACAAGGTACATGAAAAGGATTGAAACACAGACAGTTTGGGATTTGGTTGTGGAAAAAGTACACAAAAGAGCATGTCAAAATGTGTCTTGGCATGTCTGTATACATAAACACAGTTATACACTGTTAAAAATGCTAGGTTACACATAATTCCTTCATGTTGATCCAACACAATTAAGTTAACTTAATCATTTTATAAATTTAAGTGGTTTATTCAAAATAAAAACAATTATGTTGTCCCCCCAAAAAACAAGAATTGTGTTGTTTCAACTGATTTAAAATAAGCAGTTTGAACAAGCAGCAAAAGTATTTGTTTTAGTGTAGACATATCTTAAATGAACAAAAAAAATAGAATGAATGTCTGACTTGACTTGACACTGCATTTACTGATAATCAAACAACAAATGGGAGAATCATAAGGAAACTTGAGAGCCTTTCACTGCTCTTATATAAGAAAATTGGTGTAAATGTAATCCATGTTTTTTTAGAAAATGTGTGTGAAGATTTGATTGCGTGTTTCAATTTCTGTAACAGACTGAAAATCGTAAATCTGTAAATAGTTTTTTTAATTGTACATTTTGTATTGTATTTGTCCTATCATTTGTCATTTTTTAAAACACATTATTACTGACTCTTTCAACACTACAGTGAAGCTGTTCTGAAGAAACAAACGATGGGATTTGGGCTCATTTTGTGTTGTTTATAAATGCACTGACAGGAAATTGTTGTTTAGGCCCCTAGATGTTATAGGACCAGCTCTGCATATAGTCCCTTTAAAGGATGCGGTGATGAGAAAGGAAAATAATGTCAAGGAGAACAAAAAAGAAACAAGAGGAAGAGGTGGACGGATCCATACACACAGAGACCTGCACCTGCAACACATCGGCACTGTGCGAGCAGCATGAGAACCGCACAGCTGGAGACACTGCTGAGGTGAAGACACGCCAGTTAGCACAACTACCCATTCCCCAATACACACGCACACACACATGAACAGATGAGAGCACGCGCTGAGGGGTGGGGGCCAGGGGAGCCGCAGTCTCCATGGCAACGTCCCCACAGTGCAAAAAAATCATTTAGTCAGAAAGATATTTCAGCCGGCTCAGTGAGCTGAAAGAGAGATGGGGACAGAGAGAGAGAGAGATCAGAAGAGAACAACTTGAGGAGCGGGTGTGGTGGAGAGCCATTTTTATCACTCCGAGGGAGTGATGATGGAGTGAAATTAGTAACATGGTGCAATTATCATTATTGCTAATAGCTGTGATGTAATGGAGAATTCTGTGTTCATTTTCACAGCCTCAAGAATAGCAGATGGGTCATTTTACCAAATTGGTTTCTTTTCAAAAAAATATAATACGTTTAATATATGTATTTTAATACCTATGAAATGATTGTAAGCTTACAATGTCATGAAATTGTATTTGTGGCATCTCAGGCTGTTTAGTTTCAGTAACACTTTAATTGAAGGGGTGTGCACAAGATTGTCATGACACCTTTATAAGCATGACATGACATGTTTCATGAATATGAAGGACTTTTCATGCATGCTTAGTGCATAAAAATGCTCAAAGCATTCATTAGCTCAGTTATCTCATTTTAAAGGCAAAGGTAACATTGTTTGAGATGTCTCTGTTATGACAACTTGACATGAACAAATGCATCACAACCTGTCTCTGTCCAAGACAACAGAACCTGTCTTTGTCATGACAATTTTACATTACCAAGACAAGATATACATTTCTCCAAGATGTCATAAATCTGTCAAAAGCATGATTGTCATGAGGCCATAATAATTGTGCCATAAATAATTTGTCATTAAAATTACTCATTGAAAGTGTCACTACTCTGTCGAATAATTTGATAACAGTGTCATTAATATGTAATGCCGTTTTAATGAAAAAATCTAATTTGTTCCACTGTAGTTGAGGTGAAGGAAATATATTAATGATGATGTTATATAATTCATAATGGCCTCATGACAATCATGTTTATGACAGATTTATGACAAGTTATTGTGTTTTGGTAATGTCAAGTATTTTCATCTTAAAAAATGTTATCTTTGCGCAAGTCATCGAGTGAATGACACTTAATGACAGTTGTCATAAGCATGCATAAACCCTTATTCATTTTCATGTCATGATTATAAAGGTTTATGAACATCCCTTCAAGTAAAGTGTTTACTCATTTTCTTATATTAAGATAGGCTTTTCTATCTCATATTTGGATGTTTTTGTCATCCCTGTTATACACAAGCATTACTACATAGTTTTAGTTAGAAGTAGAGTTTTCATTTACATCAGCAGTATTTTAGTCCCTCTTCTCTATGGGATTAAACATAATTAAACTTTTTCTAATTTTTAGAGGATGATCAAATGCCAGTTAAGAAAAATACAACAAGAAAGATTTTAAAAGAAGGGCTTTGTCCACAGTACAATGCAGTTAAAACTGGAAGGTCATATGTACTATAAATACATAAATAAATAAATAAATAAGTATATTTTTATGAAGTTAATAATGATAACATGATATTACAGGACTGACCAAAATAACAGGGATGAGATCTAAATTAGATTTATGTCTCTGTTACTGACATGTCAAATACAATCAATGCTGGTATAGTAACATACCAATTTCATGTTAATAGATTTGGTCACAAAAGCACATCTTGTGCACTATATGCTTCTCTTGGACATCTGGTCTTTATTAGGTTAAATAAAAAGTTGTTTAAATTTACCCTTTGAATAGGTAACAACATTGACATTAATTGATGTCGAGGGACAGGCCAAAACCTTACCCATATCAGCATAAATATCATTTTACTTGTTACTTCAAATAATAATTAGGTGCCTTTAATTCAGTATAATATCATTGAAAGAATACAAAGCATTGTTTTTTTTTAAATTACAGATTTATTTGCTGTATCTCTGATTCTATCTCTGATTATACAGATGCAAATGCACTGATTTTAATGGCCCAGACATCCTTTTTGAAATTAAGGTTAAATTTTGTTATACTGTAGATATTTGTATATTAGGTGTGTTTAGTTGCTGTGTGTGCATGTGTATGTGATCATGCACCTGTTTTTCCTCACCTGTGCCCTATGAAATGTACCATGGAGAGGACTGTTGTAGTCCTAGTGACCCAGATAGTAGTGGTATGTATATGGGTGTGTTCTGTTCGCTCTGGTGGCCTGTGGTGAGTTCCAGATGGCTTCTGTCTAACAGCAGAGAAGACCAGAGCAGGACGCGTGTTTTAATCAGTGCCACCTGGAGGACGCCTCTCCCGAGAATAATGTTCGACATCCAGAAACAAGACAACATTTTGTGGCATTTTTGAGCAAAGTGTAATTGCATAGTGTAAATGACCAGAATGGTGCAGAAGAGGCCATATTTATAGTAAAATAAAAAATCTTATATGCCTGAATATATATCTATATATATGCACATGTGTGTGTAGGTTAAACAGAAAAAAGAAACCAAAAACATTTTTATGGTAGGTTCTTTCTGATTGGGCAAATAGTGTGTTTTGTAAAGGTGATTCGTTTTCCCCTTTATACGGACATAAATCTTTGTTAATGATGCACAAGAGAATCTACATTCATGTGTGTAGCACAAATAATAAAAAGGAATTATGGGCAGCCTCATCCATTCTAATAGTTACTCCCCTCTGTTTCCTGAGTCTTAATAACTAAAAGGAAATGCATTTTCCTAAATAAGGGTGAAAATGGGTTTTATGTATTAAAAAATAAAAAAGTAATACAACCTTTTTTTTTCATTAGAATGTTCAGTTTCATTTTTACACACAGACACACACACACATGCAGACATACATAAGTGTGATTTACAAGGACTCTCTATAGGCATAATGTATTTTATACAATAAAAAACACTTACATTAAATGGCCTTACCGTACTCCTAAACCCAACCCTCACAGTAAATATGTGACAAAATTAGGATGTCAAAAGACCCTAAGTATGATTAAGTATGATTTAAGCGTTTCAAATTTAGAGGACACAAGGTAAATTTGAAACATTGGTCCTCGTAAACAACCTTAACCAAGTAACATCTAGGCCATACCCATGTCATTATACAATTTTGTGTATAACACACACAAACGATTTGCCTTATTACTGTATGTACAATTTGTTATACAATTTTTTGTATTTTCTGTGTAGCCTACACAAATACACCTTTGACTATCAAAAAATAAAACAAGACATTTTAACCTGACGTTTGTGCTAGAAATGTATGCAATATTAGCGCATATTTAATAATAATGATCGGTTTGCACATAACATTTTAGAAAACTGGAATTACAAAAAAAAAAGGGTCTTGGTTTAGCTATTAATAATCTACTGGAGTTGTACGGTCATAACAATAAGCCTAGTGTTTTTTCGCTTTAATAATGATTATAGAGATTCAGTCCTTGTACTTTATAAAGCTGTCCCTCGATGTATGTAGTAAAAAGTTGTTTTCTCTGGGTTTGTCATTTCTGCACAGTTGTACGCCTGCTAAATCCGTAATCTGGCCCACCTACCTACAAAACTCCCCGGAGACGGATGTGGAACAGAGCACAGTAAATGCATCTCATATTTTGACACAGGACACTGGTCCTCAGTTCCGGACAATCATAACTAACCTAAGGGCACGTCTTCTGTTTACTGACCGCGAAGAAAAGTCAGCCAGGGAGGGAGGGAGGGAGGGAGTAAATTAATAACTCTAAATGGGTTAAACTGCTTCAGTGCATTGTTTGTACGGGACGTTTTAAATATGATGAACTTAGTGCTCTTCGTTGCTCGCTGGAGAATAGATTTTCTATTGATGGAATAAGAGCGCAGAGGAGCCTCGGGGCCGCTTCGCTTGCGGCGCACTGTTCTCATTTGACAGCAGGTTGGGTCGCTCGGGCCCGTCTGAGTAATTATTATGCACATTTCTGCAGTAAAGAGCAACGAGGACAGGAGGACACAGGTTGCACGCCGACCTAAAAACAGGATCCTTTCTTCAATACATGTCTCCTCCTTTCTAATGCCCAGAGTGTTTTTTTAGAGTTCAGAGAGTAATTTTAGAGTTCGCGTATACTGTGGGGTATAAATTCAGTGTTGATGAGAACACGCATTACAGATATATACATAGTAGCATAGGCTTTATTATCCATTTGCAGTTTTGTTTCAGATATTTGTCTTTGGTGACATCTACTGTTTTCTGATGGCTATTGAATGGTTTATTATTTTGCTATATTAAGAATTGGTAATAATAATAATCACAGTAATAATTAAAATACAATTAATGTCAAGTTTATTTGCAAAAACACATTTATATACAATAACAGAACATTTGGCATTATATTAGTAGTATGCCTTAAAATAATAAGTATTTGGCTATTTACTATTGAATACGTTTAACTAATGAATTTATTTAATACGATTTTTAATATAGGCCTATTCCTTGAACTGAATCATGACCATTTTGCTTCAGAAAACCTTTATATAATAACAATACCTGATAATGATAAGAAATAATATTAATGATATACCAACAACAACAACAATAATAATAATTGGTAATATTAATATATAATAAAAAGTATTATTATTATTCCTTAAAATAATAATGATTTTAATTATTTTATAATATTTAATACGATTTTGAATATATTCCTTAAACTGAATGCCCATTTTGTTTCAGAAAACCTTTAGATAAGTATAATATTAATAGCTAATAATGATTACTATAATATTAATAATATAGTAACAACAACATAATCATCAACAATATTAACAATTATAATAATAATTGTTAATAATACATAATAAAAATTGTTTTGATCAAGTCATTTACTTTTGCTTTATTATTTTATCAATTATTTAATTATTATTTTACTTTTTTCTATCTAACGTTACAGTAGCTATGTCCACGTTTAGACTTAATAACAAATTAGACAAAATAACGGTGATAGTAATGATAATTGTTCATAGTAAATAAGTATTATTATAGATGGTCATACTTTCTTGAGCTTTATTTTATTTTCTTATCTAACGTTACAATAACTATGCCCATGTTTAGACTAGTGACCGCAAAAACAACGCTGATTATAATAATGATGATGATAATAACAATAACGATGGTGATGGAAATTAGATTTAAAAGGACAGAGTTTTGGTTTCCAAATCGATCACTCATAAATCGATTCACCAACCCAGTCCACTTTCAAGATCTAAGACCAGACCGTATTGTCGATTGCCGAGCCAAAAAATCCCGATGTTTGTTGTCATTACGCTCTACATTTACTTTCAGATGAAGCTTTAAAACACAGTACATATATCGGGGGATGGTTTGAATATAATCAAGATAAATGATTGAATCGGTTTGTTTTATTCGCAATAAAAGCCAGTTCTACTAATTCTACCAGGTAAGACACACGAGCTAAATTAGCATTTGAGGATAACAGCTAACATGCTAAGACCTGTATGAATGGATTGTGTTCATATTTTACAGTTTAGTTTATTTGTATTGGTATTATGTTTCTAAAAATGTACTCTTTAATTAGATGATAATAAGACAAATATATCAAATTTTAGGTTTTTGGACACGGACGTAATGAATGAATCATTAAAAAATGTATGTTTATGTACATTACTGGCGTTAGGTATTAAGACAGCCAAACATGTATGTCTTGGTTTGGTTCACTAGCATTTAGAAAAGACATAATGTTAAAATAACAGCAAATAACTAAATAACACATCAATATAACGTAATTTGTCACTTCAAACATTAAAGGCACATATATTTTCTATTTTTCCAGCTAGTCTTCTGTGTGAGATCTTATAACGTTATCTGTCTTGTTTGTAGACCAAAGGTGACCCATATGGACCCCACGTCCAAATCTGGGTTGAATCAGGTGTCAGATGTGGTGTTTGTCATAGAAGGAACTGCAAACCTTGGTCCATATTTTGAATCACTTCGGAATAATTACATACTGCCTACTATAGAGTAAGATTTATTACATTCATTACATTACGATACATTCGTTAGACACCTGTACTGACTTATTTGATATATTCACAGGTATTTTAATGGAGGACCACCAGCTGAAACTGATTTTGGAGGAGATGTGAGTTGGATGAATCTGTTTACACTTTCTCTTTACATTTCTGCCATCTTAAATCGAATTATCTTTCTTGTTTTATCAGTATGGCGGCACTCAGTATGGACTGGTGGTCTTTAACACAGTGGATTGTGCTCCAGAGTCATATGTTCAGTGCCACGCTCCAACCAGCTCTGCCTTCGAGTTTGTGTCATGGATTGACAGCATTCAGTAAGGGATTCCATTTTCTCATTCGTATTTTTAATGTCTGGAAGTCTGAGATAAAGGTATTAAGTGAATGTCTGCTTTGAAGATGTCATGATTGGAATACTGAGAACACAGATGCTTTTTTTGGCACAGATTCATGGGAGGTGGAGCAGAGAGCTGCAGTCTCATAGCTGAGGGTCTTTCTGTGGCCCTGCAGCTCTTTGACGACTTCAAAAAGATGAGGGAGCAAATGTGAGTTCTTGAACTGGTTCTAGGGAACCAAAATTCTGCTTTTCAGGGTTCGATCAGTTGCTTAAGGTATTTAAAAATTCCTTTTTTTGAAATGTAACTAAAGGAGAATACCTTTGAACACAGCCTTATTTATGAAGATAATCAGAACAGAAAGCAGTTGAGGGATGGCGTGAATGAATCAATTATTTATCTGACTCCATTATAATTAACATCTCTGATAAAGAGAAAGAATTGTAAAGCCTTAAAAGCAGGCAAATTTCATATTCAGTTATATGTTTAAATATACAGACAGTACAATGAAATATAGCAACATAATTAGGGCTGCACAATATTGAAAAAATCAGACATTGCAATATTTTGTTTTTCTGCAATATATATTGTGATATCAGTACAATGAATTGAATGGCTCTATTTGGAAAGGTTTCAATAATTTAGATAGAAAAAGACTTGATCATACCAATCTATGCAGTGCATTTACAGAAATTATAATAAATTACAAGCGTATATATACAATAGAGCAAAGACAAAAGTTAAATAAACAGTGCTTTATGGTTTTCTAGAGAGTTTAACAGTGTTCAGGTACAGAAATTGAACAATCAAGCCTAAAATAACATGGTCATCATTGTAGAAGTTATTTAAAAATAACAATATTTAGTAATGTCTTTATCCTTTAATAAAATGTCGCGGATATACACATTGCGATATCGATGCTCAAACAATATATTGTGCTGCCCTAAACATATTCAATTCAATTCATCTTTATTTCTATAGCGCTTTTACAATGTAGATTGTGTTAAAGCAGCTTCACATAGAAGATTATAGTGAATTGGAATGGTGTCCGTTCAGTTAATGGTGTCCGTTCAGTTAATAAAAATAATAATATACATAATGTATAAAAAAAGCTTAGATGTGATATATGCACGGCTATGCAGCAAAGACAGAGAACAACAGATACATTTCCAGACATGAGTGAAATACCATCCCCAAAACCAGCTGAAATGTGAGGAGATAAAGAGGGGGATATGTACATTAACATGCAGTATTATCCTCCTCAAGGCATGACTAAACAATATTAAATAGATCGTTCATTAAAATACATCAATGTCTCTATTGGGATTATCACTACAAAGTTGAGGTCATGAACTGTCCAATGACACTTAACGTGACAGAGTTACATGAAAGGAGATCACAAGTAGATGAATTGTGTTTGGTGGAAAGCACATGGTCATTGTGAGACAAATGGCAGAGATGTGTATTGGAGGTGTAAAGGAGCTCTGCCTCACCCGGAGGACTCATCCTGTGTTTGGAATGTCCCTGCAGTCCATCATTAGCATAGAAGGGATCACAAGACTTACACAATAGTGAATATAATATAGTTAATAATATAATGGTTTCTCAACCTACTTAAAGTTCTTTCCAGTACAACAAAACTTATGACACTGCATTTTTAAGGGATGCCATCATCATGCGCACTACATTATCAGTAAAACGCTGGGCTGTGTAATATTTTGAACTAAAATTGATATCAAAATGGGTTTAATGTGATGTTCACATTAGGGCTTTGCGATACTGGGAAAAACTGACATTGCAATAATATGTATTTTTGTGATATACATTGCTTTATGAATGCAACTGACACTTGAATAGCAGATATTTAAATAGCTCTATTTTAAAAGAGACTTATAATTTAAGGGAGTGTATCTTTATAAGATATAATAAACAAATTACAAACATAGCTAAAAACAACAGAGCAAAGTATACAAGGGGAAAAAACACATTGCTTTATGGTTTTCTATGGAGTCTAAAAGAAACAGGCACCTAAATTGAATAATCAATTGTTAAACAACAATGAATGGGCGTCATTCTTTAAATAATTATATAAAATAATCTTTAAGCTACAAAAGTTATAATTTCTTTTTCCTAAATGGTTTAAATTCTCTGAGTGAGACTTTCATTCTAAAGTTAAACAGTGACTCCACAATATTCGGAACTGTAGTGTCTGGTCAACTGTAATCCCAACTGAAGAGATCCTGAGATGTTACTATTGTAGATTCGCACATTGCGATAACGATGCTGAAACAATGTATTGTGCAGCCCTAATTCACATTATTTACAATAATTATAAGGAAAAACTTTTATTACAATATAGCTTAATTGTTTAACCCTAAACACATTTTGCCATCACAGTATGTTTCATCTTTATATTTTTCATCTCATGCTAATTAACCACAGTTCAAATCAAGACATCGGGTTGAAATTCCAGAATTTTTTGTATTGCAATTTTTTTTCCATTATGATGCAGACCTATTTTTCATGTTGTCACTGTTGATAACAGAACAGTACCAAATCTGATTCTTTTGTTTCTCTATGCAGTGGGCAGACCCACAAGGTGTGTGTGCTGCTGTGTAATTCTCCTCCATACTTGCTGCCGGCTGTAGAGAGTGTCAGCTATACGGGCTGCACCGCAGACAGTTTGGTCCAGATCATTCGTGATGTGAGTCTGCACTTATCTCCTTGGTTTATCTGTTATGTCTGTATGTCAGTGTGCGTTTATAATAATAATAATAATAAGCATTTGCTTGTAATCAGACCATGCATAGTCAGTATAATGCGTTATATAATTATAATTATATTATAATTATAATTAAGACTGTGGTATTTTTATGTAAGGTGCCCTCCAAATTATTTTGACACCCTTGGATAAAATGAGCAAAGAAGGCTGGGATAAGATGTCTTTATTGTTCCAATAAAGGACTTTATTAGTTCCTAGTGACCGAAATTATTTAATAATTGCCCTGATGGTGGAAATGGGCAAAAAAAAAAAACAACTTTCCATTTTGTGAAGCAACCCTTTGCTGACTATGACAGTTCTATTTCCAATGTGTTACATTTTATGCCCTGTGAAACAGGAGGTCACGGTTGAACAGTTTCCTGTTCCTAGTCACTCAGTTGTACTAAAAGAAAAGTAATACATTATTGGGAATATACTACAAAAATATTTTGCACAAATTAATTCATTGAGGTGCCAGTAATTGTGACACATATTTTTAACAGTTATATATATTTATTCATATATTTATTTTTTGCTTTGATAAAATTGTGCTATGATTGCAATTCTTTGATTTCCCCAGGTGAGGGCAATATTTTGGTAAATATTCTTGACAAAAGATCTAAAGGTTCAAGAATAAATTATGTTTACACAACTGTCTCCTATTTACCAACTGTGCCAGTATTGGTGGAGGCCACTGTGGAGGATAAAAATGTTTTTTTTGTTTGCTTTGTTTTGTTTTGCTGCAGCGGGGGATTCATTTTTCTGTAATTGCCCCACGGAAACTTCCAGCTCTTCGGTCTCTTTTTGAACGAGCGTCATCAGTAGCAGGTCCACCAGAGTCTTCACACCCAGACTACAGTCAAGACCCCTTTCACATGGTGTTAGTAAGGGGCATTGCACTTCCTGGTAAGAAAAACACTAGTCTTGATGTGTTTGTGAAAGTTCAGTGATATTTTTTCAACATTTTTTTAAGCAGGACAGACCCTTTTGGTATATTTTTATTTTTAGTGTGCTACAATGCAAACAGTCAGTACTTAAAAATGAGGTATTAAGCTGTGAGATACACTGTAATCAATGTTCTTTGTTACATGTGTTTGTGTCCAGTTGCTCCAGGAGGAGGTTCTGTTCCTGTCTCTCTCAAACCTGTCCTGCCACCTCAGTCTCTGCCTGTGACCCAGACTCCTCTGGTCCCTGTAGCTTCGACAGCTCCTCAAATGAACTCATTCCAGGTGTGTTTGAGTTCATGGAAATAAGTACAGTTATATAGATTTTATAATTATTACATTTACAAGATTAAAAACGAGCAGTGGAGTGAAGAAATTAATCATTTTATTCAGCTAGGATTCATAAATTTGATTAAAAGTGACAGTATTAATAAAAGACATATTTGACCTTTAAATCTGTCATGAAATCATAAAGATGCTGTTCTTTAGAACGTTTAATGCATCATATCATATTATATTATATTATCTTTAAATATTAAAGATATTTCTGCAGGGTTTTTTCACACGTCTACTTTTAAAAAGGCTAGTTTCATTACATACACACGCACACTGATTGAGAGGAGCAAATACAGTGGTTGTGAGAGAAGTTCTCCACATGAGATCCCCCAAAACACACAGTGGTCAGATGGATGACACATGGTGAATGAATGCATTAACAAAACCAAATAACGGCATCAACATGTAGTACATGCACTTATTTCTGTAACATGCTCAGTTCACTGAGATGACCTTTTAAAACCAGAAAAAATGCTTAGAAAAAAGCCAAAAATAACTATTTTCCACTTCCTATTAAAATCACATTAATGTAAGAAACAAAGAATAGAGCAGGCAGTTTATTGTCTGAGTTTAATCTCAAACAGCTGCTCATCAGCTGCTCAAAAGTTTAAGAAAAAGAAATTGTCCAAATGAATACTTTTATTTTGCAAGGGAACTTTACATTTTATGAATTAGTGATTTATCAGGTCACAAAATTATCTGCTACTCAAAAATCTGCCATACCAGACTGGACTACAGACTGCTAAACCTTGTTGCTTTTAACTAGACTGACTACTATTTTATTCCATTAAAAAAAATCCAAAGAGACTAGGCATAGTTTGTTTATCAATAATGGACTTATGTGTGGCTAATGTAGAACTCTGAGAGGAATCATGCATTAGGCATGCACAAGCTCATTATTTAATACTCTAATCGTCTTTACCATTATATTAGCATGACGGTTTTCTTTAAGCAACTGAGAGATGTAGGTCTAGGTGGTGTGCTGAGGTTTGGCGTTTTGAGGCGCTGTTAAGTCTTAATTTAACAGTAAACGAGCCTTGTTGCAATGCACTCACAGAACACAAAAGAGGCCACACTTTTATCATTTTAAATGAATGCATTTTTAATCAAATTAAACAAATATAATATTGAAATTAATATAAAGCTATATCACAGCCCTCCTGGAGGATTGCTAAGGCCCACTACTGAGCCGCATTCCACCGAATCCCTTCTCTATGGTACAGCGCAGGGTGCGATGAGTGGGCGGAGCGATGTGTTTAAAATATTTTAATGTGTTTTGTTTCGCATAATTAATCTAATTAACACATTCAATTAGCCCTACTATTTATAGCCCTAAAACATAGCACACTGTACCAATTCCAGACCACATACATCTCAATAAGTACTATTAATTGAAAAATGCCTTCGATTCAGATGTGCATAATTAAGCAGGTTTTGTTTCATAGATTAAATGGCCCTAAAAACACACTGATGTAAAAATTATTTAAATGATTAAACACCAACAAGAAGGATGCCATACTGCTAAAGATAGATAGATAGATAGATAGATAGATAGATAGATAGATAGATAGATAGATAGATAGATAGATAGATAGATAGATAGATAGATAGATAGATAGATAGATAGATAGATAGATAGATAGATAGATAG
>CAIGQV010016547.1:12593787-12616162 GCA_903798115.1 Danio jaintianensis | reverse complement strand
CTTTCTTTCTTTCTTTCTTTCTTTCTTTCTTTCTTTCTTTCTTTCTTCTCTTTTCGTCATCCCTTTGCTCTGATTTCTTCTCTTTTTTCACTTAATCATCATCTTTCCACTTTCCAGCGTAGTTCTTGCTCTCTTGTGTTTTCTCCTCCTCCTCAATCTTTTCCTCCTCCTCTTTCTGCTCATGGTATCATCAGCTCCCCCTCATGATTAATTATCGTCTCCTATCCTCTATGTCTTGATCATCGACGACTTTTTCATTTGCTCCTCCTTTTTCTTCTCATCCTCTTTCCTCCATCATCCTCTCCTACTCTCCCTGATCTTATTCTTCTAATAATTTTTTTTCTCAAAATAATGAAATGAAATATGTTCATTTATATAATGCATTCTTTGTACAATTTAAAACCTTTAATTATTCTTCGTACTGTAAAGTAGGTGAATTCTTAAATATACCACCAACCTTGGCATTCTTGCTTTTTTTTTTTCCTTATTGCAGTCATTCTGAATTGTGGTTTGTTAAACATCTGGTCATGTTTTATTAATGAAATGTTCTCCCTGTCTTGTCTCTCTAAAGACCACTCTGGGCCCTCTGTTCAGGAACTCTCGTATGGTGCAGTTTCTGTTCACTAACAAAGATATGGAGTCTTTAAAAGGACTGTATCGTATTATGACCAGCGGATTTGTGAGTACGCCAATAGCATCATATTAATACCTTACATTAGTCAGTTCAGGAATTAATAATCATGCTTGAAATTTCTCATATAGGTCAAGAATATATTATTATTTTAATGTGATCAATACCTGTAATGTGATCAATTACCTGTGTAATGCTTTGTTATTAATGAATCTTCAGCCTTTACAAAAGTGTCCTATCCACATATTTCAAATTAAGGTTTGCACCTCCAGTTTAAGGAACTTCCATTCAAAATAACTGAAAAAATCATCAGACAATAAGGTTGTGCTAAAAACAATCATTATAATTTGTGAAAACGGAGTGAGAAGTACGTTTGGATTTGTACTTTATATTTATACATCATAAATTATTTTAATTTACTGTTGGTATTTTAACGTTACACGCAAATCTGTGGCCAAAGAAAGAGCTTTTGAGTTAACAGTGTTTTGTTCCTCCAGATTATTTCCTCTTTGTATTTCCTGTAGTAATGTAATATTCAATAAACATCAATAATATTGCTGCAGATTAAAAATTGCATGGTTATTCATCATGGCTTACTGAAAGTAATTTGTTAATTCTAATAAGTTGCCTTTTAATATTCTATGGATGAACTGTGAGGAGAATAATGACCCTGTAGCCCGTTTTTAAAACACTTCATTGATTATTATTTTTTTTTTTTACAGTTTAATGGAAATTACTCTCATAATTCAAGCAGAGCATTATGGGGTGTAGGAAAAAGGTGGATTGGAGGCTACTAAAGTAAATGTGTTTGTGTGTAATAATGCTCTTCAGCCTCTTGGGGGAGTTCTTCCTCTGCCTTTGAGTGTCACTGCAGCTAAATAAAAAGATTTTCACAATAACTACAGAAAAAAAAATGTCTCATGAAAAGAAAAAAATCCATCAGCACATCCAGCGTTTCCTCTGAAAATGAAAGGCTCTGAAATGAACCTTTACCCTGGAGCTAGATCCCTTGACGGAGACTAAGAGATCTGTCAGTAGTGAATCACCATTAACACTGATTAAATTCAGTTTTAAGTTCCATCTGTGTCTGGGAAAACTGCTGCTTAGTTCATTTTAATCCTGTCTTCAAATGTAATCGTGCAGGCCCAGGCAGCTCTCCAGTCACTCTAGTTGTGTGTCTAGATGTGTGGATTGGCACATATTTTGATGAATATTCTCTGTCTGTGTATGTGTGTGTAGGCTGGATGTGTGCACTTCCCCCACAGTGCTCCGTGTGAGGTGCGTGTGCTGATGCTGCTGTACTCATCTAGGAAGAGGATCTTCATGGGACTCATTCCTAATGACCAGAGCGGATTCGTCAACGGCATTCGGCAGGTCATCACCAACCATAAACAAGTGCAACAGCAACGCTCTGTAAGTCACAGGAATGCAAACAAACACAAACACTTGATGTAATGCAAACTTGATGTAATGCTGCATAAAAAAATTTTTTTTTAAACTAAACTTAAAACCAATTCTTGTTACTGGAAATAAAATGTTAACTAAAGTAAATTTAAATGTGTGTATGTAAAATTAAATGACGTTATTACATTTATTTCAGATATTTACCAAGAAAATACCTCTTGTTTTCACTTAGTATTTTAATGCCCTAAAACAATTCAAGGGTATATATACCACGCACAAAAACATAGACACTCTTTTGTTCCTGTAAAATGTACAAAGAAAGTAGTTTTATTTAAACAAGTTATATTTATTTTTCCATTATGTGAGCAACTGACTCAGACTTTGCTTGATGTTGTGCAATTTTCAACACGCATCATCTAAAATTAACGCTTTGCTAAATGTTAATTGTGAGTTAAAGGGGGCTTTGGCAGTTTTAAACAAAGGCCTGTCGGCCAGTAACTATCTTAGGAACGGCAGCATAATATAAGGTAATTTTGCAAGATTCAGTTGTCCCTGGCGCATGTCTTGGTCTGCATCGTCATAGCAGCTAAACAGCTTATGATTTCAACGAATAGATTGCATTGATCTACCATGACAGTGTTATACATTTTTAAATTTCACTCTTAAAGGAATACTGTTTTCTAGAATCACAGTTTTAATAGAAACTTATGAAACGCTTACACTGGTTATTACATTGAAACTGAAGTTGGTTATATGAGACAAAACAAGTCTGAGTAAGAGCCAGTAAACTGTGCATCTTTAAATATTTGATTGAAATGTGCATTTGACCTTAAAGAAATATTTCACCCAAAAAAGATAAAGAAAAAACTTTCTGATTTTCTTTATTCTGATGAACACAGAAGAAGATATTTTTAAGAAAGCTAAAAACCTGTAACCATCGACTTCCATAGTAGGAAAAAGTCAATGGTTACAGGTTTTCAGCTTTCTTCAAAATATCTTCTTTTGTGTGGTTCTTTTGGGTTTAGAAGCACTTGAGAGTGAGTAAATAATAAGTAAATTGGATTTTTTTTTTTTGCGTGAACTATCCCTTTAATTCTTCAAAGAAGTATTTCCTCAAATTTACATTACAAATTATGCTGTACATAATCTTTATTACTTAAAAAACTAACAAAAAGTACCTCATCTTTTTATAGTTGACCCATAATTTATTCTGTTAAACACAAAACAAGATATTATGAAGATTGTTGAATAACAAATAGCCATCAAAAATCCATAGTAGGAATAAGTTTTTTCCCAACATTCTTCAGTAAATCTTCCTTTGTGTCCAACAGAAGAAAAAAAAAAACTGATTTGGAAAAAAGTGAAGGGAGAGTAAATTATGATAGAATTTATTGGTGAACTATCCTTTTAACCATAATGTTTTGGTTTCAAATTTCAACTTAAACTAATGCTTTTTACTATTATTTCGTACTGTAAACTTGCCTTTTTTTAATAAGAAATTGGGAAATCAAAGAAATTGCTAATTATTTATCAATGAAAACAAAAACCTTTTACCATTTTGCTAGACTTCTTGATGCTGACTAAGAGATCATTCAGTATTCAATCACTATTAAAAGAAAAAAATAACAAAACAATCTTTATCAACATGAATGCACTAAAAAGCTAAATAAATTACACAGCTGCATGCTTAAAAAAATGCATGCATGGGAACACTAGCACAACAACATGTACAGTAACTAAAATGTACATATGAATACTTAGTCATAAACAAAAAAGCCGAAAAGTGTGCCTATGCAACATCTCTTTAAATCCTTATTTCTCCTTTTCCTGGTCAGATGCAACCTGGACAGGTGCAGCCCAATCAGAACTTCCTCAACAGACCGCCAGGCCCCATTTCTGTTACGCATGGCAACGTGCCACAGCAGGTAAAGCAGCAGTGTTTCCCTCATCCCCTTTCCCCTGCCTGCTCTCTCTCTGGTCCTCTGGCCCTGTGCACTTACCCTATTTGTATTTCTCCTGGGCTTGAGATGGAATGTGCATGCTGTTCTTAACCCTCCTGCTCTCCTCCTCTCTGTCCCTCTCTTGCTGCCTCAGTCTGTGGTGGTGGGCTTGCCCTCCGTCAGTCAGGTCACACTGATGGAGGACCAGCAGAGGCAAAACAACATGGTGAGAATCACAAACATAATAATACATGCATGCATGCACACAAACACACACACACACACACAGGTCCACCTTTCCTGCAAGCATAGGGTTTTACAACTTCATTTTCTGACATTTCAGCACCAGTCTTGTGAACAGCGCCGTGTGTTAAAGGGGACTTTGCTAAATAAGTCTCTTATGGTCGCTAAATCTGCATTTATTTGATCCGAAATTAAAACTAACATTATTACACTTAATAATTTGATTGCATCCATTTTGCTACGTAAACATTAACCCCACCAGTGTAGTCCATTCCGTTCTTATCACGTTATTTCGATTTTGGTTGACTAAAATTAATTCACTTTTACAGTGTAACTGTGGTCAACCCCGTTTCCATATAAACTACTCTTATGAGGCAGTTCTTTTTAATGAATCCAAATTATTCAGCATAACTAGTGCAGTCCATTTCTTGAATGGATAACTCTGTTCTTTCAGTGAAACATAAATATGATACAGAACCAGTGCAGTCCATATAATTCCCAAACAAATCACAACAAACAAAACAATGACTTATTTATTTCAGTGACTTCTAGAGTCAGTCTAGAAGCTGCCTTATTATGTTAATTAGTTAATATAGTTGAAATATAGTTTTATACAGTGCATCCGGAAATTATTCATAGTGCTTCACTTTTTCCTCATTTTTTTATGTTACAGCCTTATTCCAAAATGGATTAAATTAATTTATTTCCTCAAAATTCTACACACAATACCCCATAATGACAATGTGAATTTTTTTTTTTTGAAATTGTTGCAAATTTATTAAAAATAAAAACCTGATAAAAAATCACATGTACATAAGTATTCACAGGCTCTGCTCAATACTTTGTTGATGCACTTTTGGCAGCAATTACAGCCTCAAGTCTTTTTGAATGATGCCACAAGCTTGGCACACCTGTCTTTGGAAATTTTTGCCCATTCCTCTTTGCAGTACCTCTCAAGCTCTTATCAGGTTGGATGGGAAGCGACGGTACAGCCATTTTCAGATCTCTCCAGAGATGTTCAATAGGATTTAGGTCTGGACTCTGGCTGGGCCACTTAAGGACATTCACCTAGTTGTTGTGAAGCCACTCGATTGAAATGTTGGCGGTGTGCTTTGGGTCATTGTCTTGCTGGAAGATGAACCGTCGCCCTAGTCTGAGGTCAAGAGCACTCTGAAGCAGGTTTTCATTCAGGATGTCTCTGTATATTGCTGCATTCATCTTTCCCTCTATCCTGACTAGTCTTCCAGTTCCTGCTGCTGAAAAACATACCCACAGCATGATGCTGCCACCACCATGCTTCACTGTAGGGATGGTATTAGCCTGGTGATGAGCGGTGCCTGGTTTTCTCCAAACGTAACGCCTGGCATTCACTCCAAAGAGTTCAGTTTTATTCTCATCAGACCAGAGAATTTAGTTTCAGATGCCTTTTGGCAAATTCCAGGCGGGCTGCTATGTGCCCTTTACTAAGGAGTGGCTTCCATCTGGCCACTCTATCATACAGGCCTGATTGGTGGATTGCTGGATAGATGGTTGTTCTTCTGTAAGGTTCTCCTCTCTCCACAGAAGAACGCTGGAGCTCAGACAGAGTGACCATCGGGTTATTAATCACCTCCCTGACTAAGGCCCTTCTCCCCCGATCACTCAGCTTAGATGGCCGGCCAGCTCTAGGAAGAGTCCTGGTGGTTCCAAACATCTTCCACTTACGGATGATGGAGGCCACTGTGCTCATTGGAACTTTCAGAGCAGCAGAAATTTTTCTGTAACCGTCCCCAGCCTTGTGCCTCGAGACAATCATGTCTCGGAGGTCTACAGACAATTCCTTTGTCTTCATGCTTGGAACCTTATCCATGCTTGGAACCTGTCAACCCTGCAACCTTATAGACAGGTGTATGCCTTTTCAAATCATGTCCAATCAACTGAATTTACCACAGGTGAACTCCAATTAAGCTGCTGAGACATCTCAAGAATGATCAGTAGAAACAAGAATGTACCTGAGCTCAATTTAGAGCTTCACGGCAAAGGCTGTGAATACTTATGTACATGTGATTTTTCAGGTTTTTTATTTTTAATAAATTTGCAACAATTTCAAAAATTCTTTTTTCACATTGTCATTATGGGGTATTGTGTGTAGAATTATGAGGAAATAAATGAATTTAATCCATTCTGGAATAAGGCTGTAACATAAACATATGTGGAAAAAGTGAAGCGCTATGAATACCTTACGGATGCACTGTAGATAGTGGATTGTAAAATAGTGTTGAAAATTTATTCACATTATAGTTAAAGGGATAGTTCACCCAAAAATGAAATATATACCTTACCCTTTACTCTCCGTCATGTGTTTTTAAACCTTTATTGAGTTTCTTTTTTGACGAATGCTGGTTGCTGGTACCCATTGACTTCCATAGTTTTGCTAAATTACTAAAATAAAAATTACTATAGAAGTCAGTGGGTGCCGTCAACCAGCATTCTTCACAATAACTTATTTTGTGTTCAACAGAAGAAAGAAACTCATACAGGTCTTGAACTCAAAGGTGAGTAAATGATGAGATTTAACTTTGGGTGAACTATCCCTTTAAGGTGAAATGCTGATTTTAATTAAATTTATCTGAGTTAAATTTATTTGTCTTTACAAGACAAATAAAACATCTGGAATCTCATTATATTTCCCAGTGCTTCACATCTCTAGAATAAACTGCTTGTGAATGTCTGTTTTACTTGCTACTAACTATATCAAATCTCTGAATATCTGTGTGAATATCAGTCCGGGGGCTGAGACTAGAAAGAGACTTTAAAATGTTTATGTAAAACTAAGTTACGGCCGTGTTTCATACGAAAAGCCTTGACTTGTATTGTAAGTGGACTTCTGGGAAAAAGACTACAGAAGTGTGGAATATGTCCCCTTTAATACCTTTAACACAGTTACAGTGGCTCTCTATTCACGGCTCTCTCCTGTGAGACTCTCACACAGAGCTAGCACTTATGTAATAAAGTGTTTTACAACAGTGCCTTTTCATGTCCACTTACTTTCTTCCTTCATCACTGTGGTTTTGGTTTCCATTAGCTGAGAGCAGCCGCAACAGGCAATCAGCAGGCGCCGGTCACAGGTGCTCCTCCCAATCAGGTCCAAGGTCAAGCTCAGGCTCCTGGTGGAGGCATGCTCCGCCTCCCGAACCCAGGCGCAAACCCCCAGCTCCGCAGTCTGCTCCTCAGCCAGCAACCTGTAAGTGTGCGTGGCAGGGGTGTTAGTCAGTATTATCCACTGTTTTGTTTGAAAAGGATAGGTCACCCATAAATTAACATTCTGTCTGTCATTTGCTGATCCTTCTCTTGTCACAAACCAGTTTGAGTTTCTTTCTTATATTGCTGAAAAATGCTGAAAGGCTGAAAAAATGTAACTATTGACTTCTATAGTATTTGTTTTTCCTACTATGGAAGTCAATGGTTACAGTTTCAATCAAATATTTGTTTTTCGTGTTTAAATGGTAAGTAAATAGTGAGTACATTTTTTTATTTTTATTTTTGGGTGATCTATTCCTTTTACGTTAACGTTAAATAAATTGTTGGCAGGTTGTTGAACAGTGTCTTGAGATCATCTGATCTAAACCGAAGGCCTGCATTTATACGGTTTGACCAGTGAGGCGCTGCAGCACAAGACTGTAATTCAGCTCTCCCTGATGCAATTCATTTGTAGACTTGCTGCTTTGGAGATTATGGCTCAATTCCAAATGGCACAATTCAATGTGCTCCCGCGGACTTAAAATGGCTGCGTGCCACTTAAGTCCACAAGACTGTAGGGTGTCCAGCTCATCATGTTAGCTTTCAGAAGGGTACTCACAAACCCTCTCTTTGTGGCCACTGTGTGCACATCAGCTGAGACCTCAGGAATGGTGTTTTAATCCACATTTTGAAGTATAACAATAGATACTAGGGATGTAAAACAACAACAATAAACTGCAAAAGAAAGTTTTCCACTTTGACTTGTGGGAAAAGATGTATACAATCTGATGTGGTAAACATTAAACACATGTAACTAATTAGCTGTTTCCACTTGTATCTGCACATAGTATTAGTTTTAGCAATTGTAAGCTGCGTTGCACTGCAAAAATTGTGTCTCTTACTTAGATTTTTTTACTTGTTTCTTGTCCCAATATTTAATAATTCTTAAATCAAGAAGCATTTTTAAATAATAGTGAGTAAATAATCTGCCGTTGGGGTAAGCAAAGTAATCTTGTTTTTCGTTTTGACATAAGATTGTTTTGCTTACCCAATTGGGACATTATTTAGCTTGTTTCAAGGAAAAACTCACCTAATTTTGACAATATTTTTTCCCTGTCAAGAAAATGCTTCCTGATTTAAGTTTTTTTTTTAATATATATTTGGGCTAGAAACAAAACAAAAAATCTAAGTAAGAAAAGCACTTTTTGCGGCTCGGACATTTTATAACTTTATAACCTTTTTAAATGTTGTAATAGAAATTTGCAAGGCAGGGTTCACCAGAGTTGACTGACATTGACTGAGTCAATGACCTATATTGGAAAAAAAAATGCTTTTTTACTGCAAAAAACTCTAATTTCTATACACTATGAATTACTGCCTCATTGTGATCACGTGATCTAGCAGCATCAGTTGCATTGCTTTTCTGCTTTCACAAATTCTTTCCTGTGGCCTCGTGTTGTAAAAATTATCCCAATTCACTTGACTGAACTAGTAGGTCATTTTAGTAGTTTCAACCTACTCTTTTATGAGTAGAATGAAATAAAAATAATTACTTCCTTTGTCACGTGCTGCTTTGACCTACTATATAGTGGGAAATTAAGCAATTTCAGATGCAGTTAGTGTAAAGTTTGTTCAATGAAGTTTGGCTTGCTTTCATATACCGATATCTCTTGTCTACAGCAAGGCGGGATGCAGGGCATGCAGGGGATGCATCCCATCCAGCAGATGGTTCACGCAGCACCAGGAGGGGGCGCTCAGATGCAGCCTCAGTGGAGACAGCCTCACCAGGGTAACACTTAATTTTCAGTACAGTATCATTAGAACCATTTATTTTTATCACATCTGTGACCTCGTTAATTGTGTAAAAGGGTGAATTTATTTGCTGTGGTTTATGCTTCATTTCATTTCCCCCCCCCAAACTTTGTAGATTCATATTTCACATTCCCACAGGTCCACTAATGGTCCCGACGGGTCCACGGGGTCCAGTCACACAGAATCCTGGGATGCCGTCGGTGTCGAGCGTCATGGAGGATGAAATTCTTATGGATCTTATCTAAGGACTGTTTTCCCCATCATTCTTTGCTTCAGAGGTTTAATTGCGGAATACGAAAGTCATCATCTTTTTTACTTTTTGTTAGAAGAAAGTGTGTAGGGGAAGAATATAGAGGCATTTATAGTGAGATCAGGACTTTATTTTCATACACAAGTATTCGTTGATGCTTTTACACACAAACTTATCACCGTATCATGTAAGCGGTTCATATGGACTGAACTGGAGGGAAAGGCGTTAAAAAAATTAGGTTCCAATTTGAAGACTCTACTACTGTCCACAGATGAATCAATCAAATCCGGTTACTATTGTATTTTTATGAATGTTTTACTTTCTATCGGTTTTACTTTTTCTTAATTTGTCTTTTTGAAATGTAGCATGTTGTTTTATGAAAATTAAATAAAGTTAATTTTCTCAAGCAGTTTTCTGTGTTAAAAGGTCTTCCTTAAAGGCATAGCGTTCCCCCTGATTACAAAGGAAGATATTTTGAATGGTTCCCATTGAAATCCTTTGAATTGTCCAAATAATTGAAGTCAATGGGACCCAAAACTGCTTATGTATCTGTGTAGTTAGCAACTTTTTTCATAAATTATTTTTTTCTATTATATAGCCATAAAGATATTGATTAAAATGTGTTATTATATCACACGTTTTTTAGTTTTTTTTTTTTTCATTTTTGGACTATCCCTTTAAGGTAAAGTATCGGTTTATGTAATAACCTGGTAGTGGTGTGATAGCAGCGCATGAGTGACTTAAATAGACTGAATGATAGGTTGCAAAATGCTTGATTCAGCCAAATGGTGTCACAGCTTTAAAATTAACCATTCCAATATGTCGTGGAACCATACAGTGGACCCCTGTGCCAAGTAGTTCTACCAGATGGCAGCACTTGGCCACGCTTTCCTTAGCATAACACGTAATCAGGCTGGACATAGACACAATGTACGACTACAGTTCACACATATACGCAGATATATTGGATCTGAGCTTTAGAGAATCTGACACTGAACCTTTCTGATTAACCATCTTGTGTGCTGAACAAACATTTTTAATGACTGTCTCATCATGCTTATTCTCTCCAAGCACCCCGAGGCATTAATTATGAAGCTTTGTGTGAGACATTACTACATATGTGTCACATTAGAAATGCATGTTCTGAATCTGAATCGCACCAGCTATGAGAACATGGGCACGCAATGCAAGTAACCAACCATTACGGCATTCAGGAGAATTAAACAGCCTCCGGTCAGAGGCTAGTCAGGCGTTTCTACTTGCATGCACACTTTTGTTTGCTTTTTTTTTTTGCATGCATGCATGCAGACTTCTTATACACAGACACACATTCTCACACAGACAGGAAGTGATGTTAGTCCCTGTCACCTGGGAGACGGTTGCTAAGATACGCTGACACTGGGATCTGATTCTAAGCTTTCTCTCCATCCCTTCCTCACACACACGCCGCATACACTCACGGATAGAGGCTCTTCTGTCTCGCGGTGACGGCTGCTCATCCCTTTCCCTGCCATCCAGGTCACGTCAACAGCTGAACAACTGTGGGCTACGTGCCCTTGCTTTTTTCCTTTTTCCTTTGCTACTTTCTAGTCTGTGGTTGTTCCTATTTAAAGCCAGCTTGGTTTAGACGGCACTTCTTGGGTTATACAGACTGCTTGCACTTATCATAGTTTGATGTGTGTTGATGCACATTTTCTGCCTCGTTATTGTCTAAATAAAGCATCGGAGTAGCATCACAGTGAGTGAATGGCTGCAGTGCAGACAGTGATGACTGGTGCTTCTGCCTCAGTATATTAAACGTGAGGAGTCGGGCCATTCTGCTCACTCATCTGGAAGAGCGAGTATTGTTGCAGTTCCAGTGGCCGTATGGCTGCATTAAATCTTGCAACGTCTGCTCAATGGATGTGGACCTGTGGCCAAGGGAATAAGTGGGTCATGGAGCCACCGAGAGTTTGTTTTAAGGGGGCGATTGGCTAGACTGACTTTTGTTTTAAATAGAAAACAATGGCAGGAGGATGGAAGTAGTACTCATTTTTTCAACCCCAGAGTGGTGGTGGATAGTAGCTGATTGGTTTTACTTTACTAAACAGCTCCACTTTATAATAGTGTTTATATTTTAGGAAACATTTACTTCGTTACATTCCAAAATAAAATATTGTACTTTTGTATTGTACAAATGTAGTAGAGTAAAAGGTTATTTTCAAATTGGGAAAATTGTGACTTGCTCACACGAACACTGTTCAATTACTCGAAGTTTTGTTAACCTGTTAAAGTCAGTGTGAAATCAAAATTCACAATGTTTATTTTTCTAGTGCACATTGTTATTCTTTGGGTGAACAACTAATCTGTGCAAAAAATAATTGTTTTGGTAATCTATGTCTAAAAGTTGCATCTGCTTTTGACGTCTGTTTGACATCTTCATTCTTATTTTTAGGGGGTTTTAACTGTTATATTATAGGACAGTATAGTGGAGACGGGAAAGTGTGGGGAGCAGAGAGAGAGAGAGAGAGAGAGGAGAAGCATCGGCAAAGGACCTTGAGCTGGGAATCGAACTTGGGCCGCTGTGAGCACCTTGGTGCCATATATCGACGCACTAAACACTATTTGCGCAGACTCAGCCACGATATTATTAATCACACTGCTCACACTGTTAGTTTGCTATGAAGGAATGATGTGCAAATATAATACGCCCTGTCCCCTTCTCAACATGCTGTTTTAGTCGTAAGTACATCAACATACTGAAAAGTCTCAGCAACTTTCGGTTCACTTGGACTTTAAATCAGTACACAAAACACACCGAAAACTGAATTAAAGGCATCCAACTGAGTCTGTGCACAAGTCAACAACTCACTGAATCAAATAGTCTGCTCGGACAGAGCCCACAGTAAACAACTCAAAAAATGATCAATTCACAGCGAGTCTACAGGTAACAGTTCTCTGACTCAAATGATCTGCTCTGAATGAGTCTACAGTTTACTATTCAGCGATTCAAAGGATCTGGTTAGACCTGATCTGCAGTTAATGATTCGCTGATTTAAATGATCTGGGCAGAGCTGGTCTACAGTTAGTTCACTGATTTATGAGATCCGAACTGAGCGAGGTACATTAAAATCTGGTTATTTTGTCCTTTGACTTAATTACAGTTGAAAAGGAGAACTTGATGATTGTTATTGGAGCAATACTTTGTTTAGATATCTACTTTTACTCAAGTGCTTGATTTGTGCCATTCTCCACTACTGCCCCATAGATGTTTGTCTCGCCCTGACAGAAATGGTGCGGTCATTGGTCCTCCAGGGCAGAGATGCCTCTGTGGCCTTAATGGATGTGCATTGACATGGCTCTGCGTGCAGGTGTTTTCTTGTGCTTTTTAAAGGCCTTACCCATTCGACTTGCAAAACATAATGTCTGGGGTGAAGTCTGAGGCTGTCATGCCCATGAGGGATCATTTGAAGGGTTGGTGTTCTGACAGTGGAGATGTTTATTGGGTGTAATTGCACGGCTGTCGGGAAACTGATTCTTGTGTCATGAGCATCTTGGCTTGGTGAGGCAAAGGCATTTGAGCTCCTATGGTGAGCGACCCCCACCCCCGTACTCACTTTCGTCCGCGACCCCCGGTTTTCACTTCGCGAACAGGTCACTTCCGCTTTCACTTTCGAGTTGAGGGTGGCGTGATCGTTGTTTGCCTAGAGCGCCAGTTCAGCTTGCTCCGGCCCTGGCTGTATTGTGTGGGAGCGCTGGGGAACCACGCTGACCCTCTCTCTGAACGGGTCAGACCAAGTGAGGAGGGGAAAACCGGGTAAAGAAAAATGCAATGCATTTCCTTCACAGCAAGACTACGCCTTCTGCAAATCCTGACCTGATGCGGTACAGCGGCTAACATGCAGCTAAAGAACAGGATGATCTGAGAGGAAATATTGTTAACCAGTGGTAGAGACAGCATGCAGACAGGCAACACACTGCAGCATATTAAGCAGGCTCAGTGAAGTGTGGCTTTGATGGTACTGGTAATGGTCAACAGACTTCACAGAGTCTTGGTTGGTTCGGTTTGTTCACTTTCTAATCTCACCATTTTTCCACTCAAGATTGTCGTGTATTTCTTTGATTTGAAGAGGCAAGAGACACATTCCTGGATCGCTTATGCCCCAGACATGAGTCATTTATGTGAACAAGACATTAAGTGCCCCTATTATGGATTATAAAAGGTTCATATTTGGGTTTGGAGAGTACTCAAAAACAAGCTGATATGCATGGAAGGTCAAAATACAGTTTCGTTGTCTTATAAAATGCATTTTTTTGGTCTAATTATTCCAATGACTTCCATTTGATTTGTTCAGCGATTCATTTTTCCAAACCACTCTTTTGCGTGGCGCTAATCTGCCATGTTGTGATTGGTCTACTGTGTAAAGAATGTGTCAGAAATTATAGCTCATGTGTTGAAACAAGCAGCACAAATTTTCCCTCACAGTGCAGAGAACAGCATCTTCGCGAAATGATGCAATCCGATTTCCCTGACTCTGATACAATAGTTGAGGTGGGGGGGGTTCAAGTTTTTCCGGGTCTGAAAATCTGAAATTATATCTTGTCAACATGCACAGTCTGACCCTGTCAAATGATCATTAACAACAACAGTCTAAGAAATGGCTGCATTTGAGACTTTATTTGCATATGTAATGCCATAGTTACGTAGTACGACATACCTAAACATACATCAGATGTCATGTAGTTTATTCATGAAGGATAGCAAAACAGTGTATTATATCACAGAAACGTTGCCTCAATACATCAAACTGTGCATGTCTATGCATATTTAAGAAGCGTGTTCAAAGCCATGTTACATGGCTAAACTTACATTTCAATTAACAATTCAGCCTTTTGGCCATGAACACCATTCATATATAAGCAGAGAGCAACATTTATTGTGTGGCCAAACTGTCTATAGTGCTCTGAAGACATACAAAGCAATTCAATGACAATTTGTTATGCATGCAACGTGAGCCTTTCGAGAGGAGTAGCAACAGAGATTCCATCAATAATAAGCTAAACTGAACAAAATGCAGCGTGTCCCCAGAGGTAACTCAAGCAAAGATGGTACTGCAAATCAACAGCGCTGTGATGAAAATTACACAATTCTGCTGTTACTGTCTTCTCTGTAGCTGTTTCTTTGTGGCATCTCTAGATAAAGTTACAGACTGCGCAGTATGTTGTGTTGACAGAGTTTAGCGATTTTAAAGTATTAAAACAACTTCAAAATATTGTCCTGGAGTTCATTCATGAAGTGTGAATATCTATGCACATCTGCCATTCGGTCAGGGCAGTAATGGTCTGCTTATTGTGATTAAAATTGATGTAGACCATACGTTTTATAATAATAATAATAATAATAATAATAATTTGTTAGATTTGCATATTATTTTTCTGACCACTTAAAGTGGTTTACAGATTTGGGGGGATCTCCTCAATCACTACTAATGTGCAGTATCCATCTGGATGACGTGTCTGGAGCCATTCTATGTCAGACCGCACACCACACACCAGCTTATTGGTGGAGAGGATACAGAGCAATAAAGCCCATTGGCTGATATGGTGATGGTTAGGAGGCCAGTGGGCAAGTTTGGCCATTATTTCACGATGTCCTCGCTGCAGTCTGTAGCACGATGACATACTGGATCAGGTCCAATACATAGTGGACACTGTAATGCCCACTAAGGTAACGGCCATCAATAACACAAAGTAATGGGTAATTAATAATTTTTTTATATATATATATATATATATATATAATTTCTAGCAAAAACCACTTGCATACATGTCCACTACATATTAGACATGATCCAGTACATCATTGTGCTACAGCTTGCAGCGAGGACACACTCCATTATTTGAATACAGTATTGGCTTCTATGATTATGATCTTAACACCATCCATTTTATTAAAGAATTGTGTTTGAATGAGGCAAAAAAAGTTAATTATCTATTTTTATCATTATTTATTATGACAGGACATTATATATTGACAGGAAGTGAAGTTCCTCAAGAGCGAAGGGAATGGGATCGGGAAAGGTCGGGACTCGAACTCGGGATGTTCATGTTTGACTTGTCTGCAGTAGTTCTGCAATAATCATGTGGTAAATTGAACTGTTTAATACCTCAATGCAGGGGGTTTCTTTTTATGATTTGAACTTTTTATTTGATTGTCTTATTTGCAAATAATACATATTGATATCAAATATAGAACATCAACATATAAACAAAATGTGACAAAGAAAATAATGTCATATAAATGTAGTTGTTGTTCATTAGTAAGGAGAAGGGGAGGGTTGCCGCTGTCATAGCCATTATTATTTTGTCTTTTTACGTTGCCTTCATTTAATAAAATAAATTTCAATCCATGTAGACCTGTAGGAAATGTTTTTAAAAGCTGCCACTCATCCTAACTTTAAGATCCACTCAAAGATTGGAGGTATTTGGAAATATTTCCAGTTTTGCCTGACATGATACAGCTCTGTATCCACTGTGATTCAGCTTTATTAATGTGAATTAAGGCACAGGCGTCACCAATGTATAAATTTGGGCTAATACTGGTTCTGTGATATCTTTACCAGATAACCATTCACCTCCAAAAATATTGGACTACTGGAAATCACTGTAATAAATTAAACAAGTCACCCTCTTTTTCCTGGCATTGCCAACATTCAGGATTATTTTTAAAATCTTATGCCACTTATAAATTGACTGATTGATTGTTTTCTACATTAAAAGAAATCCATTCCTTCACACAACATCAAGATGAGTACATCAATATTTGGATAGTCTAAATTAAAACATGATCTGTGAAAGCTGTATCGAATGTACCTGCCAAATTTGGAGGTTTTAGACTTTCTTTTGCTTAATTGTGAGTAATTTAAGACTTGCATGTTTACCACAGATGGAAATATTTGTTAATGTAGTGCCAGGATCTCAAAGAGACTACATTATTGTAATTTTATTCTCAAATTTAGGATCTCTTGACAACCTGAATGCATATATATTGTATACTCCTCAACCAGAAAAATCTACATTTAAACAAGTTCATGAAGGAAAAAAATTATACTCTGTAATCACACCAAAATCAAGTCAAAAAGGGAATAATGCATGGCTTAGGGGCCTGTGTAGATTTTTTCACTCTGTGATCGGGAAGTGTTTGTAGTGCAGTCCAGCTCTTGATTTGAAAAAGTAATGCTAAGCTTTCATCCAGATTTTTTTTTTTCTGTCAAAGGGAACAGATTCATCTGCACATACTAAGATCTTAGCAATCAGCACAGGAAAAAAAACTGCTAACATTGCACAGTTACCGGGGAAAGTGTGTGTTGTGCTAATGCAGTAGTTAAACTTTAATGCAACTCTAAGTAACAGCAAGATGGACTGCAGAGAGTCACACCTGGTTACATCACACATCATGTTGCGTTTTATTGTTCTGTATTTCTACCTTTCAAAATCGCATGCAAAGAACAGTAAGCCCAACATTTCTGCCATCCAGAGAGGACAACACATGGGGTTTGACACAAACATGGCATGAATTACTTACTGCGTTAGATATATTCTGACATGCCCTTGAGAATAGCAAATTTTCATGTGGCTAAATCTGCTGACATGGTTTAAAGCAGCGGAGAGGAAGCAGGCTTTCCACATGTCTGGTGCAACGAACGAACAAACAAAAAAAGACCCTCATACATACTGGAACATACTGACTACTGGAGATCTATAGTGCAATCACAGAACAATTTGAACAGAACTCTTTATATTCATTCATTCATTCATTTTCCTTCGGCTTAGTCCCTTTATTCATCAGGGGTCGCCACAGCGGAATGAACTGCCAACTTATCCAGCATATGTTTTACGCAGCGGATGCCCTTCCAGCTGCAACCCAGTACTGTGAAAAATCCATACACACTCATTCACTACGGCCAATTTAATTTATTCAAATTTACCTATGCCGCATGTCTTTGGACTGTGGGGGAAACCGGACCACCTGGAGGAAACCCACGCCAACACGTGGAGAACATGCAAACTCCACACGGAAATGCCAACTGACCCAGCCGGGACTCAACCAGCGACCTTCTTGCTGTGAGGTGACAGTGCTAACCACTGAGCCACCGTGTCGCCAACTCTTTATATTCACTTTATATTATAAAGAAGACCATATTATATTCAAAATATGCATTTATTTTTGAGATTAATTCATTTTTATTTCAAGAATTTTTTTGTAAACTCAATGCCATTTTCCTTGAATGTACTTTGAATACCTAGAATACATGCTCGTATAAAGATCAAAGCAGTTTGTAAGTGCATTACACTCCTTAAAATAAGAGTTCTATTTAGAGCTGTATCTTCCCGAATAACCCTTAAAGCATAAATGTTTTTTTGTGTGATTTTAGGGGGTTTTATTTCTCGTCTTTTTGTTATTCAAATCTGCAACTGACAAAGCCATTGCTGGCTTTCTGGAGCTCAATCATCAACTACAACAGACAACAGGTAAATACATTCCATTTTAAAATTGCTATACGTTTTAACTTACATAATGTAACTTGTTTCTTACGCATCATGTTTCCCCCCTATTTTTAGTTTAACAGAACATGTGACCAGCTTTGTACAGTTGAGGATGTCTCTTCTCCACAGGGTATGTAACAGAGATATTGAATTTATGATCCATATCAATATGTCCTATTTATGTCCAATATGTCCTATTTAGCACTTTCAAAGCATGGTTCTTTATGGAACCTTATGGAAAGTTCCATTTAGCATCAAAAAGGCTATTGCTATATGCCAAAGAACCCTAATTTGGTACTGTTTAGATTTATTTCCCACAAGAGTGTACAAGGTGACACATTTATTTATTTTTGTCCGAATAACATGTTTTTTTTGAAGTTCTGAAATTTAATAACCTAAACTGACTTTAAAATTTTTTATAGTTTAAGACTTCTTATCCTTATGAGAGGGTAAACCATTTTTTACAATTATTATAATACAAAATTATTTTCTTGATGTTGAAATACATAAATTTACATCAGACTATGGAATGTTTTTGTCTGTTTTGATTGTCAGATTATGTGATTTAAAAAATAATAATAATAATTTTCTTTTACATAAATTCTTGTTTTTTGGACAAGAAAAATTTCAGCCAATCATTGCTTTCCATTTTCATGACAGGGATTATGGCATTGAGAAGACTGTACTAGTGACTGGCTTCCGGCAACAAGTGCATAAACAAATGTTGGCCATGAAACATCATGTTTTTTTTATTAAACATCCAATCCTTTCTGTTGAAATGTCGCAAAGCATCCCAGATGGGACAGTTCTTGTCGTTCACTGTAACAAACTACAAAATTAAATGATTGATTCTTGCATTTCAATGCCTATCAAAGTCTACATCAAACAGAAAATTACCACAGTTGTAAAATCCACAAACCTTTTTATTTTGATTTTTTTTTTACTTCATTTCTGCCCAGAATAAAACACAAGACAAAAAGATAAGGAATACTTTACAATAGGTCATTAAATTATTAGAAAAAAAAGCGCACCTGACATGGTGATGCAGGTTGTGACACATCAGGTGTGCATTGCTTTTCTTATAATTCAACTACCCAGGGTCAGTTATTGCCCTTATAATATGGTTACTGCACCTAAAGACATTGTTTGTTCTGATGTTGCATTTAAAGGCATTAGTCAGGTTTATGTCCTCAAACCAGTCCTATATGCAGTACTAGTTTCTTACACATCGTTTTAGAGCTATAACAGTGCCTTGAGCCATCTGATTGCAGGCTAATGCATTAGTTTTTATTTTATTATATACATTATTACTCTAGTTATTAGAGCGAGATAAAGAGTGTTTGATTTACCCGAGTCTGTGTGTCTTAACAATGTCTGTCAACAGCATACCTAATAGTGAAGTTTAAGAAAATGCCAAAATACAGAGGCTTGAGTCATTGACAGCAGACTATGCTGTTATTAATGCAATTATTAGAGAAATAGTATCTTTGTGTTTGCTTCTTCTGATTTATTTTATTTTTTTAGTAGGTTGTGAAGTGATTTTAAATAACCAATTATTTGGCATAATGATATGGAACTGTAATATGATCAAAACTATTTGGCTGTACTCTGCGTTTATCGTTAAAATAACTGCACACCTTAGAATGTACATCAAATTTATTTATTTATAACCTTTATTTTACCAGGAAAAAAGCACATTGAGATTAAAAATCTCTTTTACAAGAGTGTCCTGGCCAAGAGTAGGCAGTATACAGTTCACATGGGTTTAACAAACAAACAAACAAAAACAAATAACAGGTAACATCATTCATCCATCAAAACACACATACAATGACAGTTAAAAAATTACTCAGAACATTTACAGGCCAATGTTTCAAACTCAAAGTCTTTTTAAAAGCATGTAGTGAAACCAACTCTTTAAACTGCAAATTGTTTGGAGGTTATTCCATGCAAAAGGTGTTGCATATTTAAAAGCCTTTTTCCCATTACAGTACTTACCACTGGTACAGACAATAAATAAACTTCCTGAAACCGAAGGCTATAGCTAGAGGCAGGTTTTTTTATGAATGTAAGTTTGGAGATATAAGGGGAGTAAACCCAGAGTAGATTTATAAACAAAGATATACCAATGCTTGTGGCTACGAATGGACAAATCAGACCATCCTACCCGAGTGTACAACACACAATGATGAGTGAGGGATTTAAGATTTGTTATAAACCTCGGTGCACCATAGTAAACAGTGTCTAAAGCATGCAAACTCTAAATAAAAAAATAATCATAACCAATCATTTTTTTAACAAACCCAAACTATAAAATAAAATTAAATACAGAAGTCTAATGGCCTGTTAGCTTGGCATTGATAATGGTCAACAAACGTTGCTTTACTTGTCAGTAAATTCCTTGTTGCTTCATCTAGCTTTTTTATTTTTGAGAATGTGCTGACTTTTTTCAGTTACTTCATTAATAGTTTTTTAACAACAAATGAACAGAGCATCACGTCATTGACCCACATGACAAAAGCAGACAGCAGGCAGGCACTGCAAAACTGAGCAGAATCTCGTCCCGCGAGCACCGTGCTGTCCCACACTCTGCTTTGGGAGTATTTCACTCTGCAGGTGAAGACATGGCAGAGAGCATTAATTCTGAAGCGTGGCGTGAAACGCGGTGTGCTAGTAAAGCAACGCAGCCCTCAAAGGCCCCAGCGTTTTCCCGCGGCTCCCTGTGAAGGGCGGTAATCACAAGCACACAGGGCCTATAGTGTTCAGCGCTCTCGCTCTGTCTTCATCATGTGAACTGCATTAATCCTCCAGCCGGCCCGCATCACTGTTCATTTAATGGCCTGTGGTGTCCACATAATCAGTCACATCTCTGAAAGAGGAGGAATTACCTAGAAAAACACCTAGTGCACATGGCTGGCATACTCACACACACACACACATACACTGTGCAACTTACACGCCAGAATATGTGTATGTGTGCGTTAGAGGGGGGAGCTCAAAGCTAGAGAAAGGTTTTGTTTTAATTGGGGTGAAAGCGGAAGAGATGAGGCGATTGTAAATGAGGAGGGGGACAGCTTGCAGTCTTAATCAATGGAGATTGAGGGCTTTGACTCGGAGAGAGAGCAGTCAACAGGGAGACATACAGAGATCCAGGAAGATTTCAACATAGGAGGGTTTCTGTGGGAGAGGGGAGGAGACTGGAAAGAGGAGAGAGAGAGAGAGAGAGAGAAACCGAAGGGAGGGAGGGAGGGATATCCACTGCACTGTTGTGTGACTGGAAATTTAATAGAGAGAGAGAGGGAGGGAGGGAGGGAGAGAGGAAGGAGCAGGATGCTGAAGCTGGACGAGCGAGAAGGAAGGAGAGAGAGAGAAAGAGAGAAAGAGAGCACCCACTGGTGTAGAAATCCAGGGTTGAGCTGTGGGCTGTGAACAATGCCTCCTCTACTACTGCATAGAGCGCAGTTCAGGGGCAAAAGGCAGGAAAGGGAGGTGGGAGGGTATTCAAAGAGAGCTAATGGTATAGATGTGATGTCAGTGGAGCGAGTGCGCTGCAGAGAGCGACCGAGGAGGGAGGACGAAAGGGAGTTTGTTCAGGGGCATGCTGATCCGGTGGGTGCCTGGATTGGCCACTGGACCGTACAAGCCCTTCCAAGGATGCCGTAGTTGAGTGTGAATATCATTTTAGGCTGAAAGACACAGCAGCTGTGTTCCATATCTGTCTACAGAAAAAAAAATTGAGGGGTAAAGGGAGGCAAAGTCAGCCGCAATTTCATCTCTCAGACTATCTGCAGAGTTGGAGGTGAAGAGTTAAACGCGGAGAGGCAGTGACTGATTCCTTGGGTCTGAATTTAGAATGTTATCAATTCAGTGCTAATCAGCCATCTGATATCCCTCATCCCTCTCTCTCTCTCTCTTTCTCGCTCGCTCACTCTCTCCTCTACTGACCTCTCCCTCCTCCTCTCACACCTCATTTACCCCCCAATTCTTCCCAGCACCTACTCAAGTTGTCACGCCTCCATGTATCGAGCGATAACCCTCACAATTATTTATTGCAATCTTCTGTGCAACCTCGCTCTAAATTGGTAAGAAAAGGTGCTCGGTGGAAGTGTTTAAAGGCAGATGCTGGGCGCTCATGGAACGGGGGGTGGATTCGGCTACTGTATGCACCTCGCCGTTGCTGTGGCAACGCAACATCCAAAGCGGAGCACGTGCGTGTTGTGGCCGCCGCATGCGTTCTCTACCTCATATGCACACCTACACAAACACAAAGTGTGAAGCTGGAGATTCTGATGCTTTACCTGTCTCCTGTAGACAGAAGAACAGCTGTCTGTTTCTACCTTAGAGCGCATC
>CAIGQV010016547.1:12525573-12588787 GCA_903798115.1 Danio jaintianensis | reverse complement strand
AGAGAGAGAGAGAGAGAGAGAGAGAGAGAGAGAGAGAGAGAGAGAGAGAGAGAGCGCGAGCGCTTGGGAGACGGAGAAAGACAGGCTAGAGGAGACATCTACTCCGCACCAGAGCTTCTGAAGGATATATTTAGATTAAAAACAAAGGGAAAAGAGACGAGGTAAGGCTGAATAAATATATGTATATACACTACTTGGGAAACAAACCTTTTGGAAATTTGTGCGCAATGCCCCCGTAAACAGCTGCGTTTAAATGCATTTGTTTTGTATTTTTATCATTTGTCAGTTGTATTTGTGGCCATAACAGGGAAAACTTTGTTTGGTATGTAAATGTGTGCAAAGGAATTAATGCGGCAGTATGTGTATGTATCTGTGTATGTGTCCAGTTTCGCGCGAGTGCGCTCACGCGTGTGTCCGGGCGTCGATGTACGCTAATGAATTTGTGCTGTCGAGACGCCTTTCACCAATATTTAGTGACCTAGAGTCATAAATTATGAATAGATTACTTTAGGATATAGGACCACTGATTACAAGACGGGGGATGCGAGGTAATTCCTTGCCTTCTAAAACTAGTCTGAAAATGGACCGCAACGGCTGTTATTTTGTTCAGAGCTAGGAATGTCTGCAATAATTCTAGACTTTTCTACACAACAGCACGTAAATATCGGCCTCTCAATGCGTATTCGTTGGAGTGTAGAAGGAAGGATGCTCACCAAATGCGCATTTTCTTTAGTTTACTTGTCACGCAGTTTCTTGGTTTTCCAATAACCAGTGTGACAACTAAATCTGTTGCCTTCAAACTTTGGATCAGGCTTGGGTTTCTGGATAATGATTGAGCGTTTTCACTTTGCAAGACGCATTGCCCAAATATATGGGTATAAATACTGTGTGGCCTGTGATAAATCACTAAAGCGCGCGCGCGCGGCTTGTTTGCTTGAGCGGCTTGTTTGCGTGAGCTCCACCGCTCGCGAACAAGAAACAAACAGATTAAGTGCGATGAATAAAGATCAACTGCTGTTATTGGTGACACGTGAAACGACGGGTTTAAATCCTGATGTGCTGTTTGCGGTGCTTCGTCTAAAAGAGAATTAACTCATAGGCATGTGCGTGTGTGTGACATGAGTGGCGATGACTTGGGCATCTGTTGCTGAAGGAACAGGGTGCAATTCTTCACACTGGTTCCTCATGCTGCATCCTATTTATGGAATGAACAAAGCTCTGCCTCATGACTGTGTGCTGTTGAGTAGTAATAGTAGATGCTGTCGATAAGATATATTGTTGCTTTGTTTGTCATGGGTACATTTGAATGCTAAGTTTGACGTTTGACGATGACGGTGATCAGACGATCCTGACGATCCTGACGATCAGACGATCCTGAATTTGAGGCATGCTGTAAAATTCGAAGTGAATGATTTAGGCTTTTTTCCAAGGACGACTGGCTTCAGATGAGTGCATATAAGAGAACAGAAATGTGCTTTCATTATCATATAGGTTCCCTTGGCAACATAAGCCATTCCACATCACATAAATACATTTATTTGAACGCAAGCTTTGAGGGAGACATTTCACATTGAAGCCAGGTATCGCTGGGCCAAAATGGCTGCAATCAGAATCATGACAGTCGTTTGTTGGTAAACAAGTTGTCTTTCCCCTTGTTGAGTACTTTAAGATTTATTTGTTATGATTTCTTGGAACTGCTTAGAGCTGGAATAATTTCGTTTGATGGAAACGACAACCTCAGTCACCATTTACTTTTATTAAATTAAACTGGGCCTGTCATTCTGACTAACATTTTGTTAGATGAAAAAAAAATAAAAAAATCAAGAAAGAAAAAAAGAGAAAGCTATACAGCGTTTGAGCAGCACAAGGCCAAGTAAGCGATAACAGCGTTTTGATTCTTGGGTGAACTATCCCTTTAAACTCTAGAGTCACCCAGGGCTGTATTCATAAAAACCATCCACCATGTTGGAATTAACGCACGTTAATAACTCTCTAATGCCTCTTGAATGGTTTGAAGTGAGCCATTTACCTGCTGTGGATTTTCCAATGGGTTCTCTTAACATGCTGGTGTTAAATTTAAAAGTGACATGAAGTTTTATGAATAATCATTTGAATGTCTTTGTTCACGCTCCATTCCTCTCTGTGACTTTGACAGCCTGTGCAATATATCGCATGTGAAGTTATAACTGATAAATGATACCTAATGTTTTCTTTTTTACATCAGCTTCAAGCTTCTCTTGCTAAAAGGCCTTTTAAAATCATACTTTTTATGTGAGCATGCTAGTCGACCTTTGATGCCTCACCATACTTTTACGTTTCATGTGCCTTTTTTAAACGTATGAAGGGGCTTTTAACTTCAGTAGGTCAAAAGGTGACAGACATCAGTCGTCAGAGAGGATGGTTATGTAGACGTGCTTTAGGGAGCAGTTCGCAGAGAGCATTACACCCTCAACCCTACTGCTCCAATCAGACCCTTCAGGGCTGCAACTCAGCAAGTTGCTCTTGAGCGCCTGCGGCAGATCTAAATCTAAATAATTAGATAATGATTAAAAGGTGGTTTAGAGACACACAGAAAACGAGGCGATGAAAGTTGGTTGACATCAAGGAAAAACAAGAAGCAGCTGCAGAACAAAACCAGCCGCTTTAGTGGGATTAGATTATGTGCATGTGGAGAGCAAGGTGCCGTTGCATAGTGTTGCATGATAACTTTGCTCATGTTACAGCCTTGATCATCTATTAGAGGGATAAACTGCCAGAAACCCTTTTTTTTGCTGTTGTTGTTGATTTTGGTTGAACAATGAACTTTCTTTGTTAAGAACCTAGAAGGAACATTTGAAGGAACATTTCAAGTTCAGTTTAATATTAATACCAGGGTAAGATTATAAAATACTGTATAGTGTGTGTTCATGTATATAAAAAAAAAATAATAATAATTTAACCTTTTCTTTGGGAAAATAAAAAAAACATCTGGTTTACTGTGAGACATTTATAACAGAAGTAAACTAGGGGTGATCTGTTACAAGATTTTAACAGGACTTTAAATATTATGATTTAAACAGATTTGCAGCCCACAACTCATGCAGTATCAGCTATGCATTTCTTTTAAACCTATAAAAAACATTTCAATTATATTGTAAGTTTTTCGCAATAACCTTAATTTTTTTACTTTTATTGAGTCTGAGAAATTCCTTTAATATAGCAATCATTCTTATCCTACAGGATCTGCCTGTCCAGGGAGAAAACTTCAATTTGGAATGTTTAATTATTTATTTATTTTTCTTCACCCTTGTTCACCTCTATTTCCATTAAGAAAAATCAATGATGGATGTGTACAGTAATGCATTAATTAAACCGGAACACTCTTTAATTATTAGAGTCATAAATCTGTCTTGTTTACTCCTAGACAATGAGAATGATAAGCAGAAGCACACTCGCACATGGGACATGGTTCAGCACACCTGCACACCTGTCTCTTAGCAAGAAATTTAGATGACTCACAGAATGTTCACACATGCACGCAGGCGCACACACACTGCCTCATAGGCTTCTTCTTTTACATCCCAGGGTTCACATCACCCCAAGTCTGTTTTCTTACCGCACAACAATAAAAGACATTTTCTAACTCAGAAGGGGCGTAGGAGGGTTTTGTATCATGTTGGATGATGTTAGCCATTCGCTAGTCTTTGGTGCTTTTGTGCCATGGGATCTGGAGCTAAATTTTGGCTGATGACATGCAGAGAAATTGCGCAGTATGATATTACCAGTTGTAAGACTCCATCTCCGTCCATATACAGTGGGTTTGACTAAAGCAGTCATTGTTGAAAGACTGCGAGCTTTCACAGTCCTTTGTTTGAAGCCAAAAAAAATAAATAAATCATGCAGAATCTTGTTTTTTTAATCTTCCATAGACTTTAAGCCATTACATTGCGGGACGATTTCCCCTGGACATAACGGCATAGGCAGCACTTACACTGCACTGACCGTATTTGTAGTCTGCATTCAAGGCCGTATAATACTATGCAAGAGCAGGGTGTTTAATGCATCTTGCAACGTGTTACGTCTACTGCCTGACTGAATTATGACATTGAGCAAAGTTATAAAAGTGTAATGAATAAGTCTGAAGCGATGTCTAGGGACAACAGTTACACCATCATGGCAAGTGCGAGACACTTCTTTCTTATTTTAATGCACCGCACATAAAATATAAATTCTCCTTGTTTAAGAAAAAGAGAAAGATGACCCTTCTTGGCTGCCTTCTTTGCTTGAACCATTTTTTCATGCAAAATGTCGAGGTGGCAGTCAGGTTTGTGAGAAGGCCATCTTCAGGCTTCATTCAGAGACTGCTAAATTGAGCACTGGCTAACTTGGCAATTCAAGGTAGTGTTGTCGATATGGAGATGGTGTCGTATAAATCATCACATGTCACCTTGTGTGCACAGACGCAGGGCTGAGGTGAGGCTGTGAGTGGTCTGCATACTCTGGCCTGCTTTCAAAACCAATAAATGAGGTGGATTGACCCGTCCGTAGTGCTGATTCTGGCCTCCTTCTCTCTCCCTGCAGAGTGGGGGGCGTGGAGGAAGAGGACCACGGCATAATTAGCCATGATTGCTTTGATTGAGTTCCCCGGTCCAGGCATGTGTGCTGCTCCTTCAGGGGAACAATGAAGACCATCAGACCTTTAATTATTGAGTAATTGTCAGTAAGGAATGGCAGTGGTTAGCGATATAAAATTAATACTGTAATCCAACCCTGAAGTGACATAATTGGAAATAGTGGCAGAGTCTCCCCAGGCAGGAAGCATTCGTGGTGTTCAAGTCTCCCATGGGGAGGTCTGGAAACCCACTGGAGCGATGGAAGAGCGCTCATGTGGAGGTAAAAGGCTTTGGGGATGGGGGTACTGGGGCGAGAGGTCTGTCATGTGTGAGGGGAGGGGGGAACATCTTGATCGCGTGTTGGAGAAGACGGACAGTGGGCACGGATGGCCAGTGCCGAGTTAAGTAAATTGCCCATGAGAGATTATTAATGAGTCTATGTGGAATTGAGGCAAAGCAGGCAGTAGTGTGTTAATAAAGCAGTCTATCTCTGTTTAGATTATGTATACATTAGCAGATTTGCATGTCTTGTTCATGCTTTAGCGCTGGTGTGGCAGGTGAACAAAGTGAGCAACGTTTAGATTTGTTTCGGGCAGAGCAGGAGAATGCATCGAGGGATTTTAAGGTCACATGTAGTTCTGTGATGTATTTTTGGGATTTCACTCTGTAAAATAAGTTGAGTCATGACAGATGCTGGCCTCTGTGCGGCTATTTGAAGAAAGCTCGCCAGCCGAGATGCTTTCAGAACGTATTCTTTGCACAATGTGTTTGTAGTGACTGCAGCCATGCTGAGGTTTATCCATGCATGACTAATGCTAACTGCAAGTGATGGTGCTATGTTTAGCTCATCATGTTTGACTCAAAACACAAAGAACTGTACATCTGGAAGTGTTTTAGCCATGATCCTAACACGTATTGGCAAACGCGCCAGGTCAACTGCGAGTCAAGCGAAGATTCAGCCGTGTGTTCATAAGCCATTGATTTCAAGGCGACATGAGGCTGTCATAATATGATGCTATCTAGATAATGGATTGTCACATTGATATTCCATAATGGAGACTGTCAGGAGCTGCTTATTTCATGGGTAAACAGCCCAAGTCTGACTTGTAAGGGTGGTCAGACAATGGCTCGATCATGTGTGAGTAAAGTAGACTTGGGGTAATGCAAGTGGTCAGGCTATGGTTAGCTCATGTGTTTGGAGAGGCAGTTTGGTAATGAGAGCATTCAGGCTTCAGTGACCTCGCAATGCACACACTATGGCGGTGCCGTCGCATTGAGCTACACTATCTGGAAGGAGTTTGATTCGGGTCACCGAAGGAATAAGTGAGTCAGGGCAGGAGGAGAGCTCAGCGCAGCAGTGTAAACTCAGGCAGAGGGGCTTTTCCTGATGTAAACATCCATGTAAAAGGGATGTGCTTTTCTGCATGAGAATAAGTGCATTGGTTGGGATTTACAAAGCAGGCCAGCCAGAATACAGTATATTAGCAGGATAGTGATGATGTCTGATTAAAAGTCCCGGATTCAGTGCCTCATCTGGGCAGCTTTTCGTGGGGCTTTAAGCAGACACTTTCCCTGGGGGAGAGTTTATGTACTATAAAGTGGTTATCTTCACGAGATGTGTGTTTAGGGATCATCTTAATGCTGTTCTCTGGGGTGGGAGGCTGCACAACATCGTATGGACAAATAAAAAGCCTATCATTTCATATTAAGATCTGTCATTTATTTTGTGGTGTCACTTAACACATTGTTTATGGTAATACTTTTTCACAATTTATATGAGTTCAAATTTACGCACCATTATGGGGATGCAGACAGAAACATGAATAACAGCGATGTGAGAATTTGCAATCTTGAAAGTACAATGTTTTATATTTAATAATTTCTTTTTATTTTCATGTTTTTTTTAAAATATATTTATATTTTATTAATATTTATTTAGGCGGTTCATTCCGCTGTGGTGACCCCTGATGAATAAATGGACTAAGCCGAAGGAAAATAAATGAATGAATATTTATTTAATATTTCTACATTTATACATTTGGCCAGAAGTTCTAAATAAGTAGCTTTCTGAATATATACATATAAATATATATATATATATATATATATATATATACATACATATATTTATATTTTTTTTTTACATGTCCATATATATAAACTATTAAATTATTAAATTTACAGAAATGATATTATATCATCATACAGTATATACAGTATCGTTATCAGTATCAGATGTTGTCACAACAAAATAAGAAGCATAGGTTGACAAACATGCTAAGCAAGAGATAAAGAGCTGGATGTATCCTTGAGTGGAAAGCCACTCAAACCTGCATGATGAAGTACATTTGAGGTAATCATTCCTCATTGCAACGCAGCAAACCAATTGCGTGACCACTGTGTCGATGATAGCTCAATGCGGATCAATGCAGTGCTGTTAAATCTGTTTAGCTTCTGTAACCCTAAGTGTCAAGATTAAAGAGAAATGACTGACAAGATCATGCCTGAGGATTTGGTGTGTGACAGATCCCGGGAGTCAGTGACAAATATGTTATCTTGTGAAATGAGTGGTCAGTATCGTTGCTCCCAATACAGAGAGTGTGAGTGATTGTCAATTCGAAAATATAAGTTGAAAAAGCATTTGGATGTGATTTCAATACCCCATAGTGGCTCCTTAATGCATGCTAATTGTACTGTATGCAATTTACATTGTGATTAATTACGTTATTCTGGTGTAACATTGATCAGTTGGTTTTAACTTTAAAGTTTTAACTAAAGCAGTGTATTGTATATTTATTATATGACTGAAGGAGTTCGTGGATAGCACAATGATTAACCAGAAAAATTAGAAATGACGCTTCAGTCCCAACTGGTTGTGAAGAAAGACATTGAATTATGCTAATTCTTCACAGTTAAATTTGAGAACCATAATGAAATCTTATATTAAAAAACAGTGTCTATTGTAAATAGACTTACTGCAAAACGCCTGATCTGCTGGCACACGTTATTTGCACTGATTCTGCCCACCAATGTAAAAATTTACTCTTCAAACACACATTAAGAGGGTAATGTGGAAGTTAAAGAAACATAATTAAAACTGGTTCTGTTCATCATGTCACAATAATATGTGCTATACATAGGTCCATTACAGTAAGAGGTAAATTATAAAAATGGCACCTTTGCTCATTTGCATTTATTCTGATTTAAAGTTGAGTGATGTGTTTATGAAAGTGATGAGGGGAGGTGGAAATTTGAGTTCCCTTCTTCTTGAGGGGAGAGTGCTATGGAAAAAAACTAAAAAGAAATAATGAAGGGAATGGAAGAAATATGGAGAAGGATAGAGCAAGGTAGTTCAAAAAGACAGAGGTGTCCGTGGTGTGACGTAAACCCAGTTTCGGTGATAAATCAGAACCTTGGCTTCATGTTTAAAGTGATTATGCAGAGTGCCATCATGCAATTGTGTTGGCCTTTATTCCTTCACCCCCACATACACTTCTCTTTCTCATTCTCTCGGTTGTCTCAGTACAGTACAAGCCTCTTCAAATAAGGATGGCCTAATGGCCTGTGGCCAGTTTGAGAGAGTTTTGAGCCAGTTGATGGGACTGCCAGTTCCCCTATCGGGTCAGTGCCATGCTGTCACTGCACATTATGGTTGTTGAGCTTTTACATGTGTTTTTATGCCTCGTAAACTTAAACATTTAGACTTCTGGGATGTTTTAAACATTGTTGGTGTGAATTCTGATAATTAAAAAAAAGACATTTAGCAAGTAAGAATTTTGAAAATATCATTTGAAGTTGGTATTAATGTTTAATTAACATGTAACAGACTTCATCTGACATGACTTTTCTTTTGTACAATTTGATAGCTGTTTAGGCATAACATTCTGGTTACATAATATTATTATATATCAATTAAGTCTCGTGAGGATTTCTGCTTTGAGAAATTCCATAGAAATGTCAAGCTTGTCAGTGGGCGCCATTTTTCAGATGAGGTGTAAACCGAGGTCCGGACTCTCTGTGGTCATTAAAAATCCCATGGCACTTCTCTTAAAGAGTAGAGGTGTAACCTGGCCTGGCCAAATTCCCTCCATCGGCCCTTACCCATCATGGCATCCCAATCATCCCCATCCACCTAATTGGCTGTATTACTGTTTCTTCACTTCACAAATAGCCTGTGTGTGATGAGTGCACTGGTGCCGTTGTCCTGTGTCTGCCATCGCATCATCCAAGTGGATGCTGCACACTGGTGGTGGTGTGGAGAGACCCCCCTCATGATTGTGAAGCGCTTTGGCTGTATGGCCATACACGATCAATACACTATATAAATACACACATTACATATACATTCTCTATGAATTTATGTTTCAAGTTTTTCCTGCAAATATCACATCCATAACACTGCGATTTGCTCTTTTCTGTTTGTTTATTTATTAAGCCATCTATTTTTTTTTGCTGTCACAAAGAGCTTTTTTGTGTTTAATGAAATTATTCAGTCATAAATCTAAATATGTTACTAAAAATAACTTTTTTATTTAATTGAGATGGTGCCAGTATAAATATTGGCATGTAAGTACAAATCTGAACCGCTCAAGCAACCTGGGCCAGTGCGAAAAAGTTTATTATTGAGCTCTGCTGTGGGTGTTGGAAGTTTACAGAGAGTTGACTCAGGCATGTGAAGTTATTTATTTCATTAAGTTGCCCGTTCGTTAATTATTTGGTCGACCTTGTCATCTCTCCCTGTGTAGATACAGCCCTATGTAGCAGCAGTGGCAGAGCTGAGAGAGAGAGACAGGGAGTCCCAGATGGGCTTCTGAATCCCCCGAGCAGAGTGATGGAGTCGCCCCAGACTCATAGCCTTAGAGCTGGGCTACACTCGTCAGGAGCTCCTGTGATGGTGACACACAAGATGGTGAGTGAGCCTGTTGCTATAGCAACCCCAGGCTCTCCATTTCACCCAGTGTGGGAGAGACTGATGGAGCTACAGTATAGGGAGTTTCAGGAGGGTCTGGAGAGTGATGTGCTGCTGTTAGTTGGAGGACATCCTGGGGTGGGCATTAGAAGATGTGCTGTGTGGGCAACTGAAGACGAGAGGAAAGCAAATTGTAAAAGTTGCCTTGAAAATTGATTTTGCAGTTACCAAATCTAAAATGTAGTGAAATGATGACTGTTATAATATTATTTACTTTTATTTTAAAAGTGGACCAGATTTGTTTGTCTAGATGTAACTAGACGTAAAAAAAAGGATGGGCTAGGAGAATTGTAAGGGAGTTTTTGGGCCAGTGACCTTTGCATCTAAAACTTTTGTTAATGGATGTACTGTATATTAATTAAATTAGCATTTATTTGTAAAATAAAGAGGACATTTAAAATTTGTATTGTTTGATATTTAGTAGTGTTGCTAATTATAAGGTTGTCATATCAACAGGTGGTAGGAAATATTCGGATGAGGCTGAAGCAATTTTGTAGTTATATTATAGCTGTAGAATTCCAAGCTTATTGAACATTTTTATTTTTATTAAAGCAGACATCCCAAGTCTCCTGCATATTCATAGGGGCTCCCTGATGCCCACCACTGAGATATAATGTCCCGGAAATGGAGCTGACCCACCTCACCCCCTCCCTCTCTTTTATCAATGACTCCCACCCCAACCTACTGCCCCGACCCCACATCCAACCTCCCCCAACCCTAAACAAAACAAAATTGGCCATAGTGTGTGTGTGTGTGTGTGTGTGTGTGTGTGTGTGTGTGTGTGTGTGTGTGTGTGTGTGTGTGCGTGTGAATGCAAGAGTGTATGAGTGTTTCCCATTAATGGGTTGCGCCTGGAAGGGCATCCGCTGCATAAAACATATGCTGGAATAGGTAGTGGTTCGTTCCGCTGTGGCAACCCCTAATAAATTATGGACTAAGCCGAAGGAAAATGAATGAATACTTTTGATACCTCTCATTTAATGATATTATTTTCCATGTATGCATTGCAAAATATATATAATTGATCATTAATTATAATAATTATGGCAGTGCAAGTAAATTATAATAAAACTCTAAAATCTACTGCCCTGTTGAACAATTCTTTATAGTTGTGCCCTTGGTAAGGGTTTTACTTTGAAAATGTGCAAACTCTGGTTTCAAACCCCATGTTACTGTAATATTTTGCCTATATATCTTTTGTAAAATTAGAACTTGATAGTTTTTAACCATGTTTAGTCTGTTTTCAGACAACAACATGGACTTAATCTAGCAGCTTGGACTGACTCCCCATTATACAGTGCTGACTGTTGACACTCAAATAGCCAATAATCAATGGGGAAAAATGTACAAGCTAAAGCTAAAAGCGTAGTTTAATTGATTTTCTATGGGGTGGTAAATCAGCCTGTCTGTAGCCTCGCCCCTGAAGTGATAGAGAGAGAGAGAGCTGAATGAGGGAGGAGGTGGACAGAGAAGAGAATGGACAGAGATGAATATGTCCACCTACAGAACAGTGAAACAAGCCGACAGGTTCACATGAGGGAGGAGACCTCCAAAGAAAGCACTGCAGCATTGGCTGTCAGATAAACGCAGCTTTTCTTTTGCTCTCCTCTGTTCATGTCCATCTCTCCATACCTACCTCCCTGCTGCTTTACTCACCCGCTTTGATTCTGATGGCACTGCACTGAGAGAGACATGGTGTCTGTCTCCACGGTGACAGGTATCCATGGAGACATCCATCAGTCAGTACGTGTCAGCGTTTCCATGGGGAAGTGGATCTGGGGGTGTTTGTCAGCGAGTTTGGTGCCGCACTCTTATCATGTTTGTCATAGATGGTGTTTATCTGTGTATGTATTAGTCATGGTGTCACTCAGAGAGTGGGGTACAGCCTTATGGCCTTCTCTGAACGCCACAAAAGTGTGTTTGAAACAATAGACTCTTTTCACAAGACGTTGATGACAAGTTTGATGGTCATCAGCATCCTTGAAAGTTTTTAAATAAACAATGTACATTTGTAATGTTATACTTTCTATATTTGCATCAAATTACATAAAAAGTAGTTAAAGCTTATGTGAGGTGTTTCTAATGTAGCGTTTACAGATGGTACAGTAAATTTGACATTGTTCTCTCTTCTGGCTGCCGTTATCAATCTCCCACAATTTTTAAAGTTCCTTTTTCTGAAAAGAGTGGAAATACTACCGTTGGCATTTCTGTGTGGAGTTTGCATGTTCTCCCCGTGTTCGCGTGGGTTTCCTCTGGGTGCTCCGGTTTCCCAAAGACATGCAGAATAGGTGAATTGGGTAAACAAAATTGGTCTTAGTGTATGAGTGCTTGTGTGAATGCAAGAGTGTATGGGTGTTTCCCAGTGCTGGGTTGCGGCTGGAGGGGCATCTTCTGCATAAACAATTCTGGAATAGTTGGCGGTTCATTCTGCTGTGGCAACCCCTAATAAATAAGGGACTAAGCCGAAGGAAAATGAATGAATGAATGAATTAATGAATGAATGATTGAATGATGATTCTGCTGCTGAGAAACCCTGATGTGAAAATGGTATATCTTTAAACCACTTTCTATACCAGTTTAAGGTGCAGTTATGAATACACTACACGCGTCAGGATTACCCACATCGAATATTTATTTCAGATATAAACAGTGGTTTATTGTAGCGATTAAAATAGAGCAAATCAGTTTTGCATTAATTACATTGCTCTGCCTGTAAGTGGTGACAAGTAACTATTAAAAATTTGGATTTGTCATTGTTAGGGGCCAAAACCAAATCTAGCTCTTTTAAATCACAAAACACATGAACATATGAAAACATATGAAACATATGAAAAACCACTGGTGTTTTAATCAAAAATGAAAACAGCACAAATAACAAATACCAGTAACACAAATGAAAAAAAAAAAACTATAACAGTAAACAGGTAGAGCAGCTAAGGAACAACAACAACAAAAAAGAACTCTGACTTCACCTGGTCGTCGGGAGAGATCTTACCTATAGGTGCATTTTCCCTGCATGGTACAGCTTAGTTAATTTGGATTCAGTACAGGTCCCATTGGGGCGCTTTTGCACTTGGTTGAGGTTTCAAGTGAGTCATACCATAACCAATGATGTGCACACACACTATTGATCACCGATTGGTCCAAGAGAATCATCACTACCAGCATCATTGGACTTGCGAGCTTAGACACCAATCCTTCTACATAAATAGTCAGCAGCTGCCATTGCTTAAGAACCCAGTTCCATTGGTAGCATCCATTGCCTCTGTGTTGTGGCTTGGTTTGGGTCACACATTTGTTTATGTCGCTTTTACAATGATGGGAACAACTGTGACATTCAGACCCACGTAACTATCGTCAACTAATTCTTTCAAGAGTATCGTTCAAATTTACTGATCCATCCATAAATGCAAAAGTTTTAATAAGTGAATTATTGAGTTGTTCATCCAAGAGATTTGTTCAAATATGATGATTCATCCAGTTGAAGTCTTTATGAGTGAGTCTTTTACTCATTCTTACAAGAGACAAAACAGACTGCAGCAATTAATTGTCAAGCAATTTTGCCAGAACTTCTAGTAATTTGCATGTTTTGATTGGTTGTCTATTCATAATTGTGGGAGAATCAGAATCTTTTTTTGAGTTAACAAACTGTGATTCGTAATTCATTTAGAAACGTGCAGCTCTAGACTGACTTTCATTATATACACAAAATTCATTCTTCAAAATCCTTCTTCAAGAGTCATTCTTCCAAATATGCCTTCCACGGAAGAACATGTTTAAAACAAGTCATGTTTAAAACAACATGAAGATGAATAATTAATGACAGAATAATCATGTTTAGTTGAATTACCCCTTTAAACCCATTCAAATACACTCACCAACATGTTTATGTAGAAAATGCATTGAAAAGGAGCATTTATTTCACTATAGGACACATCCACACACCCCGCTGACAGTCTGCATGGATCTAGCCTGCAGAGTGAACGAGAGAGAGGGGGTCAAATGTGCTGAAGTAAGTTTTTGTGGAAGGCCCTGGAAACACGGATCACGGAGATGAGCTGGCAAGGCTGCGGCTGCACTGCCACTGCAACAGTGTGATAGTTTACATGCTTCTGTAAATGGCTGAGAGACACTCTGATTAATGGCTGCTGCTCTGCTCCCCTCCCAGCCAAACAGGAATCAAGTGTATCAACACTTTTAGCACTGCAAAGTGCCAATTAATTGTTTGCCAGAAGCACGTGTATATATGTCTCACAACCTAGGGGTGTTTTGCTTCACAAAAGCTCTTTTATTGCAGAGATAGTCAAGCAGGGAAGAAGAAAAAAAAAACATTGGCTGCATACCCCAGCAACAGCAAAGATTAAAATAGAAAAAGTTCTCCAAATTAAAAAGCCTTGAGCATTTAAGGTTGTTTATGTCTTAAATAGACGTTTTCTTCAGATTTAGTTTTCTTTCCATAAAAAAAAAAAAGTTATTTATTTTCATTATGTTAGCCTCTTGAATGGTCTTGTAGTATTTATTATTGTTTGCATTATACATATAAGTTTGTTGCATCCACATTTTTGGGGCAGTGTGAACTAGCCTTAAGGGAAAACTGTGAGTCAGAAATTTACAATAGAAGTCTAGAGGATGTTCAATCATCCACTATAGTGAGACAGTTTGTTCTTTAGAAAAGAAAGTGACAACCCGAGGCAGATCAGGCTGAAGGACTGTTTTGAGTTCGGTGACTGCAGCTGCGAAGTTCCTTTTACAAGTTTTGTTCAGATTTGTCATGCGAGGAATGGGGAAGATTGGCTTCCAGCTCACCTGTGTCATACAGTGACAGGCGTATTTAGAGCAGGAATCATTTGATGACGTTAAAAGACTCTATTTAAGGATCAGTCAGTGTGATTTTGTTCTTTAAGTTTTTGAATAAAAGAATCTCATGCTCACCATTTATTTGAATAAAAATTGTGTTTTTGAGTTTAATTGAATTTTAACATTTTTATTCCTGTGATGGCAAAGCTGAATTTTAAAGCACTATTACTATTACTAATTTTAAGTGTCACACGATCTTTCTGAAATTGTCTTAAATTTGGCCCTTTGTGAAAAACGGCCTGTAGCGTATCATTTTAATCACAGCTCTGCCATTGAGAGTGCTTGAGATCAAACACATCAAATGAAAAGCAAATGAGAAGCTTCTTGAAGGGGGAGGGACATGTCAGATACTAGAGAGCATTTGATTGGTCAGAAAATTTGATGAGGAACTAAAGTAGGAGATGACGTCAAAAAAGAAAATTGTTGATCCATTACAGACATTAATATATAGTTTATACATTTCCTTAAGATTAACATACTATACTAATAACTAAAATACTTTATTTTAATTTCATAGGGACTTTTGTGAATGTAAAGGTGATTAAAAAAAGCACTTTCTTTTGCATTATTATAATTGTCATTCAGGGGCTGCATGGTGGCGCAGTGGGTAGCACGTTCGCCTCACAGCAAGAAGGTCGCTGGTTCGAGCCTCGGCTGGGTCAGTTGCCGTTTCTGTGTGGAGTTTGCATGTTCTCCCCGTGTTCGCGTGGGTTTCCTCCGGGTGCTCCGGTTTCCCCCAAAAGTCCAAAGACATTTGGTATAGGTGAATTGGGTAGGCTAAATTGTCCGTAGTGTATGTGTGTGTATGAGTATGTATGGATGTTTCCCAGTGATGGGTTGCAGCTGGAAGGGCATCAGCTGCGTAAAACATATGCTGGATAAGTTGGCGGTTCATTCCGCTGTGGCGACCCCAGATTAATAAAGGGACTAAGCCGAAAAGAAAATGAATGAATGATTGAATAATCGTCATTCAAAGACTGATCACACTGCTGTGATTTAGGGTAAATAAGACAAAGCAATAGTGACCACATGATAAAGTTTCTCACTTTTGTGTGGTGTGATATTATTGTCAGATTTACATAATATAGTCAACTATATTACATAATATAGTTTCAGTCGTTCTGAAAAGGCAGTTCAATTGTGCTTTGTTTGTAATGAGGGTACATACAGACCAAATTCTTACTGATGCGGTCTGGAACTTCATGAAAATATTATGTTCACTCTTTGCTAATGTTGGAATCAGAATGCAAAGACTGTTTTTCTTGGCACAGCACAGCGTCGTCTTGTCTTCAGAGCCATCTTTATAATTTGGTTTCTGTGTAGACATGAGTCTGCCTCTCTTGTTATTTAAGCATGAATTAGAAGCAGGCCTTGATCTTCTGGAGAGGCGGAGTTTAGTCACACTGTTACATAATAAAGTGGCACGTTCCACAACCTGTCATTTCAGCACATTTGCTCCAATATAAGCTGTGTATAGACTAATGAGAAGGATTTCAAATCTGAAACTTACATATTTTGCTAAGGTTTTTTTTAACAGTACAATGACATTTTATATCTCCAAAGATCAATGTCTCCTTTAAAATGTGTATTTATATGAAGCAAATTATAGGTATATAGGTACACAGGTATATATTATTTGGGTGGCACAGTGGCTCAGTGGTTAGCACTGTTGCCTCACAGCAAGAAGGTCACTGGTTTGAGTCTCGGCTGGGCCAGGAGGCATTTCTGTGTGTAGTTTGCATGTTCTCCCCATGTTTGCGTTGGTTTGCTCCGGGTGCTCCAGTTTCCCCCACAGTCCAAAGACATGCCGTTCTACATAGCCCTGAGGTATGAATAATTTCGGGCTTGACCATACAGTAGGTGAATTGGATAAACTAAATTGGCTTTAGTGAATGAATGTGTGTGTGAATGAGAGAGTGTATGTTTCCCAGTGCTGCATAAACCAGGTGGTTCATTCCACTGTGACCACCCAGGGACTAAGCTGAAGGATATTGAGTGAGGTATGGGTCAATTTTTCCTTTATGCCAATAATCATAAATATTGAGTAAAGATCTTGTTTTACTTTTTCTACAATAAATACTTCACTTTTTCCACATTTTTTTAATGTTACAACCTTATTCCAAAATGGATTAAATTCATTTTCTCAAAATTCTACACACAATACCCCATAATGACAATGTGAAAAAATATATTTTTTAAATAGTTGCAAATTTATTAAAAATAAAAAACCTGAAAAATCACATGTACATAAGTATTCACAGCCTTTGCCGTCAAGCTCTAAATTGAGCTCAGGTACATTCTGTTTCCACTGATCATTCTTGAGATGTTTCAGCAGCTTAATTGGAGTTCACCTGTGGTAAATTCAGTTGATTGGACATGATTTGAAAAGGCATACACCTGTCTATATAAGGTCCCAGGGTTGACAGTGCATGTCAAAGCACAAACCAAGCATGAAGACAAAGGAATTGTCTGTAGAACTCCGAGACATGATTGTCTCGAGGCACAAGGCTGGGGAAGGTTACAGAAAATTTTCTGCTGCACTGAAAGTTCCAATGAGCACAGTGGCCTCCATCATCTGTAAGTGGAAGATGTTTGGAACCACCGGGACTCTTCCTAGAGCTTGCCGGCCATCTAAGCTGAGTGATCGGGGAAAGAGGTCCTTAGTCATGGAGGTGATCAATAACCCGATGGTCACTCTGTCTGAGCTCCAGCGTTCTTCTGTGGAGAGAGGAGAACCTTACAGAAGGACAACCATCTGTGCAGCAATCCACCAATCAGGCCTGTATGGTAGAGTGGCCAGATGGAAGCCACTAAAGGGCACATAGCAACCTGCCTGGAATTTGCCAAAAGGTATCTGAAACTAAATTTTCTTGTCTGATGAGAATAAAACTGAACTCTTTGGAGTGAATGCCAGGCGTTACGTTTGGAGAAAACCAGGCACCGCTCATCACCAGGCTAATACCATCCCTACAGTGAAGCATGGTGGTGGCAGCATCATGCTGTGGGGATGTTTTTCAGCAGCAGAAACTGGAAGACTAGTCAGGATAGAGGGAAAGATGAATGCAGCAATGTACAGAGACATCCTGAATGAAAACCTGCTTCAGAGTGCTCTTGACCTCAGACTGGGGCGACGGTTCATCTTCCAGCAAGACAATGACCCAAAGCACACAGCCAAAATATCAATGGAGTGGCTTCACAAAAGCTTGGTGAATGTCCTTGAGTGGCCCAGCCAGAGCTCAGACCTAAATCTTATTGAACATCTCTGGAGAGATCTGAAAATGGCTGTACACCGTCGCTTCCCATCCATGATAGAGCTTGAGAGGTACTGCAAAGAGGAACGGGCAAAAATTCCCAAAGACAGGTGTGCCAAGCATGTGGCATCATATTCAAAACGACTTGAGGCTGTAATTGCTGCCAAAAGTGCATCAACAAAGTATTGAGCAAAGGCTGTGAATACTTATGTACATGTGATTTTACAGGTTTTTTCATTTTAATAAATTTGCAACAATTTCAAAAAATTGTTTTTCACATTGTCATTATGGGGTATTGTGTGTAGAATTATGAGGAAATAAATGAATTAATACATTTTGGAATAAGGCTGTAACATAAAAAAAATGTGGAAAAAGTGAAGCGCTATGAATACTTTTCAGATGCACTGTGTATATATATATATATATATATATATATATATATATATATATATATATAGAGAGAGAGAGAGAGAGAGAGATAGATATATATATCACTCATATAAAAAAAATATATATATTTTTTGTAATATACATTGCTAAGGGCGTACACTTAAAATGTTTTATTTATTTTTTTTTAAAAGCTTTCCATTTTTTTGTGATACATGTTTTTTTTTAATTATCATTTATGCATTTGAATTGCATTATGGGACCTTGATCTTTCCTCTAACAACTTTTGATGTTGAAAAGATAGAAAAGGTGACTTATTGATATTTTTAATAGTTTGAAGTGATATATCGTATGGATTGGTGTAATTTCCAGTACAAAACCTGTTCATAAACTATCCAGTACTTTTTATGTTATTTTAAAGACGTTCTCATAGAATATATTGTTTCAAACTACAAAAATGTAAAAGTCATATTATTAAAGTGCAGAGTTGAATTTTTTACATTCAAAAGTCTACAGAGCATCTCAAGGTCCCAATGCAATTCAGAACCATAAATAGATGAAAAAAAAACCCACCTGTAAATCACATAATATGGAACCTGTTAATTCAAAGATAATTTTATAGTTTAACTTGGACAACTTTAAAGCCAATTTCTCAGTATTTTGATTTTTGTTTTTTAAAACCCTAGATTCTTGATTTTCAAATAGTTGTACCTCAGCCAAATATTGCCATATCCCAACAAAAACCATATATCAATGGAAGTCTTGTTTATTCAGGTTCAGGTGATGTTAAAACAAAATGCTTAATTTACACTTATAACTTGTTTTGTCTGCTTACCGAAGGGCCAAACCCCCAGCCCTCCAGTTGCATCTTCACAGTGAGAAATGCGCTCAGACAGTTAGTATCAGGAGTCTCTGAGAGGAAATGTTAGTGTGAGTAAATCAGGAAGGAGTGTTTGTATGTTTACATGCGCTTATGATTTTATCTGTGTGTACTTAACATCTAATCGGATGAGGATCACAGAGTACTTATTTTCTCACTCACACTCAAGGTTTCAAAGTGTCCCGCAGGTGTAAATTGTTTACACGTCCGCATATGTGCGCAGTATTGTACGGTCCTGCACGTCATCTTTCATCCCCATCCGTAACATCACTGTACAGTTGAGTGCTAAAACTTTATGACACGTACGAGAGGAGAATCTCTCCTCCACCATCAGCAGGCCCATCATTTCCAATCACATCCCATCAGATCTCATCCAGCCCCGCAGTCTCTCACAGACCACTCCAGTTGGGCCACGCACGGATCATGTCCTTGGCAGGCGGCGACGCAACTCTGTCGTGTAAAACTGAAGTGTGAAAGTAAAATGGAGGTCGGCTGTAATTTGTGCAACCTGTACGGAGGTGTGCAGGAGTCACGTCGCCGGCTCCCTCTCGGCTCTCTTAGCCGTGGGTAGAGTATTGACTGCCACCATCGATTTACCTGTACAAACATTCAGCCTCAAACCACATGTAGAATATTTCAATAACCTGGGGGGCTCCTCTCCCCCGAGCCTACACATAAATCAAGCACTATACAGCCAACACAAAGCAGGAGAGTTAGCATACTATTAGTCATGTCTCTGACCGCCGGAGCCAGCCGCAATGTGCAAGCGTGGAGGAGTGTGTGTGTCTGTGTGTGGGTCGTGGGCATGTGACGTCAAAACCTCATTCACTGGTTCAAGTCTTGCACTTGGCTTAAACAGCTGTTCAGTTTGCTGAGGGCTAAACAGCTCCTAAATGTTGAGATCTTTTATGTTTGACGTCACGGAGGTTGTACATTTCACTGACATTATTTCCAATTTCATGAATATTGTGCCTTAAGCAGTGGATTTGTGTAAAAAAATTAAATTCTGTCGTCTACCCACTTTTTTTTTTTACAGTGTAGGGAAGGTTGTAAAGTTTAATTGCCTATTGAGAATTTTCTCTATATGACAATTTTATATTCAAAATGCAAAAATGAATGTTATATAAATAAGACTAAAATAATCCAATAAGCAAATCAAAATATGCATAAGTTATAATGATAAGCTAAGAAAAAAGAATTCATTAATTTAAAGAACTTTAAAAGTGAGTGGACACCGTCAGTAACCGTCAGTAACTGTAAATTACAACACAACTTGTGTTATAAATACACTGTTTTAATGGCACAGTTTGTTTTTACTATTAGTTACAAACATTACTCATCTTCTGAATGGAATTTCTCTGACTCCACATGCAGCTTTTGAGGTAAAATGAAATCCTTTTCTGTTCTAGTATATACACGCATTTCAAAATAATGTATTTAATACAGTATGTAGCATAGATGTGTTCAGTAAATAAAGATGTGACAGTAAATTGAATGTAATACCATCAAGCAAAACAAAAATTTTAAAAATGAAACGACTAGCATTTTTTGTGTTCACTAGCAGCAGCAGTATCATTTAATCAATATCATTTAATCAGCTTGTCTAGTCTTGCACATAGTTTAGAGCCATTTAAATGACCTTGTAGTTTCTCAGACCTCAAACATGATGATAAGACTGTGCAAGTACAGTATAGTGGACTTACTTTTTTCATTTCACTTCATAAATGTGAGTTCCCCTCTTCATATTTTCGGACAGCTTGATAAAAAGAAAGCCTTTTGGTCCGATATGCGATTTCAAGTCCCTTTTAAGTGGCTGAGTGTCATAACGTTGCACAGCGAGCACATTTATTTATGTAAAGGTCCTGGCTCAGTGCATCTCTGAGGCTGTTTTACTAGGATTCACCATGGCAGTTTGAAACCCCAGGACTAGAACAATAATGGGAGACAAGATGGGGATGAAAATAAGGCTGAGCATACTCTTCTTAAACCAAAGATCGGAAGACTTTGTAACCTAAGGCATGCAAAAAAGACTGCAGCTCCTCTTTGAGGTTGCCAAATCGATAAATAATGGAGGGAAAAGTTAAAACCAGTTGTAACACAGACCTTATTGTGGTTGAGTACTGACAGATGCACTTTTGCTGCCCATAGTGAAGCAACAGAAAAAAAAAAAATCCATGTCAGCCTTACTCCCATGTGACTGCCTAAAAATAAAATATCGCTACGCATCACATTACATTAGCACAACTGAACTTAATTCCTCCTAGAAATAGATATGCTATAAACACTGGGTTAAATATTTATTTAGCAATGAGGTGCTTGATATAAATTTGATATTGAAGCATAAAAAAATTGTTTGATGTTTGGTTCTGAGCTTGCAAGTTGGATTGACACATTTGGTTTCTAGAATGGTGAATGCATCAACCATTTCGGGGATTTTCAATTTTTTTTAGGAGTACACAAACGTGCTGAGAGTGTAAAACATACTAATAAAACAAAGAGATTCAGTTTAATTTCCATCTATTACTCATTTATAAATGGCATTATTTTAGTAAGCACAATTTAGTCCACTAAAATGCTTTAAAAACTAGTTAATCTCACAGTTGAGGACGGAGGTTTTAATGAATTTGTAATTTTTTAGCAAAATGTAAATTCTGTCATTTATGTCTTTTTTTTATGCCACATGCCCATACATTTCCTAACCCGCTTTATATTAAGTGGCCTTAACTACAGTAATATGAACTTAAAACTTATGAACACTGAAATTAATCACTTGTTACAATGTACTTATTGTGTAAATACATGCTTTTACATTGTACTCATGCTTGATTAAATTAAAACATCTGTGATTAATTTCTGTAATTACATCTTTAATTACACTGTTGACCATCCCTTACACCTTAACCCATGCTTAAATCTACCCATACCACCAAACATGTCCCTAACCATATCTCACCTCAAGAGCACCAGAAGTGTTCTGCAATACATTATGAGCACAGTAAATACGTTGTGTTTATTTTTTGATGCAAGTACAAAGTAGTTATGACCACTTAATATAAAGTGGGACCAAATATTTATTTTCGCATGTTTCTAGAATGTAACTACTGTAGGTAAGAATGTAGGTGTGCAGTTTATGCTGTGGAACAAGATGTTTAAGTATCATAGAGATGCTAGTTTATTGAAAAACTCTTCTTATAAAAAAACAGAAAAAATCTAGAGGGAAGACAAAATGAATTTTTGCTGTCATTCTTTAACCTCATCCGTGTGACCCTCTAAAGCAGGGGTGTCCAAACTCGGTCTTGGAGGGCAGATGTCCTGCTGAGTTTAGCTACATTTGCTTCAACACACCTGCCAGGAAGTTTCTAGTATAAGAGCTTGATTAGCTGGTTCAGGTGTGTTTGATTAGGGTTGGAGCTAAACTCTCCTGGACCGAGTTTGAACACCCCTGCTCTAAAGTGACCATCAAGACCTTATGTTAAACAGGCTGTATATTCCAAGTGTTATGGAGTTGCGTGATAGGGTCTGGTGATAAACAACTTGATAATTGCCCTTCATGCACAACTCTTAGTGCCAAACATCACTCCAAGTCACTTAAAAAAACAAAATAGATATTGAAATACAACACCTAAAAATTACCCCCAAAAGAGTGTTGTTTCTGGACCAGAACTTTGATGAACTGTCAGATAAAATTAATAATGACAGATGACAGAACAAAATGATAACTTGCAAACAGTATGCTACAAACTAATCATATGGATTAAATTTCAAAGATTCTCATACTGAGTTGTCACAACTTGTGTGCTTTTTCTTGGCTAGTTGTAGTGAACTGTGGCGCAAATGGAAAATCATGAATGTGCAGACATGTAAAGAGACCAAACAAACTCTTATAATTTAATAAACAGAATAAAGACAGCACATGATGCATGGAAATATTCTGTGATACTTTACCTTTTTCTTTTCTTTTAATATTTGATGCTGGTTGCCATTCACTGGCATAAAATGTGATCAGGACATTTTTCCCATATAGAAATCGGATACATGACAATATATGCAAACTACAGGCATGACATACAAGTTCAGATCTGCATTGTTCATATATAAAATATATGTCAGGCAACATATATTTCAAAATATTGCTAAAATGGAAAACCATCGTTTTTTTTTTCAACCATTAGTGTTACAAATATGTACATATATGTTCAAATATTCTGTGTGTGTGTTCATACATGACCATATATAAACATATATATAAAATTACAGCTAAAACATTGAAACCATATGTACACATTTATATTTCAAATGGTTAAAAAATAAATATGCATATGGAAAATTTTGCAATATTTCAAAATATATGTTGAATATATGACATATTTTACATATATGTAATCCAAATATGAACTTGTATGTCATATATGTATTTTTCACATATTTCCGTAAATCAGGTTTCTATGGAGGGTTTTAATTCAACTTTTGTACAAAAAAATAAATAAATAACTAAAGGCTATTAGAACAAAATCAGCGCAAGTATATATATGTTAATTGTTAACATTGTATTTTTGAATGACCCAACCCTGCTGGCAATAAGCTTTTTTGTGTATTTACGTTTAAAAAAAAAAATAATCCTCATATTCACAAACATGCGCCCGTTACAAAGCTCAGTCATCATTCACAAACAGATGAGTTCTTCTTGAGTGACAGGCAGTGTGAACTTTCTGTCACTCAGTGAAGAACATCAGGCACATTTACTCCTAGAGCAAAAAATGGAAGAAGAAGAAAAAAAAAATCCTGCTGGGGTTTTGCGCTCTGTAATTTTTGGTCAGAAAATTGACCTGTAGATTAGTATCGAGGATGTGCAAGTGCCACTAGAAACTCCACTCACAGCAAAGAGTCCAGGTTCTCAAGTCCTCACGTTTTTTCACATCTATATTATTATCGCCATGCAGACATTCAAGAAGACACGCTATGCCTTTCAAACTGTGGGACATCTAAATTTAAAGGGATAGTTACTTCATCATTTACTTCTGTGGTTTTAAACCTTTATGAGTTTCTTTCTTCTGTTGAACACAAAAGAAGACATTTTGAAGAATGCTGGTTGCTGGACTTTGATAGTAGGAAAAAAAATATTACGGATGTCAATGGCAACCAGAATTTTTCAAAATATCTTCTTTTGTGTTCTACAGAAGTGAAGGGTAAATAAAGGATGACAATTTTCTTTTCCCTTTAAGAATTACCCAAAGATTAACATGTGCATTTCAACATTAAGATTAAAAAAAAGTAATATTATAATAATTTGAATTGTCAGTTCTAATTTTGTAGGTTGCAGCACTCTGATATGCATAATCGGTGTCTTTATTAATAAACCGTTAAATTAGTTTTACAAGTCACGTCAGGGTCATCATGTCTTCATAATTGCAATTACATACTAAAAGCATCTGATAGTCTCTAACTAACTTCTATTTTAGAGGAATTACCCCTCTATCTTAGCCTGCAAAGACAGAGGAAACACTGAGGAATAAATCCATCTTTATGCTGAGAAGAGATTTAAGTGTGTATGTGTTTTTTTTTTCCTCCTGTAATGTTTGCATAATCAGTGTCTCTCTCCAATGGTGTAGAGTTTGTGTGGAGTTTATGTTAGCTCGCTCACTGTCTGTGCTGATGATAAGGTACTTAGCCGACTGCTGAGCCTAGTTAACGCGCTGTACGGCTCTGTGTGAGGAACGTATGGCCCAGTTATTGGATTTAGTTACATTTCATTAACATCATCGCAACGCTGAGGATCAGGAGCGTTTTGTGTTACTTGCACCATTGATCTCTATGCGTTTCGCACTGGCTCCATCGTCAGATATTTTTAGATATATTGCTCTCGGAGTGCCAGAGGCTATTCTGTATATTTTCATGTTTTCGGAGCATCACAAACATTTTATTAATGTCTTGTTCTGTAAGAAACTCTGCTTTCCCTAACCACAGTATACTTTTGGTCCCGGCTGAAATAGTGCAGCCACCCAGCGTGTTCACTGGTAGCCGCCACTAAAATTAATTGTCGCCGTTTTATTACAGGGGAAACAATAACAGCTCAACATACACATTGTTGTTGTGCCAGTGCATCTGTCAATGGCAATCTGCCCGACCAATAATTACCATTTTTCATCATAGGTCCACATGTTTTGTTGTGTAACAGCAGACGGATGGGTTATCTCTGGGGTTTTGCTTACATGGCAGAATCCTTTATTTTAGCAGCCCCCCTTGTCTGTGCTGTACCACCTCAAACATCTCTCTCTTAGAGGAATAAACACAGTTGCTGGACTGAACTGTGGAGTAAAAATAGAATAGCTGGGGTTTTTTTTTTTTCTTTCTTTCTCCGCATCAGCTGGCAGACATGTGGGGTTGGCGGTCGGGGGGAAGAGTATGTTCATGTTTTTGCTGCTTCCTTTTGAATCTACTGCTCTAGTATGTGTACTGTTCAGGATGATATTAAATGTATTGCTGAGGCATCACCTTTTTGTTACAGATGATACTATTTCTAAGGGTTTCGTAGTTAAAAGCAAGGATGCCACGTTGCTAGCCCCAGAATCCATGCTAGTGTCTTATCCTAAATTTGGCCCTTCTCTCAGGAGGAAGCAACGCTCTGTGTGGCTGCTGTGTACTGTATCTGTGCTGAAAGTAAGACATGTGCGTGGGTGAGTATTGTCTAGAAGAGAGGTTAAAGGTGATGCACACCTTTTTTCTTCTTTTTTAAAGTAGTGGTTCCTGATCTTTTTGACTCATATTAGCCAGTATTGAGGGGGAAAAATAGTGAAGTCTGGTCAACAGCTGTGACGATAACAACATAGAGGAACATTACTGCTGGAATAGATTTTTTTATTATTATTCTGGCAATGAAAAATAGAATGCTGATGTCCAATCAGAATCCACCTGATGTTAAAGTATTAGTTCACCCAAAAATGGAAAATGTGTTACTTACATACTCCCGTCGTTTCAATCCCCTGAGACATTTCTTTATAATCGGAACACAAATTAAGATATTTTAGATGAAATCTGAGAGTTCTTATCCTCTATAAACAGCAAAGTACAGCCATATGACAGTGGTTTAACTAATCGTATGAAGCTCCAAGAACACTTTTGTGCACCATAAAAACCTTAAAAAAATACCAATGTCTTTATCATCAGATCAGGGTGTGCATTTACTGCATGCAATATAATGCTTGCTACGCTGCATACTCTAATGGCAAATGTGTCCTATTGCCCATAGTAAACACACTCAGACCTGACATGAGGGAGAATACATTGTCAAATGAAATCTTTTTTTACAGTTTTTTTTTTTTTTTTTTTGGTGCACGTGTTTTTGGAGCTTCGTATAATTACAGTTAAACCACTGAAGTCACATGGAATGTTTTGACAATGTTTTTTGTTTCTTGTGGCTGTTTCAAGAGTTCACACTTAGCTAACGCTTGATACTGATTGCAGGTTTGGCATGCTGTCCCGGGAGAGAACCCTGAGCTCTGAGATACTTGAGCCCAGGGCTCCCGCCTGGTCATTTAGCATAGAAGGTCGTTCAAGATCAGGTAGGTCTCAAGATATCCCTTTGGTATAGGAGGGGAGATGGGGTGGATGGTAGGCTTGGATTCGTCTGATTGGTTTATCAATGAGTGTTGATTTGAGACCTGCCATGTTCAATCATAGCACGTGATCCTCTTGAAATTAGTTTGTAAATCTTCACATATGGAGGATGAGGGAGCTCTCAGATTTCACCTAAAATATATTTATTTGTGTTCCAAAGATGAATGAAGGTCTAGGGGATTGTAAGGACATGAGGGTGAGTAATTAAAAACGGAATTTTCATTTTAATGTAAACTTAACCTTTGAACATTTAAAGTGAAAGACAACACAAATTTATAATAAACACAACTTCATTGTACATTGGCTTTATTGGGCTAATATACTTACCAGTATAGGTTTCTTTTTCTATGTGCACTCTTAACCTTTTTTTCTGTTCGGATCATATTCCCAAAAATTTTAATGTTACCGCATTAGATTAAAACTAGGCACAAAAAAGTTTAGTAATGTCTCAAATTTTGGCTAGTTTGGTCAAATGACCAACTTCAAAATCTCTTTTTATGACCAAATATTACATTCAATCTTTTGTTAAACTTTTATTTTGTTTGTGTTTTTTTCCCTTTGGCATTGCTGTATTTTAAAACTTGTTTTTAAAAGTGTTGTTTAGAAATTGTGAATTACAAAATCAAACTCTTCAGATTGATCCTTTTTCACACTTTCCCATGTTCATTCTGGATAGTAAAACTCTTGTGGTAGAAGCAGTTGGACATCCAGACATTTTGTTTACTACATATATAGGCAAAAAAAAGAAAAGATGCAGTGCAAAGAAATGAATAATTAAAATATTTATTCAAAAATAATAACTGGTTTACATGAAGTAAGGTCAAAAAACACTTCAGTTTTTTTTATAATAAACATCGCATCATCACTTGTTTTCTCACATTGTCCATAATAGTTGATTCAAGGATCTGGTCTCCCCTTATTTCTTCTTCTTTCCAAAACACTACCCTGCTCTGACTGATCAAATGACCCAGACATCCATTACCATATCTGAATTTGAGCTCTAGAGGTTTCCTCTGCACTTGAATGCACAGTCAAGCAGAGCCCTATCCTTTAGAAGTGCATGGAAAGTGAAAAGTGGCATCTTACTTATTTTTTTGTCATATTGATGACAAAAATCAAAGTCTTCCAGGCTTTTGCTACAACTGCATTTGAGAGTCAAAACAGATTGTTTGTGGACAGTCAATTAAGAGCATTTGCAGATTTATTTCAAACCTACATAGTTATAAAGCTGTAATTCAGTTATTCTTTTGAGTTCATCCCAACCTTTTAATTTTTAAAACATCGCTAATGTTATTTATACTCACAGACAGTGAGTTTGCACACTACTTAATGAAAGGAAAATCAGGAAAACCCAAAAGTGGCTTTTTAATTAAATTTATCCGTTGCCTATTTTAAATCCACCAGCAGCATTGTGAATTTGTGCATATGTTTGAAAGTGATATCAGTGTAGAAATACATATATATAAAAAAAAGTTTGGTGAAAGATAACCATGGTAACTCTGTGTAGACATGAAACCAGAGCGAGACTGGAGATCCTCCAGGATACAGCTACAAAAACTCAGGCTAAAGGGTTAATATGTTCAGTACAGCAGGTTAACCTTTCGTCAGGCTTAGAAGACAACAACATATTTACACACCAACTGGACACATTCAGGATGGAGGGAGTCTGAGAGAGAGGGTGTTCATAGAAAAGCAGAGAGGATAAAAGGCAATCAGCGGGGTTTACAACAGGTATGAACAGTGAGACAAAGCATGTGATAAAGGGCTCAAGGTGGGTTGAGAATTCGAGTATGTGTGAGGCAGTGGCCATAACAGGATCACGGCATCTCACGTGAGCACCGCTAACACATTTTGTGCAAAGGGAGCCAACCGTTCAAACCACATTTCCCAACAGGCTCACAGCTGACTCAATTTCCTGTCATTGCTGTCATTCTGGACTCCATTTCCCATCAACATCACAGCAGATGCCATCTCCTATTACAGCCAATTAATTGGCAGTTGGCACTCTGAGCTAATTGTAGCTCTTGTCAATCATGCATGAAGATGACAACACATAGATAAAATAAGGTAACCGTCATTTCCAGGATGATGTTTTAATAATTACTTCATGGTGCGCGTTTGTGCCCTTTTAATTTACCTTACAAAATACAATGCTACGAACGAGCTTGATAAGATTTTGCAAACATCAGGGACCGAGCCCATGATCCATTTTAAACATCAGATGTAACCTGGTTAAGTCATGCTGTTAAATGCATAACCTCCTTGCACATGCAGGTACTGTTTCCCATTGGCCCACATTGAGCTGTGCTCATGTATTTAACAATAGAGCTTTATTATAATGGAATTATGTTGTTGATAACACTGGTGTTAGATTACAAATATTTATTAGCCCTAAATGTCTTATTTCTAGGTATACTCAAAGCTCCATTTATATTTCGAAAGTGGGCTCCATTAATGAATAAAACTAATTTGTTTAGGAATGTTTTAAAGGCTAGATTGGTATTTATAAGATTCCTGTAGATATACATGATGACTTCCCTTTGAGAAAAGGGCTCTAATTAAAGTAACTTTTTACTGAATCTTTAATGAGTTGTTGACATGAAGTCAAAAAAGTAAACAACCAAAATAAATGTTTTTCAAACATGTCTTTGTCATTTTTAATATTTAAGTAAATTTAATTTATTGAGGGTAAAAAACGAATGCAAGATTTAAATATGGGTTATTAAACGGGTTATTAAACTAACATTTTGTAATATCATTACCTGCCAATGGCTGGTGACTTGTAAAAATGTACCAGCCATATGTACTTACATCCATATATACTTTATGTCCCTTTTTGTGAGTTGTTTTTATATACAAGTAGAAAAACCTCACAACACATCGAAAGAAGTCTTTATTTGAAAGACTACAAAACTATATGTGCATTATTTTATTAAAATAAGCAGGACAAATGAGGGCAACGTATTTCTTTATTTATTATATAACTTATAACTCAAAATAATAGCTTGTATTTTCTGTCTCTCTTTGCTTTTAAATCTACAATACTTTCTGAAACTTGACAGCTTTAGTTTAGTCTTCATCTATTGAAGATGTTCAATATTTGTTTAGTTTTCTTCTCCAACAATGATGTAAAAGACAGAACATAAGGTCTGGGCCATAGGAAATGTATCCGGGACTGTTGAGGGCTTATGCACCTGGTTACCAGCAGATGCGGTCAGGAGCAGTTGAGGCAGGTATTGCTGCAGGTAGCAGTGACTGTATTAGTGATGCTTGAGTTGCAGTGTTTATAGAAGAGGGCCTGGGGCATGGCTTCCTGGTACATGACAGCTCTACAAATGGCTTTTGCCCATAACGGCATGCTAATGCTTACAGTAAAACACTGGTTATGGTCACAGTCAAGAGGCAGCAGGGGACGTCACATTTGTTCCCCTGACTGGAGTCAGTGTGTGTTTCCGTGTGTTGTTGAGTCGAGGTTCATCACCTTGTATTTGCACTTATTAAAGAGAGTGGGTGAACATTTTCATACAGAAATCATGAGTCACTTACATTTCCTCTAAATTTAGGATAAATATTAAAATCACACATCATTAAATACTCAGACACTGGTTGGTCATTTAAGCACTAAATCTGTCAAGCTGAAACTATTTATATAAAATAAGTCAACAAGTGGTCTACTTAAAAATAATGCACATTATTGCTCAATCTGAAATTTGTTTTGTCTAAAGTGTTATTTTGTCTAAACTATTCTTTTAGTTCCACTTAGTAAATGCACAATTATGCAAATTTTTTATATAATATGCTTGCAGTGCAGTGCATGAGTATTGAAAAGGATGCAGATGGCAACTTTGATTTCAATGATAATCCATTCATTTTGGTAGACACAGCGCATTACATTATGATCATATTTGAAGCTAGCTGGTCTTTTGTTGCAGTCTGAACACTTTTTACCAACTTATTGTGTATACTATGAAAACAGTTCAGTCAAAAGTATTTTAATTACCTTTAATTAGCTGTATTTAGTGTCATCCCCTGATGATCAGGTTGATGAAAACACAATTAATACCAGGTGTAAACGGGGTTCCCCAGCGGGAGGGGAACTTCAATGCTATATGGAAAAACTTCCACTATGGGGATTTCGTCAGAAAGCCAATCATTCTGAAGAGCAATAAAACGGGCCAATGAAATGCCAATGAGTTGGCGGTGTCAGCGCGCACAGCTCAAGCTGTCGAGCTGGGTTTCTCCCGTCCCTGGGCGTTTCGCTGGACCGGTATTTCAAGAGCGACACGGTCGTGCAGCGCATCTTTTTAAAGATGTCGCTCCAACCGTGCGTTTCTGGATGCGGTGGTTTCCTGTCCACAGATGATGGGCACGAGCACTGTATTGCATGTCTGGGGGTCCAGCATGTTAATGCGGCGCTCGCGGGCAGCGCATGCCATCACTGCGATGGCATGTCTGTTGCGCAGCTAAGATTGCGGCTCGCTCTTGCAAAAGGGCGAACCACCCCTGTTGTCCCCCGCAAGTAGCGGTTGGCAGATCTGAGGGTCACAGTGGGGGTCAATCCACCGCCCTCGGGCTTGCGGACCTCCCATTCCTCAGCACGCTCCATCCAAGCTTCGAGTGAGAGAAGCGCACCATCCTTTCAGATGGTCGCCCTCTCACTCGATGACACCGAGGACCAGATGTCCATCGCTGCATCGGAGGGTGGGCTGTCGTTTTCCGATGACAATTCGAACCCGCTTCCTCCCTCAGGGGTGGTAAGCGAGGTTCCGGATATGGAATCTGATGTGATGGCCGTGCTAACCCGGGCTGCTTTGGCGACGAGGCTGGAGATGGCTTGTCCCCCAGCTTCGCCACCGGACCGATTAGACGGGTCTTACGTGGAGGATAAGAAGGGGAAACCCTCTAAGCCTCGCGTCCCCTTCTTCCTGGAGGTGCACAGTAAGTTCACGCAGCGCTGAGGGCACCTTTTTCTGCCTGGTCTGCGTGCGCTCCGCCCTCACCTTCCTCGAGGACGGAGCAGCCAGGGGGTACGAGGCAAATCCCCAGGTCGAGTGTGCTAGCGCGGTCAATCTTGCCCGTGTGGTGCCCCTTCCTGGCGTGGTTAGCCTCGGCTCCCGTCCAAAGCGTATAGGTTGTCTGCGTCCCTCAGAGCTAGAGCCTACACTGCTGCGGGCCAGGCTGCTTCCGTTTTACTTGCTATGGCTGGCGCAAGCGTTGGCCCAGTGGCACGAGGAAGGTTCCGACCCAGGTTTAATGCACTACGCACTGCAACCGACTTTGCTCTAAAAACACCAGGTCAGCTGCGAGTGCCCTGGGAAGGACGATGACCACACTAGTGGTCCAGGAATGCCACCTCTGGCTAAATCTGGCAGATATGCGTGACGTTGACAAAGTTCGCTTTCTTAACACACCCATATCCCAGGCTGGCCTGTCCGGCGACACCGGGGTGAGTTACCCAGGAATTCACTATGGTGAAAGAGTAGTCAAGTGCGATCAGCGGGCTCAAAAACCGCTCTCCCTGTTGAATCGTCCACTTTGGCTGCTCCTCGCCGAGGGCGCTCGTCTGTGGCTCCAAAATCTGCTCCGCCGCCCTGTCTGTTCAACCGGTTAAGCGGCAGCGTTGAGCACCTCACAGGCGATCACCGCCCCCCGCCTCAGGGCGCCGCTAAGTCCGGTACGGACCACGAAGCGTCCCTGAGACGGGCCACTCGGAGAAAAGGAGGTTTGCTCTTTCCCTGGCAGAGGGCCAGGGACACCCTTATCATTAACTCATGGCCGTATGGCTACAAAATTTTATAAGAGCAATTTTTCCTTTCCCAAGGTGTGATAGCCCGAACACTGCCAGTATGGGACGCTATGCCTTCCAGTTCGCAGGATCGGTGCTCTTTGCCACAGGCTTCCAGAGTGCCAGAGGACGGGCTCCTTTCTCTCGCACTCCCAGCCGCCCTGCGGGCTCTTGGGACGAAGTTAAGATTAAACGTGCTATCTTCCGCTCTTCCTCGGGACGCGCGCCTCCCGGGGTGAGCTCTCCCATCCCATGCTACCCCACCGCTGGTGCGTCAGTGATTGCACTGATGATGTCACTCGCGTTGGCTCTGCCAGCCTGGTTAGCGCTGCCCAGTCCATCGCGATGGCTCATTCGGACAATCAGACTCGGCTATGCGATTCAGTTCGCTAAACGGTACCCCAAGTTCATGGGCGTGTATTACACCAGGTGTTAGCCCTGTGTCCGCCCCTGTCTTGCGCGAGGAGATTGCTGTCCTACTGGCGAAGGATGCAATCGAGCCGGTCCCTCCAGCCGAGATGAGGAATGGGCTTTTTAGTCTACTTCATCGTACCCTAAAAGAGCGGTGGATTATGACCAATCCTAGTTCTGTGCGTTTTGAACCGCTGCCTTACAAGCAGCCGCTCAGAATGCTCATGCAGAAGCACATCCCCCGGTGCGTCCGTCCTCAGGATTGGTCTGCAGCGATAGACCTGAAGGACACGTATGTTCATGTCTCCATTTTCCCACGCCACCGGCAAGTTTGCGTGCGAGAGTCGAGCATGATAGTACAAAGTCCTTCCTTCGGGGCTCTCCCTGTCTCCGTGGGTTTTTTCCAAGCTCGCGGAGGATGCCCTAACGCCCCTTTGGCTCACGGGCATCTGCATACTCAATTATCTCGATGACTGGCTTTTTTAGCTCACTCGCGGGATCAATTGGTTATGTACAGGGACTGGGTGCTCCGGCACCTTGACCTGTTAGGGTTTCGGGTCAACCGAGAAAAGAGCAGGCTCTCCCCCGTGCAGAGCATCTCTTTTTTCTCTGGTTGGAGCTGGACTCGAACACCATGACTCACACCATGATCAGAGCTGATGCTGACCTGTCTGAGAGAGTTCGACAGGAAAACTGTGGTCCCACTGATATTATTTCAGAGGCTCCTGGGGCATATGCCATCCGCAGCCGCTGTCACGCCGCTCGGGTTGCTCCATATGAGACCGCTTCAGCATTGGCTTCACGATCGGGTCCCCAGACGCGCACAGCACGCGGGCACGCACCGAGTGACTGTCACTCCGCTGTGTTGCCGCACCCTCAGCCTCTGGACGGACCCTGCGTTTCTACAGGCCTGGGTGCCTCTAGAACGAGTGTCCAGGCATGTCGTCGTTTCGACGGATGCTTCCAGTACATGCTGGGGGGCCGTGTGTTGCGGACATGCAGCTGCGGGTCCGTGTAAGGAACCCGGTTGCATTGGCATTTAATTGCGTGGAGCTGTTGGCAGTGTATCTCGCGCTGCACCGTTTTTTTACCGGTGCTAGAGGGGAAATATGTGCTGGTCAGGACGGACAGCACGGCGACGATGGCGTATATCAACCGCACAGGGGGTATCCGCTCTCGCCGCATGTCTCAGCTCGCTCGGCGGAATAGCTGCTTGCCATTTTTTTCCCCCGGCGAGCTCAACCGTGCAGCCGATGCGCTCTCACGGCATTCTCACCCGGGAAAATGGAGACTCCACCCCCGGCTGTCCAGCTGTTATAGGTGCGCTCTGGCACGCTGGCTAACACAGCTGGCCCCTGGGCGTGCGTAAATACGCATTTCTCTCCAGTGAGCCACCTCGCAGATACTGTGTAACGTCAGGGAGGACGAGGAGCAGGTCTGTTATTGCGCCTCTCTGGCTCAATCGGACCTGTATTTCAGCTCTCTCCTCATGACGGCCCCTCCCTGGCATATCCCCTTGAAGAAGCTCCTTCTTCTCTGGGACAGGCACCATTTGGAACCCGCGCCCAGATCTCTGGAACCTCACGTGTGGACTTAGGTGACCTACCGGTTTGGTGGTTAACACCGTCACTCAGGCTAGAGCACCCTCTACGAGGCATGCCTACGCCCTGAAGTGGAGTCTATTCGCTGTGTGGTGTACTTCTCTCCGAGAAGGACCCCGGACATGCCAGATCAGTGTGATGCTTTCCTCCTTCAGCTGGCTGGAGCTAAGGCTGTCCCCTCCGCACTGAGGGGTTGGCATTACGATCATCACCGCTCTAAGGACGCGGGGATGGCGGCGCGCTGGGAAAGCATCGCCTCATCATCCAGTTCCCAGAGGTTCGAGACGCTGGTTAATTAAATCTATCCTGTCCCTCTCTCATACCCACCTGGAGATCTCTCTTAGGAGAGGTCTGCTCGATCCATTCGACTTAGTATCTTTAAGATTTCTGTCCAGGTAGACAGCTCTGCTGGTCGCGTTGGCATCGGTCAAGAGGGTCGGGAATCTGGAGGCATTTTCGGTCAGCGAAGTGTGCCAGCAATTCAGGCCGGCCCACTCTCACGTTTTCCTGAGACCCCAGCCCACCTAGGTGCCCGAGGTTCCCACGGAGGAGGCAGACCCAGCCCCTTTCTTTGCTGTGTCCTGTTCGCGCTCGGCGCTATGCGACCGCATTAGAGCTTACGACTCTAAGCAGCTCCTTTTCTGTTATGATCGGCAGACGGGAAGTGCCGTATCCATACTGAGGTTGGCCCACTGGATATTGGATGCCATCTCCCTCGCTTTTCTGTGCCAGGGTAAGCCGCGTACCTCGGGAGTGAGAGCCACTCGACTAAGAGTATCGCCTTCTCTTGAGCGCAAGCACGCGGCGCCTCTCTAACAGACATCTGTAGAGCTGCGGGCTGGGCGACACCTAATACATTCGTAAGAGTCTATAATTTTTGATTGGAGCTGATTTTCCTCACATGTGCTGAATAACGCCAGTGAATGAGGAAATTCGGTATGGTGTTGAAACACGCTTGCTGTGCCTTTCTCTCTAACAGAGATACGTGCGCTTTTTCACTCTGTTTAGTTGAGTTCCCCATTTGGCGAACCCTACAGAGTTCCTCTGAGGCCCCCAGCATCTGACTCAGCAGAGGAGTCAGGTGCCTGGCCAATTATGTTGTTGGCATGCCCACTTGGTCAGCCCGTGTTCAGGGTATAGGTGCCTGCTATGCGCAATCCACAGTGGCGATCCCATATGCTTCACTCAGCCACGGTTTAGTCCCCCCTCTTAGGAGGGCCCGTGTCTTCCCTCCCCGCTAACCTTCCTTGATATGTGTACTCCCCCTTCTCAGGGTTAGTCATTATGTCTTCCTGCCACCAGGTCTCCCCATTTGGGCAGCAGGTGGCCTCCGCAGCGTCCTCCCTATCGGGACTACACGCTTTCCCAACGTACTATCGTATTTTAAAATTCCTAGAAACTTAACTAGGTGTATTTTTTATGACTCCCCAAAAAATATAAAGCCTTTAAGCGCTTCACAGGTAAGTAAGGTAAGTTAGGGCCAGGGGACACGTTGGAGGGCTGCATCTTTGGTGATGATGGTGCGCTCACGCCAAGAGCCTGGCAAACCTCTCACCAGTGACGTGGTAAGGTTCAATCGCTGTGGCGTTTTCCATACATTTCCCCATAGTGGAAGTTTTTCCACATAGCATTGAAGTTCCCCTCCCACTGGGGAACGTTACGGTTACTACGTAACCCTCGTTCCCCGAGGGGGGGAACGGAAATGCTATGTGCCTTCGCCACAGTGATTGCGCCTTAGCTGACAGCTGTAGTTCGGCTTCTTCAGCTAGAAAAGGTGTTTTTGCTATGCACACCTGGCATTCTTATTCACTAACTGATTGTGATTGCTGCCAGCTGTGTGCGCTGACACCGCCAACTCATTGGCATTTCATTGGCCCATTTTATTTCTCTTCAGATGATTGGCTTTCTGACAAAATCCCCATAGTGGAAGTTTTTACACATAGCATTTCCGTTCCCCCAGGGTTACGTAGTAACCGTAACGTTTGTGACTGTATCTCAAACCTATACAAGGACTTTTTTTTTTAATAGTTCACCCAAAGTCCTAGATAGTTCTCCCCAAAATTAAAATTTATTCAGTATTTACATCCAAGTGGTTCCAAAACTTTGAGTTTCTTTCTTCAAAAAAAATATATATACCTGTAACCATTAACTTCCATAGTAGGAAAAACAAATCCTATGGTTAAAGGTTACAGGTTTCCAGCTTTATTGAAAATGGTGAGTAAATAATGAGAGATTTATTTTTATTTATATTTTGGGGGGGGAAACTATCCCTTTAAATCTTGTTTTAAGAATAAAATTTTTGGCTTTACTTCTTTTTTTCTTCCTCTTTTTGAGGGGAAAAGTTCTTGCATCTATGTAAGATTATGTAAGAATAGATTTGCAAAGAGTGAAAAATGTTTTAACAGCTGATGACAGTTTTATTTTCACGTCCATCTGCTTGTAAATCTTTCCACTTTGTGACTTTTAGAATGTCCTGTTAACTCTTAAATAAAGAGATACCTCACCCAAAAATGAAAAATCGGTCACCCTTAAGTTATACTAAACTTGCTTTTTTACCATGGAAAGAAAACATTCTGATGGCCATTAGCTATGTTTTTATCCACCTATTTTTATATGCATTTTGGAATATCACATAAAAAAATGCTTTATGTTAAAACCAAGATGTGCATAAATTTTGAAAAATGTCCAGACAGCATCACTACACAAGATGTTTGGCCAGACTGGTCGTGCCCAGCTGAGCCTGGTTTCTCTTGCATTTTTTTTTTGGCATTAAAGGACTAACCAGCAGACCGACAACATTGTAAAACCTCTTAAATGTTGTTTTGGCCATTCTAAAATCTCTCAGACAAGTCTGTCGTCAAAGTGGGTCAGAATTACTCCCAGAAATGTCCTGAGCAGATCCTTTCTCAAAAGGTGGTTATGACTGTGTTTATTGCATTTCAGTTTCTTCTTCTGAGGCCCACATCGGCTTATCCTACCACAGAAAAATCTATTCTTTTTTTTATATCTATATTTTGCACCAGTTTATCAGGAAGTGAAGATTTTGTTTTAAGTGATATTCCACTTTTGTGCTTGATCAAGTCTGATTTGCATCTTTGGATGGAAACATTCACACTGGCAATTGACTTCCGTATGCTACTCAATTTGATGGCGAATTTGATGGTAAACTATCCCTTAAACTGTCATATGTGAAAAGACATTTGGCCAATAGACCATTTGACTCAGTACAAAGAAGGCAATAAAGTGGAGTAAACGGTTTATTTAAAAAATATGCATTATTTTATATTATTTCTATGTTATTGAAATAATTATTGCTGACACATATTCATTGCATGGTCTTAAGTAATGCCTTGTTTTTAAAGTGTAATGTGACCTTTAAAAAAAATAAACAACAAATAAGATGTAATAACGCAAATTTATGTGCATACAGATTGTCTGGCAGAAATGTAACCTTTCCAGTACGCATAAATAAAAATACTTGCACACAGTTACTAGTGAACGAGGCCTAGTGTGTTTACAGACATGCTTAAGTGTGTATTTGTATTGTCATTGAACTCTATGTATATTTCATTGACTGTTTAAACTAATTTTATCGCCTCGCCACCATAGACACACACAACATCAGTTCGGTTATCTCTTCTCTCTCTATCTCTGCCTGTTTTATATTCATTCCCTTGTGTTGTCTTTCCTGCATCTCTCCCATCTTTCTTGTTGTTTTTGATGCACCTATGTTGTTCTCCTCCTATCTCTCTGTCTGTTTCATATTCATCCCTTTCTATTAAGCCTTCCTCATGCTTCTCTCTCTGGGAGAAATTATTAATATTAATGTTTCTCACTCTCCTCTCTTTCCTCGCCCGCTATCTCGTCCTCTTAACATTTCCCTCTCTCCATATCTGTTCCTTACTGTCTGTCCCGAGTTCACATTTCACTTGGATCTCTTGCTCTCAGTCTCAGTATTCATCTATTAGTGTTGATGATTCCCTTCTATCCCTGCAGCTGTACAGTCATCTATCAGTTTAATAATCTCTCCATCCTTCTGCCCTGCTCTCTCTCTCCGTCTCTTGTCTTCCTTCCTCTTATTTTTCATTGCGCCGAGTGTAAAATCCTGTGTTAAATGAACATGCATGTCAGAGTACAATAATTAGGACCATCATCATTAGTAACGGCCCGTGTCTCATTGGATACCCTTATATAAGGTTACTGGAGTCTAAATAACCTGCAGAGAGAGAGAGCGGAGCCCTCTTGCATGGGGTTCAGCTTGAATTAGCCATCCATCAGCCAAAGCACACTGCACCAGTTAATGCTGCTCTAAGACCCCATGAGCCTCAAGCCTATGGATATAAAGATTAGTACCATAGTTCACACGTGCAGTGTTATTGTAGAAAAGCGCAAGGGAGCCAAGCATGTAAATCTGGTGACGGTGAGTAGCCAGATCCATTCTGTCTTGCATAAATCTTAAATGCTTTGTAGCACATATTACAAGTTTGGTTCATTTTTGCCAGTTTATTGGTTACGTAGAAAAAAATAATAATAATAATAAAATAAATAAATATTAGGATGACTATATTGATAAATACACAAATATTTATTATTATTTTCTGCTACATTAAATTATTTTCCAATTTGTTTCCAGTGTAGTTCACTGTGAACAACAAGTGTAATTATTTATTTTTCTGGGCTGTTTAACATTTCCAAATAAAGTTGAAAAAAATAAATACAAATCCTGATCACGTAGCAAGTGGCAAAACCTTTACCAAATTCCATACTATTTAACCAATAAATTAAGTAACTAATATATTTATTTATTAATAAATTTAGTAATTAATAAAATACATATTTAAGCAAACACCTTTTTTTTACCTAGAGGATTATAAAATTATAACGAAAGGTAATAATGTGCATCTCCAAAATAAAAATTAAAGGGTACTTAAGGTCAATGTCCATTCTAACATAAAAATAAATATCTTCTGATATTTACCTCTGTAAACATTTTATTTTTCCCTTTGTAATTGTGTAGTTCCTTAATGGTGAAAATGCCTTTACAGGGAGAAGATGGTCTCATCTCACGGATGATGCTGCAATAGACACAATGACATCAAAATATTCAAGAAAAAGCATTTGCCCATTTTACAAATGTCTCGTTAAAATGTCCACAAACTCTTAAAGCTGATTCAAGATCAGGAAAAAATTATTAAACCTGTGATTCGACACTGGGGGCGATCTAAATGAACCCGGATGATTCATGTGGATTTTGTGGTATTACACAGATTTGTAAACATTTTCAAGATTTCCTAAACTGTTATGATGCAACAAAGCCTGTTTTACTGAGATCACGTGACCTTGCCAAATTGATATGCACTCGGAACCACTGATTTGAAACAAAAGATTCGTAAAGGTTCTTGATGCAGTGCTTTAAAAGCAGCCATCACAAGTTTGAACTGCTAGAAGCACAAAAAAGTTTTTAGTGCAATGCGAGCTAGAGCAAAACTGTCCCATTTTGTCCTCATAGGGACTAAATCTTTGAATAATATATTTAAATATAGGCTAAATGCATGTTCATGGCAGATATGAAATATGTAGCCGACAGGTTAACTTAATTCCCCTTTTTTGACCCTTGCATGCAGCAGCTACTTAAATGGTGTTTTGCATGTCTGTTGGTTACATAAAGCATGAATGCATATCAAGAGGATCATTAACGCTCACAGACAGAGAATCTGCTTGCATTACAAATGTACAGCAGTGCTGCATATGAAACTTCTTTAGTCTCTGTATCCCTAAAAACTATTTTGTTCCTGCCAACTTGATGCATCATTTCCTTAAACATTCATTTAATTGCAATTATGTTATTATACCTAAAATATCTGTCTTTGTAAGAGTAACAAAACATGGCTTTCTTCTTTGTTTCTCTTTTGCAGTAAAACATGTATTCATCACAAAGAGGCCTGTCAAAGAAGAGGAGTTGTTAAGGCTAAGACAACACAACTTATGTAATTGTATCCATATGAAAAAATAAGCGAGGACAAGATAAACCACCAGCCAAGGAGACGGAGTATTTTCACTAAAAAATGCAGAAGTGACATCAGGTAAAGGCACGTAATTCAAAAGACACTGGAATCAGCCCATCATCCTCTTTGGAATAAAGGAAGGGTCATGACCCAGTTGCCATGTGCATCACCACGGTGACCAGCCTTCCTAGTCCCTCCCCCCTCCTCCTCTTATTGGTCCAGCTGCTGTTGCGGCTCCTCCTCCCCGGTCAAGAGGCAGTGGGGGCCGCCTCCACCTGTCCTGCGGTGTGCAGCTGTTCCAATCAAGCTAGTCGAGTGATCTGTGCAAGACAACACTTAGAAGAGGTGCCTGACCATATATCAAACAACACACGATACCTCAACCTACAGGAGAACACCATACAGGTAAACCACATCTTCTTTGGAAGGGGAAGTTTGTTTCAGGGCTCCAGACTAATTGGTAGCATTTTGCACCCTTTCAGTACAACAACATTTTGTCATGCTGGTGCAACTACTGAATGCCAAACTTATAAGTGATGACATTTTGTTGTGCATGAGATACATTACAGATTGTAATGAAATACACTAAGAAACTAAGCTTTTCAAAGCACTGAAACAATAGTTTCGCAAAATGATTCACTGTTTCGAAGTGTTCAAAACTGCACATGCTAGGGACACCTGCTGATCAAATCTGTGTAAATGCAACAAAAACTCAGGCAAAACATGCATTAGAACTGCTTTTTCAAACATATTGCGAACTTTAAATTGAAAGTATAACTCTCTTATAAATTTTCAAGGCTTATATTGTTTGTTCCTTTCCATGCTAAACAGGCCAATAAGAGACTATATACTATTTTTAAGTATTATTCCTTTTAATGTGACAAATGTCTCATTAAAATGTCCAGAAATTCTTAAAGCTGCTCCAAGATCAGGACAAAAATATAAAAACTGTTCGGTGATTTGATACTGGGGGTGTTCTGAATGAAGTTCTCAGTGGAGAACATTAAATTTACAAACGTTTTGAAACAGTTATGAGGTAACGAAGCCTCCTTTACACCTTTCCTATCACGTGACTACGCACTCCGAATCACTGATTTAAAACAAAAGATTCATAAAGATTTCAAAGCTTTATGATGCAGTACTTCAAAAGCAGAAGTGAGAAGTGCGAGAAGCACAGAAAAGTTTTTAGTGCCGTGCGAGCTAGAGTAAATGGGTTTCACTGAAAAATTATTTAGCTGACCAAAGCACCCATAAAGACATGTTTGATTTATTTAAAGGGCTGTCTGAAACAAAGCTCAAATGTTTTTTAGAGTGCCGTCATTCTCCACAACACTGACGTGGAAAACATCTGAAACACTGATTATGTTTACATGCACACAAATAATATATTTGTAATAAGATTGACTGTTCAATCAGATTCTAAAGCATTCATGTAAACACCTTAATTGATCTGACTGAATTCGAAACAAATTAAATTTTAATCATACTGGAAGGAGTGTTTTTTTTCTTTTCAAATCCGATCCAACAACAATAAATGACCATGTAAACGATTAAATCTGACTACTTTCTCAATTGTATTCAGAAGTCTATGGGACATATGCGAAGTGCAATCTTGAAATGTGTTTGCTGGGTCGTATTTTGATAAATGCATGATAAAGCATATAAACCCACAGGCTGTATATTTTCATTAGGTTGCTTAATGAAGCACTGTATTTTAGAAATGCACTGTAGCCTAAATATAACTTTAAATTAGCTCTATAAATAATTTAATTAAAACAAAACTAATACAGCTGAAGTAACATATTAAAAATTAGAATTAGGAAATGAAATGAAATGAAGAAAATCTGGAAAAAGTTTAATATCTAACACCAAAAAGAGACAACGTATATAGTGTATATACACATTTTTTTTGTTAAGTATACAATAATGGATGCATGTTTCAGTCTTGCATTCACTTAATTTTACAAAAAGACTATTAAATAGTTTTCTTATTAATGTGCATAAAGATCACTCTGTGTCTGAAATGGACTTTTGAAATTAAAATTAAGAGAGACATTATAACCTGCTTAAAAAAATACAAAACAAACTGTTAAAAAAGAATTATGTTGAATTTAAACTTTTAAATAGTAAAAGTTTTAAACAGAATGTATGTAAAACACATATAAATGAATATTGAAATCAGACTACATGTATACAGATTTGCAATTGGACTTGATGAAAATCTGTGCATGTAAACATAAGCACTGTGGCTGCGTTCCACTCCACTTAAAGAGCTTTCCTTCCCTTGTGGGAATCCCCATTGCCATTTTAAAGTGAATGAGGGAAGCTTACATGGACATTTGAGATATTTCTTTTGTTAATAAGTCATAATAGTTGTGAATTTTTATTTGTACTAAATGTCTTTTACAGCCCTTTTGAATCAGGTGTTGGTGCCACTAGCACCAGTACTATCAATTGTTAGTCTGGAGCCTTGTGTTTGTTTGTTTCTTAGCTTTATCAAGTGTCAGTTTCACTAATGTTGCTTGAACACTTAGTGCTAATGGCTCAGCCTTGCTCAAATATTTAGGATTCAGTGTGGAGTCAGGTGTTAAAATGACCTACTTTGTGTGAGAAGGTTTAGATTTATTCTCAAGATGAAGATAACAGTAAATACCCAGCTAATCCTGACACTGAAAGTGTTAACCAAAAACTAGCTTATTAATTTTTTTTTTAATAATAATAATAATAATGCTTTTCATCAAGCCTCCATTTAAGCATTAAACATTCTGATTTGGTTTGTTGTGTCCTCGAGCCCCACTTGAAATGATTAAAAATCTAAAAATGTTTTAATACCTGAAGGCATCCTAGATTCTTTGGCTTATTTCTCTCCCATAGCATTTTACCACAAGAGTGGAGCTCTGACAGTTTCCACCCTCCTCTTCAACACCCCCAACCCAGTGTGTTTAGCACCCTCCTCCCTCCCCTGCTCCATATACAGAGGGGATTGTGGCAGTAGGCCAGGAGGAAGCTTCTCACTGCCCAAGAAAAGCAGTTCTGGCGGCATCAGATGCACAGAGACAAATGCTTTCAGTGCCTGTCCTGTTTAGGAAGTGTCAATATTCTCTAGTCTTTTCATTTATTTATTTATTTTTCCAGCCTGGTTTAGTGCATTATTATATTATGACAGTTTTTTTTTGTTTGTTTTTCGGTTAGGTGAAGTTGACATGCTTCCATCACTAATTAGTGAGATTCACACATGTAGCCTCGTTTTGTTGGCTTACTGAATGGATGGTTCACCCAAACCGGACATTTATCTCATTATTTACAGTTAAACAGTTGAGTTTGACCAATTTTAAATCCATTCAGTTGATCTCTGGGTCTGGCGTGAGGACTTTTATCTTAGCTTAGCATAAATTATTGAATTGGATTAGACCATTAGCATCTTGCCCAAATGACTAAAGAGTTTCAAAAAAGTTCCTATTTAAAGGTTGATTCTTCTATAGTTACATCATGTAATATGTTTTCCTTGATTATTACTCCAGAATGAGAGTATAGTTTCTAGCCATATTGGCCTAGAAAATAATTTTCATTTTCTGTTGGTTTTAGCACACAATGTAACTACAGAAGTGTAAAATTACGTCTGTAAAACTGATTTTTTTTCTTTCTATTATTGATATCAGTGGCTTCACAAAATCTTATTTTGTGTTAAAAAGAAAAAAAGGAAGGAAGGGTTGAAACCACATGAGGGTGAGTAAATCTTCATTTTTGGGTGAACTGGCCTTTTAAGTACCAAAAATAACCAAGGGACTTTTATCCCAAATATGTGTAAAAGGATTAAGAAGTTAATTAAAAATGACATAAAACACTGAAAATACTTGCTAATGTGCCACATTTCCATAGTGTGGGAACCTGCAGAAAGTTTCAAAACCACTTGTCAATGAAATCCCAAAAACACTTTTATTGTTAGATTTATGGGAAAAAAATAAGCAGGTGTTGTTAATTATTGTGGTTATCTTTGGCCAAGCTCATGGTTTAATATACGGGTTGATAGCCGGCAGAAGTAGAAGTTTTGTCATTTCGTAATGTTTGTGTGTGACTTATTACACTGAATTGCAGTATCCATGCATAGATAAAATTGTTAGGATCTTTTTATATTTAAAATAAATTAATGTTTAGGAATGTTAAATATGTTAAACATAATATAAAAATAAAAAAAAGTGTGTTATCGATTTATTTTAGATGCTCATAAACAGAACTGCTAAAAAATTATCTAGACCTAGTACCTAGAGCTGCACTCTTAGCAAGGAGACAATCTTAGGTATTGAGGATTACAACTGACAGAATAACCACAATCAGTCATTTTGTTTTTTTGACATCTGTTTCTGCTATTAATTAGTCAGATAGATAGATATATATATATATATATGAATATTCTTGAATTCTCAAATATTCATTTGCCCAAAACAACAGTTACATTTATAAATCAACATAATTTTGACAACATTAAACAGGACAAATTATAATGTAAGGTAATATAAAACTGAATATTAATATTGATAGATTGATCGTTAAACCCCTTATCATCTTGCATACATGCCTTTGTTGTGTGCGATGGGATGAAATCTCATGCAGTTATTTTCTTTACAGTTCATGATCTTTTCCTTTTAAGTTCCAAAAAAAAATAAAAACATCATCAACCTGTGCTGTACTACAGGTCTTTTGAAGCCATATGATAACTGCAAGAGAACTAAAGCTTTATTTAATTATTCAAAACATTCCCCTCAAAAATTGTGCAACAATGCCCTGTACCATGTTTAAAACAAAACAGAATTCGTTCTCGCTTGTCAGAACTGAACATGGTTCAAATGCCAGTTCAAATGTGTTGAATTACATTTGAGTGCTGCAGCGGAGGGGAAGATTTGCCGTGAACAGCAACTTAAATTATATTCTGTTGCTTGCACAAAGCTGTCATATGGCTTTATTTTAATGTGATTTTATGTTGTTGTTTTTGTTTTCTATTTTTTGAACATTGAAGAAATGGTTAACATGAACAGAAAAAAGCAGCTTAAGATTTTTCAAAAATTACCTTTTGTGTTTCATGGATTAAAAATAACAGCATACGGTTTTAGAACAACATGATGTTGAGTAAACAATGACAGTTTTTATTTTTGGGTGAACTATCCCTTTAATGTGTTTTTATTCAAACATTAAGAGTGACAACTTGCAAAACATTTTATCTGAAAATCACAACAGTTGGTAATTGATGTACTTTTTTTAACTTGTGTATGACTTGATATTTTCTAAGATTTCTAAGATATTTTCTAAAGTTATTACGCACTACTCTAATCCTAAACTTGTACCTGTAATTTTCTCTCTCAGGTGATAAAATCAGACACATTTAAACATTTGCGGCATCTGGAGATCCTTCAACTCTCCAAGAATCAGATTCGACAGATAGAGGTTGGTGCATTCAATGGCCTTCCAAACCTCAACACTCTGGAACTGTTTGACAACCGCCTCACGCTGGTGCCATCGCAAGCTTTTGAGTACCTTAGCAAGCTGCGGGAACTGTGGTTACGAAACAATCCTATTGAGACCTTACCAGGCTACGCATTTAACCGTGTCCCCTCGTTGAGGCGTCTTGACTTGGGAGAACTCAAGAAGCTGGATTATATATCTGACGCAGCCTTTGTTGGACTTATCAATCTGCGCTACCTGAACTTGGGTATGTGTGGCCTAAAGGACATCCCTAACTTGACTCCCCTGGTGCGACTGGAGGAGCTAGAGTTGTCTGGGAACAGGCTGGAAATCATCAGACCTGGATCTTTCCAAGGCTTGGAATCTTTGCGCAAGCTATGGCTCATGCACTCTCAGATGTCGGTCATTGAGCGCAATGCTTTCGATGATCTCAAAAATCTAGAGGAGCTTAACTTATCCCACAATTCCCTGCACTCTTTGCCCCATGACCTTTTCACCCCACTTCAAAAACTGGAGCGAGTGCACCTCAATCACAACCCATGGGTTTGCAACTGCGATGTGCTGTGGCTAAGCTGGTGGCTGAAAGAAACTGTGCCGAGCAACACAACTTGTTGTGCGCGATGCCATGCACCCCCCTACTTGAAGGGAAAATACATTGGGGAATTGGACCAGAGCCATTTCACCTGTTATGCCCCTGTCATTGTGGAGCCACCCACCGATCTCAATGTAACAGAGGGCATGGCTGCTGAGCTCAAGTGTCGCACCGGTACCTCCATGACCTCTGTAAACTGGATCACACCGAACGGTACCCTAATGACCCATGGCTCCTATCGCGTCAGGATTTCAGTGCTGCATGATGGCACACTGAATTTCACCAATGTAACACTGCGTGACACTGGCCAATACACCTGCATGGTGACCAACTCAGCTGGGAACACTACGGCAACTGCTGTGCTGAATGTGACCGCAGCAGACGTTAGTGTCAACTACACCTACTTCACCACGGTCACAGTAGAAACAGTGGAGACTACGGGAGAGGAAGATTCTGCCTTGCGTTCCTTCAATGAGACTTTCATCCATATTCCCGGACCGACCCCTTCTGGGCATCTCTGGCATGAAGTTGTTCCCACTACTGCCTCTTCGCTCTCAATCCTTGGCTCATCGTCCTCTCCTCGAGCAACCAAACCCACGTTCACAGTCCCCATTTCTGAGCCCAGTTACCCCTCTGGACTAGATGATGTGATGAAAACGACCAAGATCATCATTGGTTGTTTTGTGGCCATTACCTTCATGGCCGCTGTCATGCTGGTGGTGTTCTACAAGCTGAGAAAGCAGCACCAGTTGCACAAACATCATGGACCAGCACGAGCCATCGAAATCATTAATGTTGAAGATGAGATTGGAGCTGGAACAGGCATCCGTGGCAGCGGCATCTCAGGAGGATCCACAGTACCCCAAATAATGTCTGGAGGAGGTGGACAGAGTTTGCGACTGCACCACCCTGAAATTGTCAACCTTCCCAACCTTGCACGAGCAGAGCATCTTAACCATTACTACAAGCCCCATCACTTCAACAATAATATGATGGGTCTTGGCCTTGGTGGAGGCCTAAATAATAACAACAACCCTTCGCCCTGCTCCCAGGTCCAGACACCAATCTCTTGCACGCAGGTTCCAGTCTCTGCAGGAAGTACATCATGCTCCATCCCTTCTCCAATGCCTCTGCCGACCCTTGGCATCCACGGGTCACTGAAAGGCCTGATGGGTAAAGGGCAGAACCCACAGATTGAGCCATTGCTCTTCAAGAGTGGCTCCAAGGAGAATGTCCAAGAAACCCAGATCTGAAGTTGAGAAAGTGAGGAAGGGAGAGGGGGAGAAAGGTAAATGTGCAAATAAGAAATGGAGAAAGAATATCAGGGAGTCAGAAACAGATGAAGGGTATTGGCTGTTCAACCCCTATGGGTATGTTCTCAGGAGTAATGAGAAAGGCAGACCCGGCAATGTATGAAATATTACCTACACAAGAGTACAGCTGTGAAATCACTACAAAGTACATATGCTGGCAAAGAGTGGGAGAATTTCTTGAAGGAACACAGGAAACCAAACCAGAGTTTAAAATCAGTCTTACCATACTCTGCCCCGCACGCATCAAGGGGATCATGAGACATCAGCAAAACAAAACTACACCTGCCAACAAAATATAAATCAATAGTTTTATGTGCAATGCAAGATTGATAATTATGTGCCAAAAGTGCACCAATCTGTGCCAAAGCAAAATTTTTACACATCAGCATCACTACGCATATGTTCAGAAATATTTCAGAAGATGAAAAGATCTGTGTGTACATCACACACAGAGCTCCACCAATAAGGCAGAGATGCTACTAAAATGAAAATCATATGCACCATTAGGTAGGAAGTGTATATGGAAATACATGGAAACCTTAAATATATGGACAGTGGTTGAGAACAAAAGACCACTTGTGCAGATGGTTTAGAGAACCATCAAGCTCCGATAACAAAATGGATCATTACAATTTTGTAGAGGTTCGCACTCCTATTAAGAAAAGATGGATTAGTAGACCAGCACTGTGTAGAGGGATTGTGTTTCGTGATGATGATGATGGACTCAGTCTCTCCCCTTTCTCCGAGGCTTTCACAGTTAAGGGGAAGAGAGGAAAAACAAACAAGTACCTAAAGAGCAAAAAGACAAATGAAAGTTATACAAATTTTAAAAGAATATATAAACTATGAAAGTATACATGACATAAATATATTTTCATTCAGAGAAATAAATTATAAAGAATATTTGCATTTTTTCTGACTGAAAGCCACGGCTTTTGAAGAATTAGCAGCTGCTGCTGTAGCGCTTTGTCATTGAAAACTCCCTTCTCTCCATAAAAACAAAAATGCGCCTGAAACTGGTAGGTCCTAATGGGACTTAAGGGCAGCCTGAGGAGGTTGAGGGACAGGGATGGATATTCTGGAAATTATGTTTGATTTCAGATTTTGGCTTTGTTTTATAAGTCTTACAAGGTTTTCCTTTCCTTTTCTATACCTAACAGGGTCAATGAGGAGAAGTTATTTTAATTAGCATAATATATACACAATACTGTCTGAATCTTAGTATCCAAATTGGGTCGATCGGTTATCACCATTATCAACAGAAGACAATAATGATGATACTATGTAATGCAATGAAAAAAAAAAAAAAAAAAACCACTGTAAAAGTTGATCTACATGCTGCTATTCCAAGAAAGGGTATTTTTAGTAGGACATTTTTATTGAAATTGACTTGAAAGCTGAGTAAAAAGAGGCTCCTGTTGACATTACATTACTACTGCTATCATCATTATTGACAAAACATCGTCTCAAAATTTGGTGCGTTTCTTTGTTTTTACCTAGAGGTGATGTTTTTTTTTCATTGTGTAAAAAAATGATTGTCACTACTGCTGATAGTCCCCTCAGTAAAGCTGGAATAACAGTGGACGTACTGAAAAGACAACGACAATGATTTGCTTGAAGCACTATGAAGCCACAACAACTCCAAACAAGGAAATAGATGGGCCTTAAAATGCCCCCCTAAATGGCCTGTCCCCTCTGTTTTGTACAAGACGAAACTTTACCAGGACCCTGCTTTTTTTGCCATTGTGATTTAACAAGATTCAGAACAGAACAAACTCTGGTGATTACTGCAGGGGTAAAATGGATTATTGCAAACACTTTGTCCAGACATGTGGATGAAACTACTGTTTGAGAAAAGTGAACAGAGGACCTTTTGAAAGGTAAGAGAAAACCCACTCAGTGAGCAAGATTGGAGTTTGGAAAGCTTTTTAAAAAAAAAAATAAAAAAAAAATGGACAAATAAATCAACTATAGAAACTTATAGAGCTCTTTTAAAACAAATCTATTATGATAATAAGTGTCTTTCATTATTTCTTTTTATCTAGTTTCTTTTTGGTTTTTGTTTCTTTTTCAAAGAAGTGTTATCTTAAGTGTTATCTTAATTGTAATATTGTTATTGTTATTATAATTAGCTAATATTACACGTTATAATTATGAAAAATGTTCTGTTAGCAGAAGTCACTTCGAAATTTAAAAAATATATATACACACATATATATATATATATATATATATATATGGCACACAAAATGGAAACTGAAATTGTGAAACCTGGTGGCATTGATTTTGTTCTATGTTTTTCTTTTTCTCATGTATTTGAGGTACCACTGTATGTAACCCTTAGAGCGTAAGCTTTGTGACAGTTCTCCCGAGATGCAGACAGAATGTGATTTGGCTGGTGGACGAGTTCTTCTCTGCAGAGAAATAGATATGAGAGAGAGAAAAAGAGAGACCAGGTTTCTGATACATGCTTGTTCTCAGAATGTCACCCATTATCAGTGCCGAGAAGTGCGACTGTGCCATGTCAACACCCTGTTGCCACAGCAACACGCCTTCGCACTAATGTGCCAAACACGGTCAGAGCCAGGGTGCCATATTTGTGGGTCCCTGTGCCTGTGTTTGTCAAACCTTGTTAGCTTACAACACGTACAAATATCCACACGTGAGCACACCCCGGTGTCAGTTGTCATCTGACATATTGGCGCACCCATACTCTGGCACAGCGTCCCAACAGGTTCCTATGGTGAGGTTTCCCTGGCAACTGTTGCTGCTGCGACAGTCCCCCCCTCCAACCTCCATTACAGCGTTCAGGTCTCTAATGCAAATGTGAGAACTGAGACAGTATAGGACACCATTTATGAGGGCATAATCGCGTTCTTAAATCGCAAATTAGCATTTTCACAGCACACTGCATATCAATAAAGCTCCTTAACATTGACATTGATGAACCTTGAGTAGCAGTCATCGAGACGTCCGTTCATTGATCTTCCATAGGCACATCGTCCCCTACACTCAAAAATTACCATATTCTCCCTCTCAAGGCAGCATTTGCATATGTTCATTTGCTTTGCGGGTGATTAACATACACATCTGCTCATGTGTGTGTTACCAGACTGTAATCGTATTACATTTGTGCTCAAGGCATATGCTTTCTTTCCAAAGCAACTCACAAGAAAGTATTGCCAAGCAGACTGGTGGTAGGACAGGGCAGAGACTGTTATAACATATCACACATCTCATGATCTTCACCTAGCCTCCAACCTCAGATATCTCTGGCTTCCTCGAGTCTTTACGAAGCATGCGAATGCTGTGACAAAGGTAGGAAGACAGGAGCCCTCTCTCTCCCTCGTAGCACTGCGGTATCTGAGTCACAGGGCCCGAAACACACACTCATACATATCAAGCCGACGGATCTCCGCTCCCTCTCATAAACACGCTTTGCAGAGAAAGACCCTGCCCACCAGCTGGTTAGGACTTATGCAAAGAGCACCAGAGAATGGGGTGTTGCGGGTTTTGGCTTAACCATGTGTCTGTGTGCGAGTGTATGAGAACTATGGGAATGGCCATTCTAGCTTTTGTAAGCTTATTTGAAGACATCCATTTCGACCAATGTTTTTTATTGAAATTTTTATTGTTTTTTATTTTGTTGCCCTCATGTGTGAGTGTGGGAGAGAGCAAGTTTGTGATGTGTGTTTTACAATAAGATTTGTTTTGGTTTTGGTTTGGCGTGCATGTTAGTGCCATCTCTGTGTGTTTATTTATTTATTTTTGCCATATTTTGAGACGGCGAGAGTCAGACATCCATTTTAAATCCCCGGTTTAAATCACTTTAGCGTATTTTCCTGACGCTTCAGGCTTGTGTGTGATCTTCTGAATGGAGAAAAGGCATCAGTTGGGATTTTTCATTTTTTCCTCCCCTAAAACCCCAATCTAGAAGTCAGGGGGCAGCCGTGCCAATTTCCAACCGGTTAAAATGGAGGGAAGTACTTCCTAGTAGTGGGTCATGATACATAATTCAAATGTGCAATGATGGTCCCCGTATTTTGTGTTAAAGTTGCAGTCATGCTCAAGCTTTGACAGACAAATCTAGGGCAGCTCTTGCTTTTGGGTGTGGGTGTTAAATATAATATTCCAGCATTTACTTCAAACATTTGTATTTGGTCGTTTGTGCTTTGGTCTTGGATTCATCAGCAGAACATCTATAGGACTAGTCTCTGAGATGTCACAATGTGAACAACAAAACCAAGTGGAGCATGCAAACAAGTAGCTTCTACTCACTTCAGAGTGTGTCACTAGAATATCAATTACAGGCAAGTTCAAAATCAGTCCTACTGCTGGTGGAGGCCGTAGTGATGCAGGCTTTCTACAGCAGCTCAGAGGGATGGTGTCATTCTTCATGTGTAACACAGGTTCATTGTAATTATCATGGCTAGACAGAACAAACAAATCTTTCATGGCGTGGTGTGGATGACGCTCATGTCTTTAAACACAGATTTTGCTAGCTCCACAGACACCCTGACACTAATTCTGCCAATTGTGGGGCTGGATTTAAAAACAGCATTGTGCAGTTGTTTAAAAAAAAGAAGTGATGCATCAAGCCTTATTAGGGCCAGTAGTGTAAGCTGTGTGAGTTGAAACAATCTAGCATTTTTTATAATAACACAAAGTATAGCAATCAAGTACAATTTCTCAATTTGGATGAAATGTAGACAAACCCAACTGTTGGGTTAAATTACTATAAATTTGATTAATAATTATATTATTTTACTATTTATTATTCTTTTTTTTATATGCCCATTAAATAGGTCTAAAACAGACACTTGCAGGCAGAAAGCAATGATGTACATTTTCACACATTAATGCACAGTTTCAGGTTCTTAGAACTTCGATCAGAGAAATATCGGGCATCAGAATTTCTCCACTTCAAGTATGCTTCCCCAGATTTTATGGTGAAGTAGCATTCCCCACCAAAAGTCTAATCTTTATCTTTGTCCAATTCTAGAATGCACAAGTATGCAAATAAAATCAGTGTAAAGTATTTCAATTGCAAAAAAATTTTTGGTGGCAAAGTTACAATATTTAAACGCCGCTATTCAAATATTTGAGGTTTTGAGGTAATATTCATGCATATTAAAATCAGTGGCGGCACCAGGGGGAGGCTTGGCTAGGCTATAGGACCATCAGAATATTGCTCAGCCCCGGGGCAGTCCTTTTAAATTGTTTCCTTTCCTTTCTCACCTTTTCTCTTAAATTGCGTTACCAGTGTACTCGTTTGAATCTTAACTTGTTTGCTGTTAAATCTCAACAACAGATGAACTAATATGCTTCTAGTGAGCAGCTACTATGAAAAATCAGCTTACCTGGAAACAATTATGAATTTTTGGGACCTTGTCTATTGCAATTGATAAAAAAATAAATAAAAAATAGGCAAATATAGCCCGTGTTAAAAAAAGAAAGAAAATAATGATAATAATAATAAAAAGAAAAATCCCTACTGTGCGATCATAAATTGTAATAATTTGGTAGTTGGACTTAAAAGTTAAACTAACAGTGGCATATGAGAAGTTTGATACAGCAGAAAAAATAGGCCCTTTTAAAGCTTCTGTTTATACATATATTTAGATCACAGAAGCAATCTTTTTTTTTTTTAAATCAATCAAGTTTTAAGTTTTCTAATTTGACTAATAAAAAAAATAGCTTGAGCCACAAAATATATTAAACAAAATAGTTTAATAGTTCAAATTACAATATTATATAGTGTTTCCTCTATTTTTATCAAAAAACATTCATGTATATGTCTACAAATATTACAACAGACCAAGTTAAATTAGATTTTAAAGTCAAATTTTAAAGTTTAAATCAGCAAATATCTCATGCATATTTTATTAGATCTTCTTTTCATGGCCTAAAAAGACAAAGTCATGTTGAATTGTTGAATCCAGTGTGTTGTTCAACCCTGAAGACTTATTTAGCCTCTGAGATTGAGTGTGTGTGACAGATTTGGAATTGAGCATTAAAGAAGCTTGGGTGTTTGTGTAGCTAAATTTGCACGTAATGATTTATTGCGTTTGCGAGTGTGTGTATGGTTTGTTTCAACATTTGCCATTGTGCTGGTTGTGTGGGCTCCTGGATACCCATCAGGACATTTATGTGCGTGTGTGTTTGAGGGGTTTTATGAAGAGAATGAGATCAGTTGTTCACGGCGTCTCTTTGCGTCATTGCACTGATCTGTACAAGAGCCCGCAGCAGCTTGTCAAACACTGATTGCCACTGAACACACACACACTAATGCAAGATTGTATCCTAGACCCTCACCTCAGTCAATAAAGAGCACTTTTACTCGCCCCCTCCCTCAAACACACACACGTACGAGCCTACAGACAGTGGCACTGATAATTACATGTGGCACCTCAGACTCAGAAACCGCATCAGTGTGATTTTCTACAGTTTGTGCCTTGTCATCTAAAGTAATTCTCCATGGTACAAGCTTGGCAAATGTCAGTGCCACTTTTGATTGGATGGCACTCGACTGACAGGTAAATGCACATGGGCAAGACATGTATGTGGTGCTTCTGCTTGTCCAGAGTGATAACCTGACAGCCATGAATTTATAATGCTTGTATCTTTAGGGAAGGCTATGCAGTGCAGTTTCTTTGCACACAGTGACAGAATAACAGTTTGACGGTCATCTGTATCCAGCATCAGTATATAGAAACAGTCATATTTTAAGCTGGGGAGTTGGTTTTAGAGTTCTGAAAATTGCAGTGTGGTTTTATTGAATAGTACCCTCTTATATCAGGAAACATCTAGAAGAGATTGCATTTTGTGGCTTGAGTTGCCCATTTCAGCTAAATTTAAACTTTCTAAATTATGGCTATTGGTAGTTTTTGTTATGATGTTTATACAGATGTTAAGCTTCCTGTTTTGTGTACATTTGTTTCCCAGAAAATGATTATGATTGGTTTTGTATAGGCTATGATACAGTGTGTTTGCTAATATGAATGATATTTATTGCCAAAGTTCACTTCACACTAATTATTTCAATATGATAGTTCCCTTGCAATATTGTTTGCTTTTTTTTTTACACTGGAATTAAAGTTGTTTTAGACACGATGGTTTTGATTGCAAAGACCCACAAATATTATCCTCATCATGAATATTATTATCATCATCATAATTTAACTTTCTTAAATGTAACAAAATTATTTTTGGGACCAAAAGTGACTTTTCAATGATGTATAAGTTAAGCACAGCTCACACAGAAGTCACTTTTAAACCAAGAGGTTTTGTCTTGGTCTGTGTAAAGCTAAATCGGCATGCAGAACTTTCACTCTTACATAAAACTGATTACACAGAATGACTGTGGTTTTTGTTTTGGTGAATTTTTACAGAATACTGTTAAATGTGTCTACATATTTACTGTGTGAGAAACTATTAGGTTATTATGAAAGACACAATCAAATTATCTTATCTGGAATATCACATTATTATTTCTAACCTGTCTTATAAAACAGAATGAAGGGGTCATTTAATCAAATTTGCCAATTGTGCATGTAATAATAACAACATCAACATAATTATGTTAACATATTTCAATGCATTTTCAAAAAAAGAAATCTAGTTTGAAACCCCTTGGGCTAAGATATTAAGACTTGTTTAAAAATATATATAAATGAGAAATTAGAAGTTTATTTTTCTTACCCCATTGGCAATTTCTTCTTAAGCATAAATAAAGCAAATGAGGTTTAGGCTTAAGCAAACAAACAAAAATTGCCAATGGTGTAAATATATTCTCTGAAAAGTCTTAACAGTTTACTCAGATTTGCTGCTAAAGTAGCAAAATCCTAAGGATATATTTACTGAAGAACGACATAAAAATACTGATTATGAGGATGATTTAATGCAGTGTAGGTTTGTGTAAATGTGTGAAAAAGCATTCTGAATGAGTCGGCCTGGATAAAACTGCTGAATCAGCATCTCAGCTCCTCTTGGAGGATGAATTCCCAGTTGAGTTTCAGACCGCACACCACTTCGGTCTGCAACACGGTTACTGTTTGTGTGTTTTGGACATAGTAATGGCTAGATGCCCTGTGTGATGGTAGTTTGAATGAAGTTGGAACGTAACAGTTTATGTTAGAGAAGCAGTCCACTGGAAAAAAACAACAAAAAAACAACAACTTTGAAGTGGACAATCTGTAGGCAGCCTGTGGAGTGGCTGGTGAGAGAGCAATGAGCGGTGACCTGATCACCTTATGAAGAACCTGCTCATGCTGGGATGCCAAAAAAAACAAACCTACGCCAGAGCTGCAGGAGAACCTGCTCTGGGTTCTGGGGGTCAGAGCACCGGTGGCATCTGAGACTAAACAAACTGAAGGATCTGAATGTGACCCAGTTACTGTGTAGCGCGGCGGATCACTGAATAAGATTTGCAGAAGAGGCGAAACAAAAGCGTGCCGTTATCTCAGCACATTACACCCCGCACACCGCTTTTGTTTCAATAACTCTAAAAGGCACAGAGCAGCATAACCGTAAACATTTATCAATATGAAATAAAGTTTAACTACAATTATTGATTTTACTTTAAACTTCTCCCCCCTTCTGTCAGCGTTCAGTTTTTGATTTATGTTCAGGGAACAGTCATTTTTGTAAAGCAATTTCCTTTCTATCCTTCCCCAGTGGGGTTTTCCTAAAATCCCAACCCTTTAAGGACTTCACTTTATACATCATTAATGCTGTAGCTCGAAGGTTTTTATACATTTGGGTGTCAGGGACCACCAGTTTAAAATGATACATTTCCTAAAATAAAAAAGGCAGCTATGGCTTTACACATTAATACACAAAAAAAAATTGTGATTGTCAATTCTTGAGTTTTTTGGGACAACTTCATTGTTTAATGTTCAATCCCCTTCAATTTGTAAAAATAATTGTTAAATTAATCGATTTGTGTTGGGAGAACATGAAGGAATTGTGTGGAATCCAGCATTTTTTACAGTGTAGCGTGGAACATGAGATAAGTGTGACAGTGAAGGAAATGACATTTGGGCAATGGGAGCATTTACAGAAAACAAATTGTGCAATTTGATTGTTTATTTACATATCAATGGGCCTGACAATACAAACTTTCAAAGTGCATATTATCGAAAAACAAAATCTGTGTAAATAGAGAGCATTTTGACCACATTCTAGGGCAAATCTTTTTTTTTTTTTTTAATGCAAAGGAAAAACTGTTCGGTATATAATAATATAAGAATCACAGGAATTAATTAAATTATCTATTTAGCAGAATGAAATATGATTTTATAAAAAAAATTGGTAGTTGTGAAAATAAAGAATGACCAATTGCATAAACAATCATGTCTTCATTGCACATTCTATCTTTAACAGCCCTAAATATATATTTAGCCTTTTTTCCATTTCAATTTCCCTGGACTCCCCATAGTTGAAGGACTCTACCAGCACAAATGCTGATGCCTGTGGGCCACTCTCTGTAACAGCAAAAATCACAAAACAAACAATAGCTCCCATTGCTAAGTTAATGACCAGAATATGAAAAGTTATAAAATTGTTACTTTAGACCACAGCATCTAAACCAGAACAAAATAAATCAGGTTTTTACCCTCTTCAAACATACAATTTCTTAATTCTGCTGATGAATCTGACGAAGCAGCAACTCCACAGAGAAAAATGGAGCGAGGCTGGCTGTCATAGGACGTTGGGACATGTCTTGTCACTTTTCATCACGTCTCATTTAAACGTGCCTCATTTGCCAGTGACATTGTGAACTAAGAAAGGTAAATCTTCGAACATCTACCAGTGTGTGGGCACATTTGTGACGTGTGCATATACTCTATGTGGTAGGTGTCAATGTGAGCATGCTGACAGCCAGCATGTGCGTTTTCATAAGATTGCGGACGTCCATCCGTCCGTCTGCTGAATTGAGTCATGTGTGTTTCGGTGCATGCGGGACATTGCTCTCCTTGTATGTCAAGCGTTGCCGTGGGCTGTTATGACCTCACTGTTAGTAACCTGCAGGAATGAGAGGCGCACAGCTGACATCACCCTTCTCTCCCTCTCTTTTTCTCACCCTCTTCCTCCTTCCCTACATCTATATTTTCTGACATGCGTAAAACGCATCAGACCTTTCTGAGTCACCAGCTTACAGAGAAACGATGTGAAATGAAGAGAAGATAGTTTCCATTCAGTCCTTTAAAGCAGTGTTTCCCAACCCTGTTCCTGGAGGCACACCAACAGAACATATTTTGGATGTCTCCCTTATCTGACCCATTAACTTCAAGTTTTGGAGTCTCTTCTAATTCTGTTTGATTAAGAAGAGGTTGAAAATGCTGTTGGTCTTCAGGAACAGGGTTGGGAAACACTACTTTAAAGGGAAAATGTACCCAGAAAATTTAAAGTCTGTCATCCTTTCCTCGCCCCCTCCACCCAAAAAAAACTATAAGCATTTCTTTCTTTTGTGAAACCCAAAATGTGAAATATTTTAGGCTGCAGAAGCATCATAAAAGTGGTCCATCTGACTCGTGCACTGTATTTGAAGTCGTACGGTATGCAGTATTTGTGTGATGAGCAGTCTGAAATTCAAGCCAGTCACTGATGATGTTCCTCTGGTGGGCTGTTTTCCACTGTTAAATGGATCATTGAGTCTGCGAGTTGAACTAAAGCGCTGAATCAATCTGAATCATTCAGAACAAACAATTCAGAGTGGATCTGGGAACTGGAGAAAATGATTCATTGTTAAGATCTTCGCATGAAACATTTGTTTATGAATTGAGGATTTCTTAGGCACACACACAGTTTATTTCAGATCGTTTCTCACACAGGTCTCACTGGTTTCAGTTGCTCCTGTTTTATGTACATAAATAAAGCCACTGCACCTGTATCTCATTTAACATTGTTGTAGTGAATAAATTTCAAAAACAAAAATGGCCCATCTATTGCTGCATATTACATTTTATATGAATTAGAAATCATAATTCATTAAAAAAAAAGTTTAATTATTATGTGAACTTATTAACATTAACCTTCACATTTAAACTAATATACATATATTCATAATATAAATAAGCATTAAAAGGATAGTTTGCCCAAAAATGAAAAATCTGTCATCTTTTATTTATTCTCCACTTGCTCTAAACCTGTCTGAGTTTCTTTCTTCTGTTGAACACAAAGGAAGATATACTCAAGAACGTTGGGGGGAAAAACAGCAATTGACTTCCCTTTGATTCCTACTATGGAAGTCAATGGCTGCTTTTTTTTCCCAGCATTCTTCAGAATGTCTTGTATTTTGTTTAACAGAAGAAAGAAACTCATAAAAGTTTAAAACAACTTGAGTGTGAGTAAAAATTGGTAAGGAAATTTTCATTGTTGGGTGAAGTGTTTTAGTTGATTTATTTGAATCATTTTAATATTCAATGCATTTAAATGTACTATTAATAATTAACCCGTAAGTGATGTTGGGAAAAGTGAATCATTTACACAGTTTCTGTTTCATGCGATTGACCGTTTACTGCAGACGTCACTCTTTTGAGGTGCAAACTCTGGATCAAACCCTGCATTGACCGAGCGGGTTTATACGGAGTGCTGTAAAACCTGAGCCCTGTGTTATTTTTTTATTATCATATTTGGTCTTGTCATCTCTAAATCTTCTCTGACGTTTGTTTCGGCTTGTTCGGCTAGCTTTGTGTAACAGACCTCTATTATGATACCTTTATGGTGCTTTGTCATTTTATAGCTTGACTCCTTTCTTTATATTAAAAAGATGGTTAGAATATTCTTTAAAAAAAAAAATCATTCTGGTTTAGAACAACGTGAGAGTGAAGAAACAATGACATGATTTAAATTTTTGAGTGAATAATCCTCAATTCATTTGCCATCTAACATTATGAACCACTTATACGACAAGTATTAACTAATGATTATTCATTTTGGTCATTCATTAAATAAGTGGTTCAGATTTAGCCTGAAAATGCAAAATCCAAAAATTGTTATGTAATCCATATTACTGGTTCAAGCTATAGGCATATGACTGCAACCAAAACAACACAAAATGTGGGCTACAGGACCATATGGCCTTAGGTGCATAGTGTTTCTTTACAAAGTGACTTTCCCAGCTACTGGCCTAGCATAAATAATATAGCATTTTTAGTCGTTTCTCACAGATGTGTGTGAACGGGGATCCTTTTTATCTGTACACAAATCTTTAGAAAACGCAAAGAAATATCTTTAGCTGTGTATCCAAATCCATCCTCTCACTTTTTTACCACATCAGCCTCACGTTTATCAGTTTTTCCCTGAAGGGCCAGAAATTCATGACTGTCTGGTGTCTAACACACAAACGCTGCAACCACAATCCTCTCTTGAGAGGAAGAAAAAAAAAAACCCAGAAAGACAACAGAGAAGCAAACTGATGCCTCAGATATTTCCTTCCCTCTGTTCAATTAAACATTCCCCCATCTGCCACTTTGGGTTGTCTGAGGCCCTCTGAAATATTGAAAGTAGTTGTTAATGTGATTGTTTCTCCTGACTCTGTTTGAAACTGTTAGATAAAACGCTCTGGAATGTGTGTATTATTAACATCTGAAATGTGTTGTGTGTGTGCGCGCGTGCGAATGTGTGTATGTTTATTTGAGTGCGTGTGTGTGTGGAGGAGGGCAGATTCGTTCTGCTGTAATGGTTCTGTGCCAAATCTTTTTCAGACCATTCAATCTCTGTTCATGTGCCATACTGATAAATTTATGGAATAAAAGATGTTCTTTTTTTCACAAAATGAGTATTGAACTGTGGGTGGTTATTTTGGATGTTTTTCATGTCCAAAACAGGATCAAACAAACAACGAATGCAAAACGGGGGATGCGAGAACACAAGTGTGTGCGTGTTTGTATGTCTGCTTGTATGAATTTAGATGCACATTTTGAAGTCGACAAGAAATGATGCTTGCTGCCAATTTGAATTTAGTTATTAAAAATGTACATGTTTCTTAGTGAAACATGATATTCTGTGGGGGTAAAAAAAAAAAAGACGGTGTGATTTGATAGGTACCCATTGGGATTTTATGAAAAGTGAAAGCAAAAGCCAAGAATAAACTAATTTTTATCAAAGACTAGACAAAAGTTGGAAAGTTATAATGATTTGTGGCAAAAATGCCTCCAAAATGAACAAAAATACTCTACAAATTCATGATTAGGGGGCAAAATTGTTAAGGCATTCGCAATTAATGCAAAATGTGGAAATGAAAGTGTCAGTTCATTACATTTAGTTCTGCACACATAGCATCACATTTCTTTTTAGTTTTTCCTTTCTTTTTTTTTATTACAGTGCTTAGGTTTATAACCAATCACGCAACAAAGAGCTGATAGAATGAAAGTAAGATTTGTTTTACAGCAATGGTCTTTTTATTTAAAGAAAATAAATGTGTTAAAGAACTTAACTTGAGCAAATATAGAAAAAACAAATTGCAATCAACTGCAACCATTTTAAGGATTTCATTTTAAAATACAAATAAGTGTGAATGTGTACATAATATGTTGAAGGCACAAAACACCAAATGGTTCTTGTCTATTCACACTTAGTTATGAAGTGTCTTTGAAATAGATTTGACAAATTCAGCAGATTGCATCAGAGGACACAACTATTGGTCATTTACATTTCTATCTTTAAATATAAATTTTGCTATGGAATTCTGCACATGATACATGATTCTGTGTATAATACAGTGGTTCACCCAAAAATAAAAATACCCCATAAGCCATCCTCAATGTAGATTCCTTTTTTATGCCAGACAAAAACAGCAGTTTTAAACTTATACTGGCTCTTCCATGTTGTATAAGGGCGTTGAATTGTGGCTTTTATTTTGAAGCTTCCAACAGTGCATAAATCTGTCCTCAAACTAACCCATACGCCACCAGGGCCTGTACCATAAAGCTGGATTAGCTGGCTAACCATTTAAGTTTCACTTAATTTGCACCAATTTTGGGTTTTAAGTAACATGAAGGCAGCTCGACTTTAATCACTCTTTGTTGCCATGGTATTATGAAGCAGCTGCACTACATTATATGATACCTAAAACCCAGAATTGGTACAAACTATGCTGAAAATTAATATGGCTTCATGCATTTTATAAAGGGCATTGATTTATAAAAAAAAAACACAACACAATTACAAATCACTGACCTCTGGCGATGACCAAATGCACATTATGTGCGACTGGTGTATGTGACTTATCACGCATTTAAAACAATTCATGTGTTTGTCTGACAGAAAAAGTCTCAAATACACAGGATGAATTGAAGGTATGGAAAATATGGGGTAATTTAAATGTTTGGGTGAAGTACTCTAACTTATGACGCAAAATGTATACTATGCTGGATATTTGGATTTACTATTGTGCAAAAAAAAAACATGGGTCAGAACTGTCAGCTGTTTGCGAACCAAATCTGCCAAAAAGGAGCAAAAGCGAATTCTTAATTTGTGGACAGGATATTTTTCCCCCTCATTTCCATTATGGCTTACCTCACACTGTAAAACATAAATCACTGTGCTGAAATTCAAGTTTACTATCTAAAAGTTTACTAACAGTAAAGACCTGCCTCCTTAGATTTGATTGATCGTCTCAGTCATTTTGACAATGATGAGCGTTTTTAAACCACTGAGACACACCAACCCAAACATAACTCTTTAATAAATAACAACAGAATCAACATCAAATATCTAATGTCTGCATCTCTGGCTGTTTCGCCTCTGCACTGATGTATCACATGCATTAAGACAGTTAACCGTGTTCATCGTGATCTCATGTTGGCATGAAACATCTGCCTCGAGGATTGGTGTGAGTTTATGGGTGTGTCTCAAAAATGAATTGGTGTGTTGTGTGTGTTTAGCAGCCATTATGTCAATGTGTTACCACAGCTTTGACACTAGAGCGGTGACTTGTTAGCTGCGGGGTGTTTAGGTTGACCCTGATGGCTGACCTCCGCCTGCGCTCTGTGTGTGTGTATGTGTGTGTATAATGATGTCTAGCCTGAAGTCTACATGTCTCTTGTGCTGGGTGATGGTTTGCTATGGGGTCTGCATCTGAACAATACTGACTCACGGTTACAATTATTGACTAACCTTAGGGTGTGTGTATTGGTATACGTGTATGAGGGTGACATTGCGATTGTGCTCCTTCGCATCTAGTTGCGTTTTGAATACTTGGTACAAAAATGAGGGACATGCAGAACCTTCTTACAGAGTGGCACTGTGCTCTGCACGCTTCTGCATAAAGGTTTCGGCTGACGTTTCATTCCACTCCAATGGTGGACTTTATCATCACATGAATGTGTGCATATGTTTATGAGCTTGCATGTCTTTATGAAGGCAAAGCTGAAAAAGGTCAACCAAAAGCCAGCTTAGGTGGAAAATCTAAAAAGAATAATAATTAAATGAATAATAATAACAAAATTGTATATATATATATATATATATATATATATATATATATATATATA
>CAIGQV010016547.1:12498428-12520573 GCA_903798115.1 Danio jaintianensis | reverse complement strand
TGCAATTTAACTATTAAAGTTGACATTTACAGTTTGTTTCGACATTTATTTTAAAAACTGGTCTATGATAATTTTATCTATCTTCATATAACACAAGTAAGAGAATATGGTATGTTCATTATGTTTTACTATGAAATGAGGTTTTGTCTATTTAAATCATTACATTATTGAATTACCCTTCGTCAGCCCTTAATTGGCTGGAATATTATTTTTTATTACTTGACCTGCAGGACCCATTGATTGCCTGTTATTCACACAACACTACAGATTGTTTTTCCTGGGTCTGTGCTATTCTCTTTGCATTGCATTGTTTGCAAAACAAGACAATACATTGCTTATAGCATTCTTTCCAGTTAAAATACCATAGTAATTCCACAAATGTGTAATTTTCTGTGAAGTACCTTTGCTCTATGAAAATAGTCTGATGTTTGAATATTGTAGTAGTTTACCATAGTGGGTTTTGTACAAATGGTTTAAAAATGTAAACTTTCACATTAATCAAACAAGCTACAAAAACCTGATGTGAAGAGTTTTAAAAATGTCCAGCACTGAAAAGAGTACTGAAAAGTCATACCCAAGTAAAAGTACCATTACTTGCCAAAACAAAATGTAGTGCAAGTATTACAAAAGTATCTGTTGTAATACGAAAAGTATGAGTAAAAAAAGTACCCCTTTTAAAAGTACTCGAGTGTAGTGAGTATTAGGCTTGGAAAATTGTTCCACCTTATTGACCTTATTCTGCAATACAATTCAGTTGCCTATGGAAAAAAATGCAGAAAATGGTCAAACTACTTGCTTTACAAACAAGTGTGTTCATGACTACACATAAAAAGTAAAATAGAATAAGAAAATATAAGTTTGCAACATCGAGCAGCATAACAAGCTGTTTTTGACGTCTAAAAATCAATGGAAGTGAATGAGACAGTCTCGAGTCAAAGTTTCCTATGGCGGCGCCTGCTCGTACGTGAAGAAAAGCCATTTTCTTTTAAGGGTGTTTCTAAATGCAAGTTACTATAGGATTTCATGGTATGGACTATGGATTTCAAAATGTGAAATTAATTTAATGAACACATTATATTAATATAGTCACCTATAATAAGCAGAGAGAAAGCATGTTAACTTAAGTGTTAACACTTAGGTTATATACTTTGATCTCTGACTAATGATTGCACTGTAAACCAAGCTCATGCAGCACTGCTAGAATACAAGCAATTTGTGAATGTATTTGAAAATGTAACATTCTGTAGTGCAGTTAGTTATTTTTAAGGCCATTTAGTGATTTCAGTCATCATACAGTACACATACTTCATCTTCCCATCAGTGACATGCAATCTAAACAGTCTCTTGGTCATTGCGTGAACAATTTTAATGCTTCACTGTACATGTTTCCTGCATTTATAAAGTGTCCATGTCTTCAGGTCAGTTTGTCTGATGCGATTTTTCTAAATAACGGGACTATTTTTTCTTATCTATGGTGATTGGCTAAGTAAAACAATTATAGTGACTGTACTTTTACTTCACTATTTTCCTTCAAACTTCACATACAGCACTAACAATGTACTCAAGTAAAAGTACATATTTTTAAAACTACTTATAATTCCAGAAAAACGACTAAGTTCCCCTTCATATGGGAACTCCAACGTGCGTCTGTTAACAGACTACGGGAGTACTTCAGACGACCAATCACTCTGAAGAGTAAGAAAACGGGCCAATGAATGCCAAAATGAATTGGCAGAGCTCAGCTCCACAGCTGACAGTGATTAGCCATTAGTGCTATATAAGCTGCCAGCTGAGAAGCGAGCACTAAAATTTAGCTTTCAGAGCCTCTCACGAGACTGAAGACACTCTATCTGCCAACCTGATTTCAAGACTGAAACCAGTTTACTCACCAGTGCGGGAGATGACGCGACAGCGGCAGTCGATCTGGGCTTCCTGTCCCCTGGGCGTTTCGCTGGTGTGCAATGCGTCACGGTTCTCCAATCAGACATGATGGCTGCGCTTCCTGGGCTGCTTCGGTGGTGTGGCTGGAAATGGCTTGTCCCCCAGTCTCACCGCCGGACCGACTAGAGGTGTGGCGTGCGGGTTGATGCAAGATGAATCTTCCAGCTCCCGTCCACTTCTTCCCAGCGAGCTCACGCTGGCATAGAGGGCGTCCGCCTCCCCTGATGGCGAGGCAACCAGTGGGTACGAAGCTATTCCTCAGGTGGTTGGCGCCGCCACCTGGAGGGGTAAGCTGAGACCCCCGTGCAAGGCGGGTGGGTTTTCTGTGTCTCTCATGGCCAGAGCCCACACCGTTGCAGGCCATGCCACTTCTGCCCTGCACCACGGCACCTGCTGTGCTGCACAGGGGCGGTTCTTCCCCAGGCTTATGCGTAAGCACCGCACGGTGGTCGACTATGCTCTCATGACCTTCAAGTCGGCCGCCCGTGCCCTGGGGAGGACGATGGCCACACAGTGGTCTGGAAATGCCACCCTTGGCTTACCCTGGCAGATATGCGCCGCACCGACAAAGTACGCTTTCTTGGTGTGCCTATATCCTAGGCAGGCCTACTTGGCGATACCGTCGGGGACTTTACCCAGGAGTTCCACTGGCTAGTGAAAGCCCCGAGCCCCCCCGCAGGAAGTTGATGCTCCTGTCATAGGTCGCCGTAAAGTCCAATAATCGGACCGCGCAGCGAACCTAAGGCGGGCCACTTGGAGAGGAGGAGAATTGTTTTTTTTCCTCCCTCTGGGTGTGGAAGCTCAATTGCTGCCAGTATGGGACGCACTGCCTTCCAGCTCTCAGCTTTGGTGCACTTCGCCACAGGCTTTGAGGGCGCCAGAGGATGAGCTCCTTTCTCGCACCTCCAGCCACTCCGCGGGATCCTGGGAGGAAGGTAAGCGTCAATCTCTTATTTTCAGTTCTTCCTCTGGACGCTCTGCTTCCCGGGGTGAGCACTCCCCATCCCGAAGCTGCCCCTCCGCGGGTAGGTCAGCGATTGTTCCGGTGATGCTGCTCGTTCGGACTGTCAGCCTGGTTAGCGCTGCTCAGCCCGTCGTAATAGCTTACACGGATGGTCAGACTCGGCTGTGCATTTCAACGCATTGTTGGCCTCCTGAGTTCACGGGTGTGTATTTAAGCGGTCATCGCTATGCCACCCCTGTCTCGCGTGAGAAGATTGTTATCCACCTGGCAAAGGATACAATCATGCATGGCAGTAAATGGTCCTCCCCTTCGGGCTCTCCCTGTTCCATGCGTGGAGGATGCCCTGTGCCTCTTTGGCGCACGCGCATCGCCATTTTTGATTATTCATTGACTGGGTTAAATTTTTTCAGACCTTTGAATTAGCCGATTATGCATAGGGACCTGGTGCTCTGGCACCTCGGCCTATTAGGGTTTCGGGTCAACCGAGAATGAGAAAGCTCTCCCCCGGCCAGAGCTTCTCTCATCTCGGGTTAGAGCTGGACCCAGTCTCCGTCACAGTGCGCTTTTAGCGCGCTGGGCTAGTGCTGCCCTGTCCGTTTAATTCCGCAGTTATAGTGGTTTCACTGAAGTTTTTCAGAGGCTCCTGGGGCATATGACATTTTGTAGCCGCTATCACGCCGCTCAATTGTTCATATGAGACCACTTCAGCACTGAGACCACTTCAGCTGGTTTCGCGATCGGGTCCCCAGATGGGCATGGCGCTCGGAGACGCACCGGGTGTCCATCATTACGCTGTGTCTCCGCACCTTCAGCCCCTGGATGGACCTTGCCTTCTTTGGGCCTGGGTGCCCTTAGAACAAGTGTCCTGTCATGCTGTCATTCTGACGGATGCTTCCAGTACGGACTGGTGGGCTGTGTGTATCGAGCATGCAGCTGCAGGTTCGTAAATCGGACTTCGGTTGCGTTGGCATTCAATTATCTGGAGTTGTTGGCAGTGTTTCTCGCTCTCTGCCGGTTCCTACAAGTACGGGAGGGGACACACGTGTTGGTTAGGACGGCCAGCACGGCTGCGATAGCCGCATGTCTCAACTCCAGAGGAGCAGATGGCGAGCAAGCTATGCGGCTTAATAGCTGTGCGCCGTTCATATCCCATACGAGCTCTACCGTGCCAGCTTACATGCTCTCACGACAGTTACGTTTCTGGGAGAATGGAGACTCCACCCCGGCACAGTCCAGCTGTTATGGGCACGCTTCAGAGAAGCCCAGGACATCCTGCCGCTTCTCCCAAGAGGCCCTTCGCCAGCTGCTTTCCCTGCTCTGCACGGATGCGCTGGCTTTCAGCTGGCCCCGGGTTTACGCAATGTGTTTTTCCCCAGTGAGCCTGCGCGCACAGAAACTGTGCAAGGTCGGGGAGAGTAGGTGCGGGTCTCGCTTGTTGCGCCTCCTTGGCCCAAACGGACCCAAGTTTCCAGACTCACACTCCTTGTGATGGCCCTCCCTGACGAATTCCCCAGAAGAAGTACACCTTTTTCTGGGACGGGCACCCTCTGGCACCCGCGCAGCGTTCTGGAACCCCCACGGAGGGTTTCTAGACAGAGAGCAGTGGACTTAGGTGACCTATCAGTAGATGGTTAACACCGTCACTCAGGCTAGAGTACCCTGTATAGGCAAGCCTATGTCCTGTAGTGGAGTCTCTCTGAGAAGAACCCCGGACATGCCAGATTAGTGTTGTGTTTTCTTCCTTCAGGATAACTGGAGCGCAGGCTGTCACCCTCCACACTGAAGGTTTGGCGTGCTGCCATCCCCGCTCTCTGTGGGGCGGCGGATGGTAGCGCGCTGGGAAAGCATAACCTTATCAGCCGGTGCCTCAGAGGCGCGTAGCGCGAGATGGTTTATTCCATCCCCGCCCCCGTCTCTTGCCCTCTCGGGATCTCTCTAGCTTCCCTACCCGTTAACCAGCTTATCATATGTAGCACTCCCCCTTCATAGGGCTAGTCCATATGTCCTTATTGCCATCAAGTCTCCCCTCTTGGGTAGCAGGTGGTCTCCGCAGCGTCCTCCCCCTTCGAAGACTGCCACGCTTTCCCAACGTACTGTCGTATTTCTAAAATCCCTAGACTATATTAGCTAGGTAAAAGCACATTTACAACCCCCGATCTAAATTGTAATTATTCCCATGTAATGGTAATTTGTTGGGCCTAGGGGACTTTGGAAGGTTGCGCTCTTGGTGATGCTTGTGCGCTCACGCTATGCTTGGCAAACTTCACATCAGGAGCGTGACGGGCTTAGCTGCTGTGGCGTTTTTCATACAGTCTCCCGTAGTCTGTTAACAGACGCACGTTGGAGTTCGCATATGAAGGGGAACGTCCTGGTTACGTACGTAACCAGGACGTTACAATAGTTTGAGTTTTTGTTATTCGTTACTTTACACCACTGAAATGGACCAAGCTCTGCCACCCTCCTCATGTTATTGGGATGGAGTTTAGAGGAGGAGACTGAGAGGTCTTGATAATGCAGATGTGACCCACAGCTCACACAGGGTGCCTGAACCACAGTCGCACTGCATGAATTATGCAAGCAGCTTAACAATCCCCACACTCCCCCTCACACCACACATACTGTACAGTACATACTAGTGCTACCACAGCCTCAGCTGGGCTATGTTTTCATATTGTCTGGAAGCATTGTAAACATTCTGCATGCTCAGAGACCCAATGTTGCGGACTGCACAGCATCCCTGAATCCTGGATCATTGTTATGTGCCTCCAAACATTGTATATGCAATGGTCAAGGTCTGGTCAAATCAACAAAATTCTAATCAAAACCAAAACTCCAAGTCATGCAGTGTCAGTCAGTTCAGAAATGCTTTTCTCTTTTTATAGCTACACTCTAAACAACAACAAAGATGGAGTGATAATTTAGTGCAAGCAGTCTTTAATTTTCCCATTTCAAGTGAATTCAAGCTGGTCGCATTTTTGTGTGTGTGTGTGTTGGTTTTGTGTTTAGTATCGACCCTTGTTTCCACTCTTGAACTTCATAAACAGAACAGCTCTCACACTAAAAACTACATCCTACGTCTGTTGAACTTTATAATTAATAAATGTGGCAGCTGTTCTCTGTAGTTTTTGGGTTGCAGTTCAGCCGAAAAGAGGTCATCATTTTTTTCACCCTCAAATCATTACAATATTTTATTTCACATTATGTTTTTGTTAATAAATGCAACTCAATTTATTCACTGTATATATGGTGTATGCATTCTTGTTTATAATTTACACGCACACAAACAATTGAAATATATAGCTGGTGACAACATCACAGTTAACCAAAACTAAGATAAAGCAAATAATCGATCACTTAAAATAAAATAAATATTAACTGGACAAATTTAAGAAGAAAAATTATGTAGACATTAAAATTCTACTGTATTTGTTTTCGTTACTTGATCATATTTTGTTTTGTGACCTCCCCTAAATATGGTTTTGTTCTAACATGTTTAGAAGAGTACAAGTCATATGGCTTTAATGGGTCCCTTTTATTATTTTTGGAGCTTCACAGCGCCTGGTCACCATTCACTTTTATTGCGTGGAAAACAAGCAGATGTGAAGCCCCTTATTTTTTTATTCCTCAGGGGAAGTAAAAGTCATGCAGGAATGGAACTGAGTAAACATTTTTAGGTGAACTATTGCTTTAAGAAGATATTAGATTCCCTGTCATAAACTTTGCATTACTGCTGCCTTTTTAGTCCTGAGCAGAGTATCATTTTCACTCTGTGAGCCTTAAAACCTGTCTATCTTTCACAGCCCAAGCTATAAGAAATTAATGCAGCTGTAGCGTAGGTCAATACGGGTGTTTGATCTCTGTGCTGACTTAAGCTCTATCCCTTCCATATGCCATTCCCCCAAACAACCCCTCCTCGTCTCCCAATCCGCTCTGCACTCGTACAGTGGAGACCCAGGCTAATCATCCATCCCATAACTACCCTTTCAATCTTCCCCCCCCAGCAAACCCTTGGCCCACTTTATCCTTACCTTTACATGACAGTTCGTCTCAGTATATTCATAGGCTTTTCTGTCATTATCCAGCTCTGTCCTCTGATTCTGGTGTGTCATCATCTCGTTCCCCTTCTCTCCCCTTTGTTTGTCCTGTAGAAGGACATTTGTTTTCCAGTGGGGAAGAAGAAAATCGACGCTGAAAGATGAGTTATTGATTGCAAAGCAGGGAGCATGAGTGAGTGAGTGAAGGAATGAAAGACAGGATGATAGTTGGAGGAGTTAGTACAATGGCACATCAACAACATAACAGCCATCTAATGTCAGATGCACTAAATCCAAATGTTAGGCTTTCATTAAGGATGGTTTCACTCCTGGCTTGCTGTTTAGAAACAGGACATGTTTTTTTCTTGATTTTTTTGCATGATTTTCATAAAACTAACCTAGCAAATCGGCACCAAAATCAGTCTGAAAAATAACTATGGTGGTCTCACCTTCGTAAAGGGTTAGTTCACTCAAAAACGAATATTAATGTTATTAATTACTCGCCATAATGTCGTTCCAACCCTCTGAGACCTTTGTTCATATTTGGAATACAAATTAGGATATTTTAGATGAAATCTCAGTGCTCTCTCGTAATCCAAAGACAACAAGGTTCCTGACATGTTCAAAGTCCAGAAAGGTTTCCAAAAACGTCATTAAAATAGACCATATTTCTTCAGTGGTTCAATCAGAATATGAATCAAGCTATCAGAATACTTTTGTGCACACATAAAAAAACAATAATGACTTTATTCAACTATTTCTTCTGATTTTCATTACAGAGTACATTTTCATGTGTTGTGCATGGCTATGCTTCTAACGCATTACCTCAGATGTGCCTGTGCTTCTTTTTAAACCCATGCACTTTTTCTGCAAAAAGTTGAACACCTGTGCCTGTGTGAACAGCATATTTTTGAATTTACCAGTAAAGTTGTTCCAGTCATTTGAAGACAATTTACTGCTATTAAGCCACGAGCTATGTTTCCATCCAAAAATGCGAAATAACTTTATGCGCTAAACTGGAATATCGCATAAAAGATGTGCGAATAAAGCAGCGTTTCCATCCAACGAGTCAAAGAGAACAAAATCGTCACTTCCTGATTAAATGGCGCCAAATATCAACAGTAAAAACGGAATTTGCTGAGGTAGGAGAAGCTGCGAGAATCTTTTCTTCATTTAAAAAATGACTTGCGCCTCAGAAGGCAATGCTGACGCGCAGTGAACGCGTGGCGGCGTTTGAAGGCGTGACACGCGGAGCACAGACGCTCTTAACAATTCTGGAGGTCATTAATAATAAAATAACACTAATACTGAAATGCTTAAGGCATTTTAGAATGACCAAAACAACATTTCAGATGTTTTACAATGTGGTCAGCCTGCTGGTTTGTCCATTTACACACATTTTTATCATCACATGATCTCTTATAACCAAATCACATGACCTTTTTTTAATGCGCATACTGGAATTTGTTCGGTAAAAGTGTTTCCATCGCAGTTTATGCGCATCTTTTCTTATCGAATAAAAAGTTTATCCTACTCAGTTATGCGCATACATTTTTTTATGCGCATTTCCTAAATTTATGCGCATCTTAGCGTTTCCATCAACCGATTATTTATGCGCATATCCAAAATGCGCATAAAAATAGGTGGATGGAAACGTACCTTGCACCCCATTGACTTCCATTCATAGGTATGAGAATGCACCAAACCGGAAATCGTAAACACATGTAACAAGTGTTGCATGTCGCTGCTTTCCAAAGCACGTCATGATTTTGTATGTATGATGCGATCCTGCATTAACATCTATGTTGATCCTGGAACATAATTTTTGCTCAAAAATGTAATACATACCTATTCCCTACCCCTAAACCCAATCATAACTGTAAATTATTCCCAAAATTAGAGGGGAATAATAGTTGGATAAAAATCATGTAGAAGTGCATAAACCTAAAAACCTATTAATCCAGGAACATGTCCTACTTGGTGAAATCAGGTTGGCGGCGTTCCAAAGTTCAAATTTGGTGAACTCTGACATGCAAATTTGTGTCGTGTATGAGACAAACAGAAGATCAAAATGTGACCTGACAGAATTTCTCATGATCAAACTTTAGTGTGACCAGTTGAAAATTGGTTGGAAGCATGCATTTTGGAAACAAGTCCTTGATTCTTACGCAAACTGATCAAATAAATGTAACGAAGAATACTACAATAAGCACATGGAGCTGCTGTCTATCCTTTCTGATGGATGACTGATAGGAGCAAAATCCTGGAAGATAAACTAGTGTGCTCTGACCAAAGAGATGAGTTTACTTGTATATGACAAAATTTTGCCTTGTGAAAGTGAACCGAGAGGGAAATTGAAACAGTAGCAGGAGTGAATCTTTTAAAGTAAGTTTAAAAAAAAAAAATAAATAAATAAATAAAATCTATGCAGGTAGGTACAGAGGTATTTGTAACCTAGTAACTGCAAAAAAAAAAACATCAGTGGAAAAAGCCAATTAGTCACATAGGTTTAATATTCAATAGAATGTCACAACTTATTCGGCAAGTTTTCACATTCAAGGCACAAAATATAATTTTGTAATTTTCAGAGCGCCAACAAACCAGGTGTCCAACGAAGCATTTTTCCACTGCAGAACCGCCAGCTAAGCGTTTTTTCGTCATTGGAAGCACAACACTGAATGACAATAAATGTCAGCTGCGTAGCCAGACGCTGATTTCTCAGCATTTTGTACCCACTTTGACAGTTGGAGAAGCGTTTGTAGAGGATGGTTTTTAGAACAGCACTTGTTTCCACAGCACTAAACCAAAAAATAATGATTTGGTGGACACGCAGCCTAAGGCAAAGCAAAACGAGACTGTGAACTAATTGCTGATTTTGCAGCACGAAAGCAGCAGAGCTTTTATTATGCCACAGCCAACCTCTCCTGGTTCTTCCAGTCATGACCATGTAGGGAAGAAGTCGTGCTGGTTTATCATACTAAATACACTTATAATTTGTTATACATAAAGGATTTTCAAGGTGATGAAAACAGCTACGGTAACATTTGAAAAAGGCAAACAATCTACAGGTCTGAAAGCGCCCTAAATATTATTAATAGTGTATTATGGTTACATAAAAATCAGTCTGTGCATATGCGGTCTATGACTAAAAACAGTCTCACAAAAAATATGCACGAGACAGCTAAATTTACATGTCTCCTGGTTCACACCTCCAACAGACACAAGATCATTTGAGGTGATGAGAAGATACTTTCAAAAAACAACAACAACAAAAAACAACAACAATGCTTTCTCTTTGCAAATGATCTGCAATTAAGGATTTGAGAAACAGAGGGAAAAAAAAAAAAAAAAAAAAAAAAAAAAGTACTTCAGTGCAGAAATGACAAAACGTCAGGTTACATCACAAATGTCACCACGGTCATTGTTGCTATCGGAGATATGCTGTTTCCATGGCACTGAGGGGCTTGAGGATCTGTGTGCTCAGAGTTCAAAATAATTTTTCTGGGTACAAGCGTACAGAAATGAAAGGCACTCAACGAAAATGATCTGTTCTTACTGACGCCATATACAGTACGTGTTAAACGCATCTCTGTGTGTCAAGGCGGTGTTATATCTTAGTCATGTGCACATTTACAGAAACGCTTGCATGCATGTTGATGTTTTTTTAGATCAATACGTATGTTCACATTCAACATAGTGGTGTGTGGTGCACATAGCTGACTGGGTTGCAGGTTGGACTCATTAATGCACACATGAAAAATAAATGTACTTACAAATGGAGCCTTCATGCTCGGCTTTAATGGACAGCTCATTTGTCTTTATAAGGATAATTCAGCCAAATTACTCATAGCTTACTCATGTCTTTTAAATACATTTAAAAAAAATAAAGGGTTGATAATTGGTTCTTAGATTATTTGTATTCTTTGCACAAAACAGAACAGACAAAAAATGATAATTAAATTACAATAAAGAACCTTTTGTTGAATGTAAAGTTTCCATGGATGTTAAAGGTTCTTCATGGAACCTTCAAAGAAAATAAAGAATCCTTATTTTGTGTCTTACTGTGTAAGACAATAAAAAAAGTTGTATAAAAAAATATATACATTAATAAATTTTCAATATTTCCCAGTGATGGGTTGCAGCTGGAAGGGCATCCGCTGCGTAAAACATATGCTGGATAAGTTGGTGGTTCATTCCACTGTGGCGACCCCAGATTAATAAAGGGACTAAGCCGAAAAGAAAATGAATTAATGAATGAATTAAATTCTCACTATTCTAATAAAATGTTTATAAATATAAATATAATATATAAATATAATAATATAAATAATATAAATTTTATGACTATTGATACAAAAATTTAATCATATTATGCATTACAACAACAATTAAAATAATTTCTAATAGGAATTGTTGTTGGAATTATTATTATTAGTAGTAGTAGTACAGTAGTACCACCACCACCACCAATTGTACAACAATCATAACATTGTTTAAAAATGTCCAAATAAATACCCAAAATTAAAATAAAATATTATAAATAAATAACATTTATTTTAATTAATTACTACACATCCCCTGTATGATGCTTGATTGATAAACAAACTGAAATTACATGGAAAACATAACCAAAGTTTAATTTGTACCAACATGAGGGTCAATATACCATTAAACCTTCCAATTTCTCATCCGTTTAAGAGGCCATTTCAACAGGTTTCGGGAGGTCACAACAAGCTGCATTCAATTAAATCAGAGATATCAAAGCGCATCCATTTATGGACTAAACCAAGAAAAGCCTTTAGAATGAGACACAAGCTGTGAGGCAGAAGACGATGAATTCTGCATGTAAATACAAATAATACCAATCCAGTACCCGAGCTGATTTACGGGCATGGTTATTTACTCATTCTCTCACACACACACACGTAAAGCATGAACACACTTGGGTTCAGATGAAGTCTGCCGGACTCTAATGAAAGTGCATTATTTATGAAGCGATCTGACAGGGATGCCTCGGCCATTACACCTATAATGGCTCTTTTGGATATTGATGAATACTTGCCTATATTTGTATTCACGTGGGGAACCAATGTCACATCTCCCCGGTTACCCTGGATACCGGCATCAGCTAAATGACCCAACAATAATACCGATAACAATGGCAGCAGTGTTTAAAATGGAGTTTGGAGCCAGTGGGGAGAGCAGACAGGAGGAGAGCGGGATAAACCATGCAGCCGGTAAGAGACAAGAGGAGCAGAGGAGGAGGAGTAAATACACAATTGGTGATCAGTGAAGTAGCATTAGCATTGTTCACACATCCCCAGCAGCCTCGTCTCTCCTTCTCCCCTCCTCCCGCTCTCCTTTTCTTGCTGCAGCGTTGCCTGGCGACCGAGAAATGTGGGAATACCTCCGTCCTTCAGAGAGAGAGGAGCATGAGGAGAGGAGGAAATGCGTGGGGGTGAGAAACAGTCCAGGGGAGAGATGCAAATGGGTCATTTCATGAGATCAGCTGCTTTTCAACTTTTAAAAAAAGAAATCTATAAGCTAAAATAAACCTATGCTTAATATCCAGGAAATGAAGACTTAAAGTGCCCTGTTGTGTTTTTAATGTTACCTTCCATACAGTATTTATGAATCTTTAAAAAAAAAATTTAAAAAGCTAACTTTTAAAGATAAAAAAAAAGTTCAGAGAAGTGCTTTAACATGTGCATTTTTGTACATGTTTGACGAAATCTCAACTGAAACACGAAAAGAGGGTGGGACAGAGTAGCTCCACCCCTTTAAATAAAACAGCCAACAGCATTTAATTTTCATCACAGCTCTGCCACTGAGTAGTTCACCTCAAACACGTCAAGTGAAAAGCAAGGAGAAGCATCATGAAGGGGGTGGGGCATGTCAGATACTAGAGTACATTTGATTGGTCAAGATGTGATGAGAAACTGAAGTATGAGGTGATGTGAAAAAAAAAATCCATTTAGGCAGAGGTGACAAACTGAAAGCTTTGGATGTTTAAATCGATTTTATATTTTCTAAAAGCAAATTTGGTCACTGTTTTGGAGCACACTAGCTTATCCTTAAAATGGACAATACTTAAACTCTTACTAACATCTAAAAAAAAAAAAAAAACTTAAATAAAAGATAAATAAAGTTTCTGTTTCTTAAAATTGAATCTACTCTGAATCAGGATTTTTTTTTGTCCAGCTGAAGTCACAAAGTCAAAAGTTGGGGTTGATCAACTAAAGTTCTTTCAAACTTTTCATCTTTGGACGTGGTTTTGAATTTAGGGTGTTTACGATCACTGAGGGAATGGATCCTTCTGTCAGATATGGTAATGGCCGTTTTGTTTTGGACAGTGCTGTAAGCCAATCACAATACTACAGTTCCCTAATTGGTCTGATTGACCCATCTGACCGAACAGAAGAGAAGGCTGTCAGAAATCTTAAAATGAATCATTTGAGACTCTTTGGAAAAAATTGGGTTAAGAATATATATATTTTTTTATTAAAAGTTGTTTTCTTAGAGGGACTAAAATTAAATTGATGCATCTATTCATAAAGATTAAAAATAAATAATTATATGGCTGTCTATATATATATAGTGGCGACGTGGTGGCGCAGTGGGTAGCACGTTCGCCTCACAGCAAGAAGGTCGCTGGTTCGAGCCTCGGCTGGGTCAGTTGGCATTTCTGTGTGGAGTTTGCATGTTCTCCCCGTGTTCGCGTGGGTTTCCTCCGGGTGCTCCGGTTTCCCCCACAAGTCCAAAGACATGCGGTATAGGTGAATTGGGTAAGCTAAAATTGTCCGTAGTGTATGTGGGTGAATGAGTGTGTATGAATGTTTCCCAGAGATGGGTTGCAGCTGGAAGGGCATCCGCTGCGTAAAACATATGCTGGATAAGTTGGCGGTTCATCCCGCTGTGGCGACCCCAGATTAATAAAGGGACTAAGCCGAAAAGAAAATGTATGTATGTATGTATGTATGTATGTATGTATGTATGTATGTATGTATGTATGTATGTATATATATATATATATATATATATATATATATATATATATATATACACACATACACAAACATACATATATATATATACACAAACATATATATATACACACACACACACACACACACAAAAAAAATGTGAAAACAAATTGAAACAATCATTTGTCATTTAGATTGCCAATAACGTCATAATTTTGGAGGACGATCACACATTAAAGACATTTTTGAAAGATTTCAAATATTTTTTTATAAAAAATAAAAATTGAAGAGATTTTAAAAAGGGGCTTTGTCCAAAATGCAATACACTAAAAAAATACATTGGATAAAACCTGGAAGGCTATATCAAATATCAAGATCCCTGTTACACCCATGTAAAATGCAAAAAGCTCTGAAAAAAAAAAAAAAACATCTAAAAGTAACAGGTTTGACAATTTCAACCAAATTTGCCTAATTTACACAAACACAAAAACACACTGCCAACTTGGAAAGGAGATTTTTGCAAATATAGATTATATTATGTTCGAATAAACAGTATATTTGCACTTTTAAAATGGTAACCAGATTGACATTGGATGCATTGCATTCTCTCTGTAAATCCTCATCATAAAAAAAAAATAAGATTGTAAAAGAGTGAAAGAAACTTTTTTTAACTGGCTGAATACCAGTTGAGAGATGATGCAACTTCCTTGAAGTAACATCACTGGAATACACAGGAATTTAAGGCTACAGGGTTGACATTAAATCAGGGGACACTTATAAAATGATTTATACGTTACATTTATTAAAATAATGTATACTAATGCCAAAAACAATGCTTAGCAATGAGGAACGACACAACATGCACATCATTTTTGTATTTAGCCTTCAACTGGCAAAAATGAAAGGTTAGCTGAAACAGAAAAATTAGTGAGCTGCATTACACATCAGCATAAATACAAATGTAACCATTTAAAATAATATTTAATTGAATTAACGTAATAATATCGATAAAAGCATATAAATCACGCTTGGTTTGTTTGTTTGTTTTTTTAAATAAATGACAAACTTAATGTTGTTAAAATTCTATGTACAATGATTTCATAGGGATGCAAAAAAGGCACTAATTTAGTCAAATGACCTAAATAGGAGAAAAGAGACCTGCCAAAGAAAAGTCAAAGTTGTGCACGGGCAGAAAGGGTTGACATTTTTTGAAGGGAGTCATCGGTGTGACTCAATGCAGGACGCAGTTTCTGTTCCTCAGAGCGTTGCTATATATGTTTATCGGTCTCTCCCTCACATTTCTCACACTACCTCCTCATGCTATGGCGAGGCTGTCGTTACTATGACGACTGGCGGCCTAAAATAGTTAGCCGCTCACCCCCTGGCGCTGTTTTCTTCTCTTACCTCCCCACTACGCCAAAACCTCCGCCGTACTGCTCACTTTTTTTACTGTGGGACGCAATCCGGAGGGGCCTTTCTCTCTCTTTCAGCCTCACTTTACCTTTCTCCTCCCTTCATCCCTGCTCTCCCTGCAAAGATTGCATTCAGATTCATTTTATTGGCAGCTTGTGTTTCCATGGCAACATCTTGAAACCATGGTAACTATTTGAACCGAGCCAAACGCTCTTTCAAAACTGCTGCATTCATTCCCCCTTCTCCCGCTCTCTCTCTCTCTCTCCCTGAGCGTCTAGTCAGCCAGTGAATGTGTATGCATGTGACTGTGGGTATAAATGAGCATGCGACTTGTTTGCATGTGAACGCGCATCTGCTGAAGAACATGTACATGCAGATTCCACAGGTGATTCATCAGGATCAGGTTCCATGTGAACATACATGCGCATGATAAAAGGGGAGTTAGTTCAATATCATCAGGTGTGAAATGTGCTGTCAGCCTTCTGAATGTTAAAATCATTATAACAACATACTGTAAGGCAGGGCATAGTACAGGTCAGAATGGAAAAATCGGTTGCCACACTCTGCCGTTAAAAACAAAAACGATAAATTTTTAGGGTGGTTTATGCTTGTGGAACAAAGCTATTGACAATTATTATTCAAATCAGGAAGTTGCCATTTGGGTGAATTTGTCATGTTTAAACAGATTCCAGTTGAAGGCAAATGACACTGATTTAGACATCAAAGGAACATTATATGCTTTATACTACATTTTACACTTGAATGTGTCAAATGCTTGGTTGTAAATCTGACTGGTTTATTCTAAGCTGTGTGGTTATTTTCAAGCAAAGGCAAAGCTAAAGTAGTTCAGGCAGATTCAGTGGCATAGCGCAAACTGCGTGGGACCTCGCAAGAGTGAAGCAGGGGCCCCTGCAGGGTTCATCATTGTTGAAATTATATTATATACTATTCATTCAATATAATTCATGAACAGCATAGGCTATATCTAGTCAAAATTAATTCAAGTGAAACATACCGGCAGTGAAGGATTTTGTCCTTAAAGTACACATGAACTTGAATTTGCTGAGACTTTTATTAACAGATTATTGAGTAGGGGACAGGGCTTTCTTTTTTCATAGCAAACTAATGGTAAGAGAGGTGTGGTTAAGAATATTGTGGCTGAAGCATCAAACTGACATCAATAGAGAAGGACCACCACTTCAAAAGTGACAGCAAATGATCAGACTGAAGATTCCCTAAACAAACTTTTCTTTTTCCAGTGGATTAACTTGTTCACATAAAGAAGAGCAATGTGCGTTAGCAAAATGAACTGTAAATTGATTCGAAGTTCAAAATAGGCTACTCTATTTTGGGTCATACTGATAAAAATAAGCCATCTTTTGAAACTGTGAATATTTCACCCTTATCCAAGAAAACATTGTGTCTTTGTTAATGAGAGAGAACCTTTGCCTGTTTCTCTGAATTGTGGAAAATATTTCACGTAGGCTTATTTATTTTATAAATGTAATTTTATTCTGGCGGTATTTTTAATGTTCATTTAGTCTAACAACAATCTTTTAGGTTATTTTTTAGGTTAATTATTTATTAATGAGCGTCAGTTGTCATTCAAGGAAGTAACAAAAAAAAAAAAAAATTCTGCAGTGTGTACCCTGCGTGCCCATCTGGTATGCCACTGGGCAGATCAGAATCAGAATCAGAAAGAGCTTTATTGCCAGGTATGTTCACACATACGAGGAATTTGTTTTCGTGACTTTTTTTTAATTTTGATTGATTTTGATAACATTACAGCTCCGAACTAAATATCTAAAGTTGGGGTAACAGTGGCAGTTTTTATATACAAAACTTGGTATAAGATGCATGAATGTACACTATTTTTTTATACACAATATATTCCATCCACTGATAACAATATTAATAACAAAAACCTTACTGGCACTTTTACTATTACTCACTCATATAATACTTATATAAACTTTTGAAGTCAACAAATGGGGTTGCACGGTGGCGCAGTGGGTAGCACGTTCGCCTCACAGCAAGAAGGTCGCTGGTTCGAGCCTTGGGTGGGTCAGTTGGCATTTCTGTGTGAAGTTTGCATGTTCTCCCCATATTCGCGTGGGTTTCCTCCGGGTGCTCCGGTTTACCCCACAAGTCCAAAGACATGTGGTATAGGTGAATTGGGTAAGCTAGTAGTGTATGTGTGTGAATGAGTATATGGATGTTTGAATGAGTGAATGAGTGTATGGATGTTTCCCAGTGATGGGTTGCAGCTGGAAGGGTATCCGCTGTGTAAAACATATGCTGGATAAGTTGGTGGTTCATTCCGCTGTGGCGACCCCAGATTAATAAAGGGACTAAGCCGAAAAGAAAATGAATGAAAGTCAACAAATGCTCTGTAAGCAAAATAATTTGTTTTATTTAACAATCATTAAATAAGAAAATCATTTAAAAAAAATTATTTAACATGTATCTTAGATTTTTCAGGCATAGCACTTGCACAATTTTAAATGGCTGTCATATTTTTTCCATTGGTTTTTGTTTTTTAAACTGTTATTAGCGACACTAGTGGTCATTAAGTGAATTTCAACCAGCAATATATTGCTTGTGCTTGCACTTGTGTACTTATATATATATATATATATATAGTATGTATTGTTAGCAAACGTCCAGTTGGCACTCACACAGATAAGAATGATATTTACATGTAAAAATACACTGCTCCTTCTTAATAACAATATGAACAAAAAAAAGCTTTAAAATATAAAACAAAAACACACACAAAAAAAAAAAACATGAATGTGTTTGCACAAATGCTGCAATTTACCAGCATCATGTTGACGAAGTAATAATAATAATAATAATAATATTTTTAAAAAATTGAGATAGTTTTATTATGAAGTATATTTGCAACTTCAGACTATATAGGTCTGGCTATGGGGAATTAATGTTCTTTGCATGCTGCGTTGACATTACAGTAAAGAAGAGCTCTTTCTACTTTATTTTGAACATTGTGTAAGCTTTTGTTTCATGTGTCAGAGCAGAAGAGAAGCTCTCAGAAGCACACGTAAACATCACATCTTTTTGATTTTCCCAGCAAAAATGTCCCAAGCCCTTCACATAAAATCATGTCTATAGGCTTTCAAAGACAACCTATGAAGTAAGGGAAAGTCTCTTTTTGTGTTTCAAACTGCTCAAACATTGGCAAAATGAATAAAAAATGAGAATGGAACTACATTTTCCTATGATTCAGTTTCATTCTCATTTCAACAATGACCTAAAAGCCTGAAGTAGCTGATTTTGTGTTTGGACATCTCTGTTCACTCCTGTTAAATACCATTAAGTCTAATTTTCATCCCAAGGTTCTGTTTGTTTTTCTGTTTCAGCTTAGTCTCGCCGCCTGGTTATAAATCTAGCATTCATGCATTGTACAGTATCTGGAGAGATGAGAGGACCAGTTATGACCTTTCCACCTCTTTACTAATTAACATGTATGAACTCTTGCTCTACAGCATTAATGATTAAGCATGAAGGTGTACTTGAACTCATTGTCCCAGCTGCAGGATAATGAATGGGGAACAAGAATGTCCCCAGAGTTATGAGTCTTGTTCTAGGACAATTACACAACAGTTTTTTTGAACTAACTAAATATGCATTTTATAACTTTGAGCATGCTGAAATAAAATGCACACAGCTTGGTAAAGATTTCATTGAGTAATGAAGTGAAAAGTTGATTTGTGAATCTTGTTAATAGGATCTCACCACTAATGGACTGCAGAGGATTCAACGAAGAAAACAACGCTAAATGTATTACTTTTAAAAGAGAAATTGCACATTTATTTGCACTCTCATCTCCTCAAATGGCATAGTACTCATGGTACATTGAAAAAGCATTTAGAGCAGGGGTTCTCAATCTCAGTCCTGGAGGTCCGGTGTCCTGCAGATTTTAGCTCCAACCCCAATCAGACACCTGGGCTAGCTAATCAAGCTCTTACTAGGCTTTCTAGAAACATCTTTGCAGGTATGTTGAGGCAAGTTGGAGCTAAAATTTGCTGGACACCGGACCTCCAGGACTGAGTTTGAGAACCCATGATTTAGAGCATATTAATCCAAAACAAGTATAACTGTTAATAAAAAAATAGGTTGTATTGCAATCCATCTAGAAGAAATGTTATACCCAGGTGTTAACCAAGGGTTCACAAACCTGATTAAATATTATAAATGTTTTTAATTTGACAATTAGATTTTTAGGTACTCATTTCCATATTAATAGAACCCATGTTTTAGATGTACCTTTGTGACATTTTCGGTTTAATTTAATCTGACTGAGGGTCATTATTAATCTTCTGAATCAGTAGCGCAACAGACACCTCTTGGAACAAACTCTTCTGAAATGTAACAACACATTTGTGTGTGAGGGAGTGAAATTGCTGCAACCAAAATAGACTCTCGCAGCTTTAGTTGGTCTTTTTAACAGAGCTAGCCAATCAGGAGCTTTAAAAGAGCCACGAGAAACCGAACAAGCAGAAAGATACAAACGCTTTCCTTTCTAACACGCTGCCAGAGCACACATTTACAAATGGCCCATAAGAGCTGAAGGAATATATTGCTCAGCATAAAGTATTGAGATCTGTGAATGTTTGATCACGAAAGCCAACAGTGTTTGTTTGCTTGGACAAAAGTGAGCCAGAGAGAGACGCTCATAACGGATGTCAAATTGATGTTGTGTGTTTTGAACATTAATACACAGACAAACCCAACCGCTGGGTTATATTTTGAAACTAAAATGCTAACCGAGCAGTTATACATATTTTACCCCTATTTGTCTTTAAACAACCCAGCATAATTTGGCATACATAACCCAAATTTAAGGATATTTAGTGTCAGATGGACTGCCCACTGTGACTCTACAGACTGTATTGCACACAAAACTTTAAAGTACTGTCTGGAAAACTAATCCGACCAGCTCAATCAGTGAATTTGCCAAAGTGCAATGATTCTCTTTTGTTTTTTTCTTTTTGTAAAACATTAACTAGATTTTCACAAGCAAAAAGGTTTATATTCATTCCATTTGTCAAAGCGATTGTGAATGAATTTTCTCCAACATATTCTGTGCAGCTGTTTGCAGACTAATGATGTGTTCCATTTAGAATTAAATGTTGGAAATGTTTTGACTATAAATGCATTTTAAAATTGTAAACAAATGGACTTCCGGTTATGTCACGGTGCTGAGTCAATGCAAAAATAGAGCTCTGCCTAAATTACTGAGTTAAATACACTTCTTTAACTTAACAAATGTTGACAGACTGATTACATTTTACATCTTAACATTCCAGGGCGTCATGGTGGCGCAGTGGGTAGCACGATCGCCTCACATCAAGAAGGCTGGGTCAGTTGGCATTTCTGTGTGGAGTTTGCATGTTCTCCCCGTGTTCGCGTGGGTTTCCTCCGGGTGCTCCAGTTTCTCCCACAATCCAAAGACATGCGGTATAGGTGAATTGAATAAGCTAAATTGGCCGTAGTGTATGTGTGTGAATGCAAGAGTGTATGGGTGTTTCCCAGTGATTGGTTGCGGCTGGAAGGGCATCCTCTGCGTAAAACATATGCTGGATAAGTTGGCGGTTCATTCCTCTGTGGCGACCCCAGATTAATAAAGGGACTAAGCCGAAAAAAAAATTAATGAATGAATCTTAACATTACAAGATGCCACAAAATTCAATTAAATCCATTAATTTATTTTCCTTCGACTTATTTCCCTTATTTATCAGGGGTCGCCACAGAGGAATGATCCGCCAACTATTCCTGCATATGTTTTACACAGTGAATGCCCTTCCAGTCACAACCCAGTACAGAGAAACACCCATACTCTCTCATATTCTCACAAGCACTCATATACTATTGCCAATTTAGTTTACCCAATTCACTTATACTGCATGTCTTTGGACTGTGGGGGACACTGGAGCACCCAGAGGAAACCCACACGAACACGGGGAGAACATGCAAACTGGCCCAGCCAGGACTCGAACCAGCAACCTTCTTGCTGTGAGGCGACAGTGCTAACAACTGAGCCACCGTATGACCCTCCAATTAAAATGGAAACAAATTAAGTCAGTAATTGTGTCCATATTTTACCCAAATTTCGATTGAAACAACCCAGACTTCAGTGCAACCACAGAATTGACACCCTAATAAATAATTGTTTATTAGCATTTCTGTTTGTCTGTGTCTCTGTAAAGCCATTTTTAGTTAGCAAAGTAATTTTTTCAACCCATATACTGGAACTTGGGTTTGACGTCATTCACAGCTCTGACTTCAGAGGTAAATGGAATATTATCAACTCCCATAAGATGAATCATCATCATCATCAGGGCATCTGTGATTTCAGTATGGATTTAAAGCTTATGATACTATTCACTTGAGTAATAATACAGAAGAACATCAGTGTAAATTTGTTAAATTAGTAGTGTTGTTTGTTCCATCTGATAAAGCATTCGGAATCAAAAACTGTAATGCATGATGTCAGACCTTACTGATTATACATTTATTTTGTACACATACAAAATATACAAATAGCCTGAATATTGGCTCATATATTTAATAATTCATGAAACAAGATAAATCCAATTAATAATGCATTTCCACAATATATTTTAATATATTGTAATAAAATTCATTCACAAGTGTGGCTTGCATCTCAAATTTTGTTGGGTTTTATTAAAGGAATAGTTCACCCCAAAAATATTAAATACTCATTCACACACTCTCAAGAGGTTATAAACCCTTATGAGTTTCTTTCTTCTGCTGAACACAAAAGAA
>CAIGQV010016547.1:12431932-12488936 GCA_903798115.1 Danio jaintianensis | reverse complement strand
AGGGTTGGGAAACACTGCTTTAATGTATGAACTCACCAACTATCTTAACCATAACATCAGCCTTGTCCTCTCCTGCTGGGTTGGTAACAGTGATATGATAGAGGCCCTCGTCAGATCTTTCTGCCCCTTCAATAACAAAACAGCTCAGGTTCTTCCTGGTCTCCACTCTCACACGCCCTTCGGCCTGTGAAATCTCCTGCATCATAAAAACATGTCTTTGAGCAAGCCAAAATATTAGAGATTTTACATTTGATTTCTATATCCTGTGCAAAATAAGAAAATAGTTGGTGAAATTGGTGAATATTTTCATGCCGGAAAGACCAACACCAATTGTTCACTAGTGGTCTTTTTTCGTTTGTTTAGTTTGTTCCTACCTCGATAAAACTGTTGAACTCTTCCAGGAACAATGCACCTGTAGCATATTAGCACCTGACTGTGTTCTGTGTCTTATATATTTCATATTTATATATTTACATATGGTCTTATTTTGTAAACAATGTATGTTCTTAATTGTTTTGTTTGTTTTATTTATTTTATTGTCTGTTTAGAGCAACGTTGTAGCACTATTTTGCCCAAGACAAATTTTCCCTCAGGGACAAATAAAGTTTATCCTATCCTATCCTATGTCTTCTAGCAGGTTCTTCTGACCAATGACCTAACAAATGGTTAAGGTAGAAACAATTTTGAAATGCACAGTGCAGGTCACATAAGATGAGAATATGTGGCTCTCACCATGTCTCCTTTTTTCCATGCGACAGTGGGAGGGGGTTCGCCTGTGATGTCAACGTCAAACCGGAGCTTGTTTCCGGCAACAACGATAATGGTGTTTTTGTTGACCATGCTGCCGGTGGTGTCCAGGTGGATTTTTGGTGGTTCTGGATATTAAAGAGAAAGGATTGTAGCATGGAATAAAAACTGTCACCTTACAACACAATATTGTTATATTTGCTGTTGCGCAAAAGACATTTACCTTGACGTGGAACATAATCAATCTTGATCTCTGTGTGTACAAAAACACAAAGTTAGCCATTGATGAAATTAAACATGTGCAAAAACAAGACTGATTTTCTCTCTTACCCAAGAAGTTGAGTTTGGCAGAAAGAGAAAGAGCATAACCATCTGGCACAAACGTGTAATCTCCTGCGTCCTCGGGTTTTACATCACTGATAACCAGCTTGTGAGTCCTGAAGATTAAAATAATTTATCTCTTTAAGAATAACTGCCTGGATCATTTGTATTTATATGCACATTTGAATCTTACAATTTCCTTTGCTTAACACATGTATACACACAAAACTGCCATGCTTGTTACTGTATAATAAAGAAGTTGAAGTATTCTAAAGTGGCAATCTGCACAAAATTGATCATTTGCATAAAACATGCCCCAAACCATCTCCTTTAAGCCTCCCAACGCATGTGGTTTCAGCTGTTCCTATTTTAAAATTTTAATTTGAGTTTTACGTACACATGCTTAGTAAATAAGACCCAATGTTACCACAATGCAAGAAGTGTAGGCCACACTATTTTTACCACAAAAATCAATAAACGTAACTGAAAGAACACAAAAGAGCATAGCTGACATTTTTGATGACTAATCAGTTTTAGGGTCCTGGTATAAAACAATTTTGGTGAGGTCAAGGATGAAGTGAGCTTGCTTATGCATCAATCGATAAGCAAGCGGATTGATATACCTGCCAATGTGTGACATTTTGATGCGGTCACTGGCGACGACCTCAACCCCGTCCTTGTACCACTTGCCAGTCACTTTCTCATCAGAAACTTCACATTTGAAGACAGCCTGTTCTGCTGCCTTCACTGTCAGATCAGCTATACTCTGCAAAACTTCCAGTTCTTTCTCTATAGAACAAAATAAAAAGAAGGACCATGAGGCAACTGATACTAAAAATAAGCACAGAAATAGTACTGAAATATCAGCCAAATGGCAATAGCACTTGGAAGGGAGAGCTGTCACTTTATTCTTTCAAAACAAGTACCTTCCACTTCCAGCTCTCCCTTGGACTCCCCTCCGCTGGTGTACACATAGTATGTCCCAATATCCTCTGTGGTCGCCTCATTGATGATGAGCCAGTGCTTTGTCCCATCTTTCTTAAAGCGATACTTTCCATCTCGGCTCAGTTCCACACCATCCTTCATCCTGAGAGAAATGAAGAGAGAGAGAGCGAGACAGAGAAAGACTAAGATGGAAATAATGTTCATAAGAAGAAACCGAGGAAGGCAATCTACTCCAAGATGACTGAAGATAAAAGAACGACTGGGACCCATAGAAAGGGAACAAGGATGGACGAAATGGGACATGACAGAAAGATGCGGAGCAAGAGAAAGGAAAGTCTGTGCAGGCCTTTGATACAGGAGAACACTGTAGGGATGGATCGGTTTTGAACTTTACTTAAGATCCTTATTTTGTATTGAGAGGCTTGATCCTACTAGAAACAAAATAATTTGGTTATTATGAAATTGCCAACGCAATCTCATAGCAATTCGTAACTTTTTGATATGGTGGCTTATTGGTATTAATTTGTATGATCCCATTTGTACATTTTAGTATAATTTGCTCATCCTCCAATGAGAGGTAGGTTTAGGGGTGGGGTTTGGTGGCATGCTTCCCTTTAAAAATCATACATTTCCACAGAAATTACATCGTATGAAAACATGTTCATCAACACTTTTCTGACAATACATAAAACAGTTTAGTTACCACATGAGATCAGGTATTAAACTTCAAATTGATTATTTATTTATTTTTTTTTTACCAGTGATGATGATTTTCTGGTGTTTATACTGTTGACTACAAGTTATGCATTTCTATGGCAACACTATCAATGCCTACATGAATCAGCTGCAGTTGTACAGTGGTTACAACACTTTTTTTTAATATGGGTTGCAGCATCCAGGACAAGCAAGTACCATTTTGATGAACAATATAACATCATTTTTTCAAGAATTGTCAAATGCAGTCTTGAACTGAGAAGACAAAAAGTCAAAACGAGGAAATCTTGTAATTGTGAGAAGTAGACTCTGAATTATAGATACAATCTCATAATTTAATGAAAAATGCAAAAATTGTGAGATATAAACTCAGGATTGTAAGAAACAAAGTCAGAATTGTGCTATATAAACCTTCAGATTTGCAATATATAAACTCAGAATAGGTATATTTAGAATTGTTTAAAAAAAGTTGCAAGAAAATAACTCGATTTTTATGTTGTATCGAGAGACTGGATTCTGCTAGAAGCAAAATAATTCATTCATCATAAAAATGCACATGTATTAAATAGTCAAAATGAAAAAAAAAATTATCACAGTGATGTAATTTGGCTGTAATTTGGAAATTACAACATGTGACAGTCTAGTTGGAGGTGTTCATAATTTGCATTTCTATGGCAACACTATTAACACCTACTGTGCATGAATCAGCTGTGGTCAGGTTGAACAGCGGTAATAGCATTTTTATGGGCGGCAACATACCATTTATATGAACAATATTACACATACATCAAACACCCTAATCTTGCACAGATCAATCTTTTCTCTTCATTAGATATCAGTGTAAAAAATGTATTTGCCTGTGTATTGTTTTCTGACACTCAAAAGGCCCTTGACTTTCTTTTTATGAATCACCAAGGACCTCGGTTTCAGCAAAAAATCTTCCCCTGAAATCTTGGATGGCCTGAGGGTGAGTAAATTTACAGCAAATGTAGTATTTTTGTGAGAATTATCCCATTAAGACCTGAATGTTCTTCCATCTGCTTTTCCGAAAATGAGTAATAATGTTGAAAAAGCACAAGCAGTCACAGACAGAGAGAGGTAATGACAGAGAAAAATGCATCATCTAAAACTAAATGTGCCATTTATTACAGGCTAATGGGTTTTTGTGGTGTTTGACATGACTATAGTACTTGTTAAATGATTCATTATGTTCAGTAATTGTTGGTAATTAATGAAAAACAAAAAAGCAGTCAGATAAATTGCAGGTTAGGTTTATTTAATGTTAATAATGACTTGTTAATGTTGAATCATTATAATTAACAATATTGACCTTCACAATGGGGTTAATTTAATCAGCTGGTGAGGTGTTTAGCAGTTTAATATATGTAGTTTGTCAGCTAAATAAACTGGTAACCACCAGTTTGGTCCAATATTAACAAGCTGCAGAACCACAGACCCCCTTCACCACAAGCAGGACAACAGTGATATTAAATATTTAGCAATATTTATTTATTTAGTAATTTCATTAAATATTTCAATTAGGTCACAAAAATATTCTATCCAATACAGTATAAATCTTCAATAATAAACATTAACAGTTTTAAAGGGGACTTATGATGCAAACTCCACTTTTGAAAGCTGTTTGGACAGAACTGTGTGTAGGTATAGTGTGTCCACTGTCACACTGGAGTCATATAAACTCCAATAGTCTGTTTTGTTAAATTTCCTGATTTTAAAATAGAATCCAAATCCCAGCGATTTTGAGGCCGACCACAACTTGACATAGGAGTGCAGTTTTCCACGCCCACCGAATTGATTGACAGCCACGTATTAACATAAAAACCAGATGATTGGCTTCTGTAATAGAAGGCGGGGCTTCATTTGTCATCTTCATGTTTGTGTGAGTTTTAAAGCTTCAATAATAACATTAGAAAAATATACGCAGATTAAATCTTTTAACACTAAATATTTAAAATAATTTACCACGTGACAGCAATATTAAAGACAACTCATTCTCCATTGTGCTTGTTCCATTCATTCATTCATTCATTCATTCATTCATTCATTTTCTTTTCAGCTTAGTCTCTTTATTTAATCAGGGGTCGCCACAGTGGAATGAACCACCAACTTATCCAGCATATGTTTTACACAGAGGATGCCCTTTCAGCTGCAACCCAGTACTGGGAAACATCCATGCACACTCATCCACACTCATACACTATGGCCAATTTAGTTTATTCAATTCACCTGTACCACATGTCTTTGGACTGTGGGGGAAACCGGAGCACCCAGAGGAAACCCACGCCAACACGGGGAGAACATGCAAACTCCACACAGAAATGCCAACTGACCCAGCCGGGGCTCGAACCAGTGACCTTCTTGCTGTGAGGCAACAGCGCTACCCACTGCGCCACCGTGCAGCCCCCCTAGCTTGTTCCATTTTCATACAATATGTCTTATTGATTTTCATACAGATAAATCACATTTAACTTGTTCAATACTTTATGTTAAATCTTTATTTTGAATTTGATATAATAAAATATGCTTAAATGGGTATATTTAACAGCAAGTGCACATAATCTGTGCATTTTAACATTATTTGTACCAACATGAGGATTTACAATATAAAAAATAAGTCACACTTTATAATAAGGTTTCATTAGTTAATGTATTTACTAACATAAACTAATTATAAACAATATTTGTACAGCATTTATTAATCATAGTTCACCATAATGAATTGAAACTGAATTTTAATTATTAACGTTAACATGGCCAAATACTGTAATTAATGTACTGTTCATTGTGTGTTCATGTCAGTAAATGCATTACCTAACATTAACCATTCATTCATTCATTCATTCATTTTCTTTTCGGCTTAGTCCCTTTATTAATCTGGGGTCGCCACAGCGGAATGAACCGCCAACTTATCCAGCATATGTTTTACGCAGCGGATGCCCTTCCAGCTGCAACCCATCACTGGGAAACATCCATACACACACTCATTCACACACATACACTACGGACAATTTATTCTACCCAATTCACCTATACCACATGTTTTTGGACTTGTGGGGGAAACCGGAGCACCCGGAGGAAACCCACGCGAACACGGGGAGAACATGCAAACTCCACACAGAAACGCCAACTGACCCAGCCGAGGCTCGAACCAGCGACCTTCTTGCTGTGAGGCGAACATGCTACCCACTGCGCCACCGTGACGCCCTAACATTAACCAATACATCCTTATTGTAAAGTGTTACCAAAATAATATGATCACTTGATTTATTAATATCAACCTCTCACCATTTGACATTGGCTCCCTCTTCAGACACTTCAACCTCAAACTCCACTTTCTCTCCAGCCACCACATGGACGTCATCTAACAGCTTAGTGATGGTGACAGGCGGTTCTGTTCGTAAAACACACCAAAAAGTGACTCGTATATTAACACACATTAAACACAATCAGTTTTACAAGAGAATGACTACGAAGTACAGAAAACGTCTGTATGCATACAATAAGAACAGGAGCAGATGAAGATATAAGACAAAAGTGATACCTTACAAATACGGAAGCAGAGACCTGGCTCAAAAACAAATGGCTCAAGTAAAAACAACGTAAGGGCAGACAGAATGGACAGAATTGAAAAAGAAAAAGAAAATCAATAGGACAGATGGCTTCTGCTCAAGGACAGACGGGCCACAGGACAACGACAGATAAGCAGACGGAACAAATGAGAAAGATGAATTTCCAATGAATGTGTGCGGTAATGATGCAGGTCATGATGATAATGAAGATGGTGAAAATGATGGTTTACCTTGAATAAAGACCTCAGTGAAACTCTTCTCCTCTCCAACCACACATTCGTATGCGGCATCATCAGCGAGGGTGCACTTGTTTATAGTGAGCTTGCGGATGCCACCCACACTCTCAAAGACATATCTAAGACAGGGAGAGATATTCAACACAAAGGCATTGATCATCATCCTTCCTATCACACCCTCCTTTGACACTGTCTGTCTGTCTTCATTGTGATCACTAGCTACTGTATGCTTCCATCCAAAGCTGCAAATTGACATTTTTCGCAAAGTTAAAATTTTGCTTTTGTGAATAAAGTGTTGATTCCATGTCATGTTTTCGAAAGAATAAAAGTCGCAATATATGAATAATGAAAAGCAGTTTTTTTTTCATAGTTAATAAGCTTCACCTCAGCACTGCTGACGACACTTAGAGTAACAGACTCTGTCATGTTATCATGCATTTGCAGGTGGGTACGTATGTTTGGAAAAACGACTAAAGATAGATGAAGGATGTAACTATTCAAAATAATTTTTGGGATGGACTTTCACAGTGTACAAAATGATTTTCGTACCAGGGGGTTTGTCTTGTTTCTAGTCCAAATATCTAAAAAGTCTGAAATCAAAAAGCATTTTCTAGATTAATTATTTTTTAAGCTTGTTTTCAGAAAAAAAAGTCAAAATTAAATTAATTTCTGCTTAAAACAAGCAAAATAATCTAAAAATAATTTAATTTAATTTAATTCTATAAAATGTATTTTGCAATAATATTAAGAAAATTTTTTTTGCAAATGTGCTTTTGTATTGTAGTGCTTTAGCTATTGTACTTTATGCGTATATCTTTTTATTAGATAGAAAAAAAATAAGAAAAACATTTAAATAAAGCATTTATATGGATTTTCATGTTTCCATTCAGTGCTTCTTTCTTTTTTCTTTTTTTTTTTACCCTTAAATATAGTGTATAAATATAGTGTTTATCAATAAAAATTACAAATATTTTTGTAAATATATATTTACAGTAGGAAATGTACAAATAACTACATGGAAAATAATCTTTACTTAATATTCAAATGATTTTTGCATTAAAAAAATCTATAATTTCAACCCATACAATGTATCGGCAAATATATAACCAAGCAACATAAGACTAGTTTTGTGATCCAGGCTCACCAATTTACATAACAATAGGCAAATGAATACAGCTAATCATGCAGACATTCAGTTTGGTCTCTTATATTTTCCTACTTGGCCGAAGGTTTGATCTCCTGTCCATTTCTTAGCCATTTGACTTGAGCATTAGGGTCAGTCAGCTCCACGCTAAGCTGTATTCTCTTTCCTTTTTCCACAGAGTAAGCAGGGTCCAACTTCTTCAGGAAAGCTAAAATAGAAACAGTTCTAGCATAAACAATCGTCACTTGTTTTTGTCATAATAAAAGTATTTTATTATTGTACTTGAACACTTCATAGGTATATGTATGTGCTTGCACGCGTGTCTCACCATCACTTTTTTTGGGCTCCACCTTCTTCATCTTCTTCAGTCTTGTGAGCATGCCTCTGAGATCAGTGATGCCGTACTCAAAGGCAATCTTCTCATAATCACATGGTTTTGCTTTTTTCAGAATCTCCCACACATCCACGTCCACCTCAGGCTCCTCCTTCTGCTTCCTCTCCCTGAGGTACATTGGAACCAATAACATTGTTAATCTTCACATTTGTTTGTGATTTAAGACCCATTCACACCAAGAATGATAACTATAAAGACAATTGTAACAACAACACTTTAGCATCCACACAAATGTACAATAATTTATTATAAATATGTACTGCAGTTTTGTTATCTGTCATTTAATAGCTCCAGCTCTTTAAGCATGTTGGATTCTGATTGGTTAGAAAATAAATATTGTGAAATTGACCAATGTTGTCGTTACTCTGTACTGGTTTGTCATTAAAGTTGGGGTATATACTCACCCATTTAGCATGTTGGGTGTTTTAATTTAGCATTTAATTTAACAATTAACATTAGCATTGTTAATGTGAACTGACCTTTACTGTTTTTATATTTGGAGTCCTACAAATCCAACAGTGATATTGTGTTTCCTTCAGATTCTATTCATAAATTGGTATGGTATGATCAAAACCGAATATATAAATAAATACTTGTCCAATTATAACAGTAACAGCAGTTTTCCAGGAAGACCTTTGATTGACTTTCAGTGGTTCAAACTGAAAAACTGTTTATAATCTTACTTGAATTACTTTTAATGAAATGACTTGTGGCGACGCGGTGGCGCAGTGGGTAGCACGTTCGCCTCACAGCAAGAAGGTCGCTGGTTCGAGCCTCGGCTGGGTCAGTTGGCATTTCTGTGTGGAGTTTGCATGTTCTCCCCGTGTTCGCGTGGGTTTCCTCCGGGTGCTCCGGTTTCCCCCACAAGTCCAAAGACATGCGGTATAGGTGAATTGGGTAAGCTAAAATTGTCCGTAGTGTATGAGTGTGTATGAATGTTTCCCAGTGATGGGTTGCAGCTGGAAGGGCATCCGCTGCATAAAACATATGCTGGATAAGTTGGCGGTTCATCCCGCTGTGGCGACCCCAGATTAATAAAGGGACTAAGCCGAAAAGAAAATGAATGAATGAATGAATGAAATGACTTGTATTATAAATATTTAACATACATTTGAATGGTTTTAAAAACAGGAAAAACAGTCTCCTGAACCCCAGATATAAAAAAATCAAGACCTAAATTATTTTTTTTACATTGAATGACATCTGTTCCTTGATTGTAATAACGAGTACAATTTATTTGATTTGAAGCTAGTATGATGGTCAAAATGAAATTGCAGAAACACAGGCTGTACATCAAGGAAACAAAAAACAACTTCCAAACCTTTTCTTGAGTAAAGCACTGAAGTCCAGGTCACCTGCATCCTCTCCTGCATCTCCCCTGCAAATAACACAAAGTAAATGATTAGAATAAAAAATAATTAGGAGAACACTCTTTATAATAACCGTAGTTTTATTTTAAAGAATACTAAAGACGCATACAGCATAATTAGCTAAATTTACATTTATGGCAGATGGTTCTATCTGAAATGACTTTAAAGTATTAATATTATTGGCAGATGCATTCCCTGGTGATTAAACCTTTGACTTTGGTAACGTAGCATTATGTTCTACTCAAACAAGGAGCCTGGCTCAGTCCTATGGCTAAATCTGTCAAGAGCTGGACTTGAAGCCGAACTCTCAGACATGAGGAAAAACCCTACTCAATCAGTCTATGAGATTATAACTGGTCAGAAGAGCAGCTTCTGGCAACAGACGGCTCCCTCAATGATATGCAAGAGTATTAAGTGATCGTTAATGTATAAAGATGAGAAGCATTCGCCACTAAATCTGTGTATCCAAGCATCATCATCTAAACATGAAGTGTCACAGGCAATATGAAGATATCAAATAAAATCCCTTCAAACAAAGAAAAACATCTGAACAGTTCATTAAAACAATGTGACATCTACCAGACACTAATGAGAAAGAGAAAAGCACATAAACAAACTTACGATCGCTTGAACGCCTCCAAAATGTTTGTTTGCTGTGTCTCCTCAGCAGCTGAAGGAGAAGATGAAATACATGATGATGATGAGAAACTGTGAGTGTTTGATTTGCTCCACAATCTGATTACTGTCAAAGCCAATAAATGTGTAGTGCTGATTTACTAAGTGCAGCAGAGGATCTAATCAGCTAAATACCTACTAAATAATGAATCAGCTGTAGATTGCAGTAAAGTGTGCACGCACACCAGATGCACCACATCTAAGGCTACATTTTGTACATTTTAAATGTCTTATACATCAGGGATCTCAAGCTGGCACTGATAAGTTCAATGTTGAGTCACTTTCTAACTGCTATAAATGCCTAATTTCTTACCTTCGACAGTAACATCAAATGCGCTGCTGTCACACTTGTCTTTGGACGTGACCTCACAGCGATAACCTCCAGCATCTCCATCCACAACCTTAACGATGGTCATCTCGTAGGTGTAAATCTGGGATCAAGAAATACAAATGGTAGCTCTCCGCTCTATAATACAAATCGCTAATCTACCACAACTTTCCTTAAAACTCACCTTTGTGTTCCTGTCATAGGTTTCTTTGAACTGCAAGTGTTTTCCAGCCTTGCTGGCCAGATCCAGCCATTTACCCTTAAACCACTTAACAGCTGGCTTTCTTAACATCTGAGAGGAGTCCACCTTAGCCACAAATGTGACATCCTTCCCTATTACCAAAATAAAAATAAAATTATGCTGAACTAAACCATTATTTTTATATTTTTAAATAATACAGTGGCTTATATGTAAGGGATAATAAATAAATGGAGGTTGCCTCTGCAAAGTGCATTTAAAATCCTTTAACGCATGGTAAGCTGATGATTATCCCACTTATTTTTATGGTAATTTTACAAGATATAGACTATATTTGATGGAATTTTCAACAATTATGATATCTTAGATCTTCTACTCTCTGCTTTTGATTCAGTCACAGACAGAAAGAGAGGAAGCGCACCCAGGAGAGAGAGATTATGTGTGCATGTAAATGACATGGGCATATCTAATAGCTCATGGTGATGGGTTAGCTACCTTTTCACAAATATTTTTGAACATATTGCAAGATCAGCTACCTGGTGAAGCACACGTCTGTGTTCTCAGGATCACACAGATGAATGAAGTCTTCGGCTGCTGTCATGATTACCACTAAAGTATGATGGGCTATGGGTATGATTATTTCAAACTGTGAACAAAAATCACTGGACTACATGTGCATTAAATGATACACACTTCTGTTTATTGGTTGACTAAGTGCGTCATCTGGGTATTTAAAGTATGCTTCTCCTTTTAAGAAATTTCATTGTGAATGTACCACTTACTGGCTAAATCTACATTTTTAACAAATCGATTAAGTGAGTGATTTAATGATATTCTCAAAGACATTACCTTAGTCGAATTCTGAAACTTTGAAGAAGAATCAGATGAGTAAACGATTCACTGACTCAATTATGAAGACAAGAGCTTGTTTAGTCCTGAATGAGTCAGTGTTTTGACTGATTGACACAGTGACCTACTTACAAATACATTCATGAATAATTCTCATGGTTTCTGAATGAATCAGTTTTTTAAAAAAAATCGGCGTTCACTCACTCACAATGGCACTCAGAAGTAACTTGCCACCAACTACTGACATAATGATTTAACCTGCAGAACGAGTCACCTACGAAAAACTCACAGACTTATGCCTGGGAATAAATTACAACAGAGAGAGAATTCAGCATTGCAGTGGAGGGTTCAGAATCTCACCTTTAATGGCAGCAACAGTCTGAGGCCTCTCCACAAATAGGCCACTTATCTCAGACATCTGAGACTCTTCTCCTGGGACATGTTCTACCGGCAGAGTCAGAGAAAACGTGTAAACTGATATGAACTGCTGAGAGCTTACATGAATGGACACTGAGACCTGAACTGAAAAGAGGCTGAAAAGAGTGAATCATTCATGATATTTACTGTTTAAGTTGACATGTAAGCAGCACTTCCCTACAACATTTAGCACCATCTAGCAAACCTATACCAGTGCTTACAAGAAAACAAGACACAGCTATAAATTCTCACATTACAACCCTTCCAGACCCTTACCGATAGTTCAAACAAAAATAACATTTCTGACATCATTTGTTCATTCTTAAACCTTTCTTTCTTGTGTTAATTTTGGTGAACTATCGCTTCGGCTTCTGCACTGGGATGTGAAAGACACTATTTCCTTTTGCATGACAAATACCAAAATGTGTTTGTTTTTTTCTCATGTATATGTCATTGACAATACATGCTAAAGGATTTGCGTGTCTTACCATCCTCAGGCAATTCTGTATCAAAGAAAAAGAGAGAGAGAGAGAAAGAGTGAGGGAAACCATTAGAAGTTATATAGGTCATGACATTGGCTCTTTTAAGACTGACCTTTCAGAAGGCATTCACACATATTGCTCATACTAACACATGTAGAAGATGTCCTTCTGTCCTTGAGTTTTTCAAAATGAAGAAATCACATTGCTGTTATTATGTTATTTGCTCTACTAACCAAAAATATCAATACAATCAACTTAAGAATCCCGCAAAACCATTATAATCATACTGATGGGTGGCTTTTTGGTTGGTCGATGATGGTTAATCTCAAGTTATATGGGTGGATTTGATGGCTGGTGATTTAAAATAAATTATTTTGCATTCTCTTCCATCTCACCTTCAGAATCAGATAACAGCTCTACAGGAAAAAGTCACAGTTAAACATTTTAACAATCAAAAAAGTGTGTGTATTTATTAAAATGCACAACAAAAACAATCCTTTGTGGGATCAGGGATGATGTCATGCATTTCCATAAAACCAGAGAACAAAACCTTCACTCTGTGTTTTATGTTTATGCAAGTTAATGTGAAACACTGAGCAAGGAGTCACGGTGCAATGAATAGCTTGGCTTATATTCCGAATAGCTTTGCATAATTGTTTTTCTGAAGCCATGTTTATAAAGCTTAGACCCAACCATCCTATTTCATGAAGATGATTTACCCAGATACACTTAACCCAGATTAGATACATGTAGAAGAAGCAATGTCAGCCGCTAAACATGTACACTGTGAAAATGCTTGTCCAGTTTTGGGTTTCCTAACCTCAAGTCGCTAAATGTCCTGACCCTCACACTCTCACACTTTAATGCTGGATCTCATACACAGATCCAGCTATTTCCAATGGTGAAACTTTCATTGGGACAACCACTACAAAGTATCACTATACTGCACAACCTTGGCTTCTTGAATGGTCACCACATTTCTAAGGGGGGTTAAATTAAAACATGGTTGCAAGACATTAAGATAATATCTGTCTGTCATGGTTAATGAATTGTAAAAATAACACCAACCTAATTAGTCTTGATTAAATAGTATTGCATTTCCTAAATATAGTTTGGAATATGACGGCCAGAGGTTGAAATGAAATATCATTATGCATTTCATCACACATACCTTGATATATACCCACTAATAACTTTAAAGTATATATCCGAAATGTATCCAAGGAAACTTCTTTCACCTAAACTACAACAAAAGGGATAGTTTAAGGTGCTGTAAACTATTTTAGTCACTTAGGAGCTTCTCTGACAAGGGTTCTTTTTTTCCAAAACCTCTTTGAGACTATTTTGTAATACCTGGTGCAGGCTATTAGACTTTCCTGAGCTGTGGCAACGAGTTCATTTGTGACCCTAGACCACAAAACTTAAGTTGTGATAGATATTAGATATATTAGTGGCAATAGCCAACAATACATTGTACAAATTCTTTTATGCCAAAAATCTTTAGAATATTACATGAAATTCTATGTTTTTTAGTTAGTAATAGGGATTGGTAAGCTCTTAATTTAGACAATTTTAAATGTGATTTTCTCAATAATTCGATTATTTGAAACTATCAGATTCCAGATTTTCAAACAGTTGCATCTCAGTCATATATTGTCCTTTCTTTAAAAATACATCATACAATACAACATTCCATACATCAATGAAAAGCTTATTTATTCAGCTTTTAGGTGATATATAAAACTTTAAAAAAAAATAATAATACACTTATGACTTGTTTTGTGGTCCGGGGTCACATGACACTATTTAAATCTCTCCTAAAATGATTTTGTGCTTATTTTAAACAAAACAAAATCACTAATGCTGAAAATTCATTCATTCATTTTCTTTTCGGCTTAGTCCCTTTATTAATCTGGGGTCGCCACAGCGGAATGAACCGCCAACTTATCCAGCATATGTTTTACGCAGCGGATGCCCTTCCAGCCGCAACCCATCTCTGGGAAACATCCATACACACCCATTCACACACTACGGACAATTTTTAGCTTACCCAATTCACCTATACCACATGTCTTTGGACTTGTGGGGGAAACCGGAGCAACCGGAGGAAACCCACGCGAACACGGGGAGAACATGCAAACTCCACACAGAAATGCCAACTGACCCAGCCGAGGCTCGAACCAGCGACCTTCTTGCTGTGAGGCGAACGTGCTACCCACTGCGCCACCACGTCGCCCTAATGCTGAAAATACTCAATTATTTTAAAGAATACTGTAAAAAATATATATTTATAAAAAACAAACCTCTTTGACAGCACATTGTCTTTCAGTGTTGTCAAAGCTATAAATATATAAATTAGAGTTCTTAACCTAAAATCAACATCATTTGACACCTGTTTTACTTTTATCAGTCAGTCAGGCAATCTGTTTGCTTAAAATGGCTTACAGCACATATAGAAGCTAAAATATTTCAAACAAATTCTGGATGCTTTGGCGAAAATTGTATTGACTAGGCATCAGATACTGTTAAGGCTCAAAAACCAGTATGGCCTCAAAAAGACCATGCACTGTCCACTGACCGGTAAACTGGTTAAAAAAACAGCCCTGCTGCAATTCGCCAAAGCAATCTCAGATTTCAAACCATTTGTTTGCTTGTTGGTCTTGTTTTGGCCAGTCAGAACCCCTGTGACAGACCTGTGGACCACCGACAGAGACAGTGACTGACATTTAACCACATGCACAGTCACAGAAAGCAGGTAGCTGTTTGGCTGTATCCGAAAGCTCACAAGGCACCCTTTCAGGCAATAAAAATGTAGGCAGTGTTTTACACAAAGTTTTTTAAACATCACATAACTCAATTTTTGATTAGATATATGCATCGCTAAGCACATAATTAACTTTAAAGGGCACCTAGTTTACCCCTTTTTTCCAGATTTAATATAAGTCTTTTGTGTCTCCAGAATGTGTCTGTAACGTTTCAGCTCAAAACACCCATCAGATTATTTATTATACCTTTCAGAAGTTTATAATTTTTAGCTCTGAGCATCTTTTAGCTGTTTTAGTGGACTGTGCCTTTAATGCTACTCCTCCCCGCCCACCGTTCCCACGTGCCTGTCAGGGTGCCTCAGTCTCCGCCCTCGGCTGCCTCAGATAACAGACAGACATGAAGGAAGCAGATCTCACGTAACGTTTGTGAGAAATATTACAGTAAGAACTTTCCCAATGATTATTTGATGTATTTGTTGTCGAGTTGCAACGATGAGTCACACACATTGTCGTTACAAAGTTCACACACACACACACACACACACACAGACAGCGAGCGCGTTTAGCTTTGTGACATGTGATACACATTAATATCCACTGCTGTATGGATATCCGTTATGTTAATGTACAAAATGACCCTGATTTAACATCCACAACCCGGGATTGAAGCGTCTTCTTTTATAATTGTACTGACACACGGCTGTGGTGATAAAGTAAAGCTGAAGTAAATCGCTGTAATTCATTACAAACATGCACTGTTTTAAAAACGTGTAAACTTGTAAAACTCACTCTTGATCACATTTGATGATGATTGATGATCCTAGCGAACTGAACAGATCTTTTATTCCCGGTTGCTTTGCACACATCCTGTCTTGTTGATATGATTACACGCGTTACTACGGAGACATGTTAATACGCAGCTGTCAATCAATTCGGTGGGCAGGGAAACCGCACTCCTACATCAAGTTGCGGTCGGCCTCAAAATGAGAGGGATTTGGATGCTATTTTAACATCAGGAAATTAAAAAAAAAGAGACTTATTGTGTTTCTATCACCCCAGTATGACTGTGGACACACTATACCTACACACAGTTCTGGCCAAACAGCTTACAAAAGATGATTTTCATCATAGGTGCCCTTTAAAGGTGATTTTCTCAGTATTTAATTTTTTTTAAACCTTCAGATTCCAGATTTATTAATAGTTGTATCTCAGCCAAATATTATACTATAACAAATCATACATCAATAGAAAGCTTATATATTCACCTTCCAGGTGCAGTACAAATCTCAATAAAAAAAAAAAAAACACATATAACTGGTTTTGTGGGCCTGGGTCACATTTAAGCATTGCAATGCTATTATTGTTAAATTGATTTTATTGTGTTGTTAAATGAATGTCGCAATATGCTGGCTTTGTTGATAACCATGATATTTAAAAATGAATACACAAAGGACAATATGACAATAATAATACAGAACCATACGCAGCTCTAAACATTAACATGTACTATATTTTTTGCATAATCAACACCAGAGGGCGCCCTCGTACAAAACTTCCACAAGTGAGATTCAGAAGAGTAATAACTTTTTGGAGATTTTCTGGAAAATTCTGAATCAACGCATGATTGCACTAGTATATTGTTTATCTGTGTTCTTCAGGTATTTTCACAAAGCTAATATATTCATAACACGTGCCTTGTTGCCTACTGCCTGTGGAGGCAGCATTTTTAGCTTTCGGACACATCCGTCATTGACAAATAAGGACACACACAGCGAGCCAACAGGAGTGTTTCTATCCCTTACCATCACGGCCATCATCATCTAAATTAAACAAAACAATGAAAGCATAATGAGGTTAGGGCACCACAGAGAGACGAGTAAAAACACCAATATTTCTACAAACAACGTCCCAGTGTCTTGTTCCTGAAGTCTAGAGCTAGAGAGAAAGTTTAAACAGGACTGTAAAAATAAAACCAAACAGCAGCAAACCTGTCAAACACTTTTTTATTTATTTATTTTTTAGTCATATGATGCAATGACATTTTTACACTGTGTCCTAATGCTGTAAGCTGGTCACACTGTACACATCCGCACTGAAACATAAAACACATTTGAATGAAAAAGTGCCCTAATGACCATACATGCCAACACCAAATTACACCGTGTACGGATCTCACCCATGCCTTTGGCTCTTCTCCAGAAGAAACGATTCATACCCTAGCGTGGGTGTTAGTTTTATGACAACAAATTCAGGATGGCGTGAACCGTGACATGCAAACACGTACATATATGCACATGATCAGTGTGTGCTCTCCGGTAATGGCCAACATTATCATAATAGCTCAAAATCAGATTGCATACAAACACCACTCAATGTACACACACACACACCCACGCACACGCACACGCACACACACACACATTTATAGATCCAAAGATTTAAGCCATCTAAAGCTGTTTTAAAATAAGACAGGTTAATAAGAGTCATTCTGTAATTGCAGTGGTACTTTTATTTATCTATTTTTTTTTATACAAAATGAGATCCCAAACCATCCTGTATGAATATACGTTTGCATTCAGAATCACATTGCAGAAAAATCTGCAATTTTCTACTGAATGAAATGCAATGAAATACTGAATGTTACATCTAAAGCAAATAGAAATCAGTAGCACAACTGGGGTTATGCAGATTTTTAGGATAGAGGACAGACAATATTGATGCACCACACAGTTAAAAAAGGTTTAATGCACAGTTTACGGTTTAATGTTTTCTAGACAGTGTTATCTTCTTAGTGCAACTGCAGTGGCACTTTCATTGTCATTAAAAAACATAATAACATAATAAAAATATATGACATAATGATAGAAAAGAAAATCACCAGTAACAGCTATAATATAATCTAATATCAAATACACTATGTACAGTCCATGTTTTTTTTAAATATAGTGTTTGCTGCAGTCTTATATTTTGCCATCTAAATGGTAGTGACATCATCTCCCACTGCATTTGGTAAATGACTCATATATTTTTAAAAATACATTGGTTTAGACTGTATAAAAAATGACATGCTTTAAAATGCATTCAGCACGGCAATCTGGACTTATCTTCTACAGCACAGCATGCTGAGCTTTTTGTTTACAATGTATTTTCAGCAGTGAGCTAAGTAGGCTATGGTGTTATTTATGTAGCTAGAAACAATGTACTGTAATTTATGTAAATTTCATTATCTAGAGACGAAATAGTGAATAAATATGGTTCGTCATGTATACATAGTTAAGGACACATTTATTAATGCCTCCCATCCTTCTATTTAGTAATTCAGGAGGTCATTTCAACCATATTAGTATGCTGTTATATGCATTAAGGCATATGATGAATAATTTCACTAACTAACACACTACATATATGTGTCAGTATGTAATCATATAAAAAGTTAACTTAAAGCACAATTAGCTTTGTGTGCTGACTATATATATTCAAAGATATATTGGAAAAGGTTTAAATAATATGTGATTTGGCGTAATACTCAATTAATCCTAATTCTAACCCCTGGCTGCAGCACACACACACACTTAAATCTGCAAGGCAAAACTAGCCCCTGTAGCTTTAACAGCTTGACTGAAGACAAATGGTGCTTGTGACAGAATTCAGAGCAGGTGACTCACCTTCTGGAGGTTTATCTGTGAAAAAAGGAGATACCGATAGTGAGCCTGACTGCATTTAAAGCACTCATTTCATTAAACGGATTACAAACATTTAGCAGAGTAAAGAGATGTATGTACAAACCAGCAGGGGGAGCTTCCTCCTTTTCTTCCTTGGCAGCTGAAAGAAATGACATTTTTTATCACAAGCTGCAATTCCCTCATTTATTGTAGGTGGAAAATGGTACATTACAGCAGTAATAGTATTTAAATCTAAACGCACCCAAAAATATATACCACAATCATAACATAGTAACGTATAACGTGGTAAAAACAGAGATTAAAGTTTTAATTCAACCAGATATTTACATTTAAATGCAAAATTATTAGCTCTCCTGAGAAATTGTAATACTTTTTCAAATATTTCACAAGTGCTGTTTAATGGAGAGATGAATTTTCAACACATCTCTAAAAAATAGTTTTAACAACTAATTTCTAATAACTCTTTTATTTTGTCTTTACCATGATGACAGTAAATAATATTTTACTAGTTATTTTGCCAGATAACAGTATTCAGCTTAAAGTGCAATTGAAAGGTTTAATTAGGCAAGTTAGGTTAATTAAGTAAGGACAACAGTCATTTGTTTTGTGGTCAATCAAAAACAAAAAATTTTTAAGGGAGCTAATAATATTGACCTTAAAATGTATTCCAGCTAAACTAAAAGAAATAAGACTTTCTTCTGAAGAAAAAAAAATAGAATAGGATATTTTGTGAAAACATCACTTAGAAAATAATATATTCTTATAAATAATAATTATTTTGCCTTCAACTGTACCTCTGCTGTGGTTAAGTACAGTTGTCAACATTTGAAGTGAATCAAAAATTTTCATCAAAGTTGTCCTTAAACTACTAAAAAACACCCATTATATTCTTAAGACAATTTTGACAATTTATGTATTTATTTATTTTTTGATCCACTTTAAATGATGATTACTGTAAATGTTGAATGATACAGATACATACAAAAACATGAAAGAAAATGTGATCTTGTTCAGTTGTATGATATTTTTTAGATATTTAAAAAAATATTAAAAATAAAGTTATTTGAAGGATAGTGGAGTATAAAGTGTAAAGATATAAAGTGACATTTAATTAGTATTTTGCAGCTTTGAGTCTTTTAATCAAATAATTCTTGTTCTAAATAAACCAAACAAGCTTTTGGGGGTGTATATAAAATACAATCAATGACATTCTATTCATTTTATCTCCTGCAAAAATATACAAGTGATAATTTTTTGCTCAGAAAACAATTCAATTAATAGGTACGCATTTTAATGTCAAGAAAAAAATAAAGCTGTTACACTTTTTATTTTTATGTCTTTGACCCATATACAGTATGCACATGCATCCTCGTAATAATAATTTAAAAAATTAAGTTAGCCTAACCTATTTTTTAACCTGCACGTATAAAAAAAAAGACTCGTTTTATAGTACAGTATATGGAGCGAGCACAGAAAGTATTTTGGAGTAGAGGCATCAAATAGTCACCAGAAGGTGCAAACAGCTCTCCTGCATCGCACCACCATCACCTTCCAAGTCACAATCTTGGCCTTAGATTGAGTCTGGACTTCCACTTTTTAGTGTTACGGATATGGTGCAGGGAACTTGACCTTGCCCCCGTGGGTCAGATTGCATGATAAGCTTGCATACCGAAGCACCGACACGTCTATTTTTAATTAGGTTTGTCTTTCAGAGAGCAGTATGTTAATGGGGCTCAGGCACTTGTGGTATATGTCCTCGTCCCATGAGGAGGAGTGGGATGCGGCAATCCAGCCATTATAAATGCTTCCCCTGCCACAGGATCTAAGGAGCTGGCTGAGACGTCCGGCCAAAAAAAGGACAAGAACCAGGATAGCCAGACAGCTGAAGGTCACGTCTAAACACAAACAGGGACCTGTAACAACTCCAGTGGGAAATGCTCGAATGCTCTAAGCTGCTGTCACCTTACCCATGATGAATTGGTTTGGCGGTGTTAATTTGCTTGGGTAAAATGTAGTTAAAAATCATTGCTGAGGTGGAGGATCTAGGCTGCTTTTAATAAAATGGGTCTTTCCTCTTAAAGCAATTGCTAAAATCACTGCAATGCTGTGCATGTGTTTGCTGGTGCTGTGGAAAGCAGTTTAGTTCTCTTGCTGTAATCTGATAAATTTAACAAAACATTTTTATAGTTTTTTTTATTTTTTGGTAAAATTCATCTGATAAAGACAGTCTTGCTGGTTTAAGTTAAAAGAAGGAGCTTGGGGATGATTCAAGCATAGAAACATGCTGGATATTTGGTCACACATTTATGATAAAATGAGAACCAAAATGTGACTGATATATATATATATATATATATATATAAAACTTATAATATATAATAAGACTTATCATATATTATATGACTTTACAAATATATAAATTCATACATGTAAATTAAATGGAATGTTTAAAAAAATTGAATAAAGGAAATTCAAAATAGAAATAATACTGCAAAACTGTATTACACTATAAATGTAGATTACATTTCCTAATGATTTTTTTGTTTGTTTCTACTTCAGTTCTCTAAGGGCTGCTGGGCTCCTACTGAACTCAACTGTTGGCTCTTCTCTGGTTTCCAGTCATCAGCACTCTCTGCTGCGTACAGCCACTGTGCAAAAAAACTAACAGACACTCTTTCACACTCAACACACACACACAATCTAAAAGTGTGGCTGCAGTAAGAAGTCAAACAGAGGCCATTGCTGCACTCATGCTAATGATCTGAGATATGGACTTAAACAGCTTCACAGAGGCAGTGTTGTTATGTCTAATTGAAATATTGTTTAAACCCAAATTTAGGTAAAATATGGACAAACACAAGCACTGGATTAAATGTATTTATAATGATTTTTTTATCAATTAAATCAAAATTCCTTGGTGAGTATAAAAGTCTTAATTTTAAGTTTTATTCTCCCATTTATATGCTAAAAATACTATAATTTAACTGTTTTCTATTGTATTGTATTTTTAAAATGTATTGCTGTGACAGCAAAGCTGAATTTTAAGAAATCACATTATAATGCTCATTTATTGCTCAAACATATCTATTATTATTTCCATCAATGTTGATAATAGTTGTGGTGCTTAATATTTATGCAGAAACTGGGATATACTAACTATCAAAAGTTTGGGGTGTGTGCTTGTATGTTTTAATAGAAATTAATGCTTTTATTCAATATTATATTTTAAAATATCAGACAGAAAAAAAAATATTTTCACATTTTAATATTATTTCATAATATTATTGTTTTTGCTGTATTTAGAAATAATTGTGAACTTGGTGAACAGCACTGAAAGACTTAATAAAAACATTTAAAAGTTGAACACATCAATACATTATGAAAAGAGCTAAATAAATAATAACAATAAATTATTTCTTAAAATTGTTCCTGACACCACTTTAAACAACTTCTTAGTTTTTAGTTTTAATTTTAACCTGTGCACAAAATAAATAAAATGCCTTTGTGAATAATAAAAGCCTGGAGGTCTAAAACTAAAGCTACATTTTTTAAATAAAGTAATTACAACTTCAGAATAAAATACATTACAATCTGACCACATTTCTCACAGTTGCAACTTTAAACCTCACAATTTGACAAGAGAGAGCCAGACAGTGATCATAAGATCAAGCGCGATGCACCAAATTAAAAGTGGTCATGTTAAATTAGCACGGAGAAGACTCCGATATCTAAAAGTATGCGTCACAAACATCATATGAGAAAAGTGTAAACGAGTGGTCTAATGCCCTTCCGTCTCCCACACCTCTACCCATGTCAATAATGCGAATCCATTTCCATAAATACAGCATCTACAATTACATATCTATGCAGCCCCACACAATCCATATATATAGTTTTTATGTCCCTCTTCGTTTCGATCTGATCCAAACATGGAGGCTCCAATTTTGCTAATCCAGAGTTGTTTCAGAGACGCCAGGCCCTCTGGGTCATACGGCTATTCTGAATCCAAGAAAACAACCGCACGAAGCCCTGAAACTGAGAGCAGGCTGAAGCACCAGCATCAGCATTTCAAACTATACCATATATGTGGCCGCATTGAGAATTTGCTCGCTTTAGTTACAGCCTACAGCGCTAGCACTCTCTCCTTCACTTTGCTGACAAATCACTATCTACGCACTCTGTTCGGCTGATGAACACTGCACAAAGATAATCTCTTATGATATTTACTTCACAGTATTTCCTTGTTCACCAAAGGATAACACCTTTTTTTGAGCCTACCGACCAACTAAAACACAGATGTGATCAAAGACAATTAAGCGCTAGTTTTGACAACTTGTCTAAAAACAGACAACAGAACTTGTCATATATTAGCACTCAACGCTGATTTCAAGCATTTCAACATGTCAAAGCGGGGAATATATCGCTTCACAACATTGTCAAGTCACATTATTGGATGTGATAACTGAAAGCAGGGGCCTCACCGCATGTGCCCTTGAGTTAACATGTCTACCCACACCACAATGCGTTAATGTCGACAAATGCCCTTTGCATATCGCCACATATGTGCTTCTAATGCAGTCAGACTTGTTGCATACAGTGTTATAAACACAGCCTGAAAGGGTCTCTGAGAGTTTAGAGTCAGGCTCAAATGTGTTTTGAATGTGACTAAAACAAATAAACTGTGATCTCTGCCCTTCATACTGTGATTTATTACATACTGTCAATCGGCTCCTAATTAAACTGTCAACAAATTAAAGAAAAGGACATTATTTATAGTATGGAATCACTGCAATCAATACAGCTAAAGCTCTGTTTACTCTTGGTATTAAGAGGTGTTTTGTCAATTGGATCACAAGCGGACGATGTGTAAACTGGGGATAAAATATTTTGAGCTTGTCCGTTTTTAACCACATAGGTAGGCAAATATAAACTCGGCTTGTTTTTGTTGTTGTAGTGTAAAGATTGATGTGGTTGTATTTGTTCTAACATGACCACCTGCTATCCGCTCACTGACCTAACATGGTATGAGCTATGAGAAAGTACACCAAAACAAGGTATTTAAACTTACTTCATACTTAACCACTGACTCATAAACTGTGTACAATGGGTTTATTCATTCTGTACACCTATGAAGAGGAGAATTTGAATGCAGAATAAAGGGTTAGTTCACGCAAAAATGAAATTACCTTCATTAATTACTTACTGGTGACACGGTGGCTCAGTGGTTAGCACTGTCACCTCACAGCAAGAAGGTTGCTGGTTCGAGTCCCAGCTGGGCCAGTTGGCATGTTCTCCCCATGTTTGTGTGGGTTTCCTCCGGGTGCTCCGGTTTCCTCCACAGTCCAAAGACATGCGCTATAGGTGAATTGGATGAACTAAATTGGCCGTAGTATATGAGTGTGTGTGTGCATGTGAGAGTGTATAGGTGTTTCCCAGTCCTAGGTTGCAGCTGGAAGGGCATCCGCTGTATAAAACATATGCTGGATAAAATGGCGGTTCATTCCACTGTGGCGACCCCTGATGAATAAAGGGACTAAGCCAAAGGAAAATTAATGAATGAATAAATACTCACCCTCATATCGTTACAGTCCCCTGAGATCTTTGTTCATCTTCGGATCATAAATAAAGATATTATAGATGAAATCCGAGAAATCTCTGACATACAGCAATGGTCCCTGGATGTTCAAAAATATTGTCAAAACATGCCATGTGACTTTAGGGGTTCAACTGTAATCATGCAAAGCTCCAAGAATATTTTTTGTGTGCCAAAAAAAATGCTCGCCAATGTCTTCTGCAACAGATGAGATGTGCAATATGATTCTTGGGTGACTATAATGGCAATCCAGCAAAGTCGTTTTTACAGTTAACAAACGTGTTCCTTGAGCCTAGTATGATTACAGTTGAACCACTAAAGTCACATGTAATGTTTTGATTGTTTTTGGTTCCTTTTTTGGACTTTTTTTGTTCCTATTTTGAACATCTGTGGACCATTTGTATGGAGGATGAGGGACCATGTGTATGGAGGATGAGGGAGCTCTCGGGTTTCATCTAAAATATCTTAATTTATGTTGCGAAAATGAGTAAAGGTCTCACATGAGGGTGAGTAATTAATTACAAAATTTTCATTTTTGGGTAAACTATCCCTTTGGATGAAATAACCCCATTTCTGTTTTTGAGTTACAAGAACACTCACTATCCTGCTACTGTTGACCTAATCCTGCTACTCTACTGTCAAATGTGCATTACTAAGATACAAAACTGAATATTATTAATATTACATGTGCAGTGCTAACAAATCAGGTGTTGGTGCCACAAACTGCACTAGTTTACACTAGTGCATTTTCATTTTAAAAAATTGCATTTGTAATAAAACGCTTCTCGTCCATACCCGCTTTTTCACTTTTTTTTAAAGAGAAACCATGTCCATTTGCACTATTCAAGCAAAAACACATCACATAACCATACACAACACTGGCTATTCAATTCAATTCAAGTTTATTTGTATAGGGCTTTTCACAAGAATTTTTGTGTCAAAGCAGCTTTACAAAAGGTGTTGCAATATGATCAAAATCAAAGAGGTTAAGGTTATTAGTTAGCATAACTTTATTAGTAACTAATAACTTTAACTAATTAACAACTAACTGACAGCTGTTAACAGTTAAGATTATTATATAAAAAAAATAGTTAACCTGCAGTTTAATAGTATAAAGGTGATGTCTATGTATACATGTTCAATGAAGTGTATTTGTGTATTAAGTGTATGTGTTGTCCTCGAAGTGTGAACTAGTGTAAACAGGAAGTTGGATGTTCGCTCTCCATTTCGTTACCAGTCAGAGACTCTGGTAGCATAAGGATAAGGGCTTGACAAATGGAGGAAGGATATTTAATAGTCCAGAAGACCCAATCAGAGAGTGACCGTGGATAGCCACCATTTGTTTTCAAAACCTTTCATTTTGGTCTGTTTACACAGAAATGCAGCCCCAGTGTTCTCAAACTAAAACAGAGTCTTCAGCATTTTCAAAACGCTCATATTTTGTGGGTCTGAAATGTTAGTGTGGAGCCTGCTGTTGTATGTTTACATTTCGTTGAGAGGAAAACATGAGGTGCACATATTTACATATTGATCTAAACTTCACTCTCAGTGGCATGGGCAGTCAGGACAGTCACTAACATTCAGGTATTTCAAATTTCTCTTTACACCAAATGAAGACCGAAAAAGAGCGTTCGCTATGAGTACATAATATTTTTAGGGGTTTGGCCTTGACTTCAACTCTCATACCTAATGAACAAATTTAATTCTACTTGAAATATTTCAGTTTTTCAAAATAAACAGACTCTGATGGGAATAGTCTAGTGATATTTCTAAGGATATCAAACTCTTACACACACACGCAAAAAAAAAAGATTTTCCCCTCAGGCTTCATTCAGTTCCTCAGATCCGGATTGAAAGCAGCTATTTTTACAAGCGGCCGTGTGATAGAGCATCTTTGGAATTAGAAGCATTTGGATTGGATACAAGTGTGAGGAGGTTCGGCCACACATGATGAAGTTTCCCCGTTTTATGAGGATGGAGAGAGTGATTCTGTTGGCAGCGAGGAGGAAACACTTAAGAGAAACGCTACACAATATCTATCAGTCTCTACGTGACAGCACTGATGATTTGAGTTATGGATATAGACCGTAAATATCTCTTTCCTGCGTATATGGAAAGACGGGGTGGTGAGGATAAAGATGAAGATTAAGGAGATGGTGACTACGCAGAAACAGTTTAATTGCGATCATATGATCTGTGAATAAAAATAAACCGGTTGCCATGGGTCGTGTTGTGAATGTAATCGTGACCTATATAGTTTTATTAGATTAGTTTTACATTCATGCAGCCGTTTCAACAAGCAAAAAGATTAGCATAAGATGAAGTTTGATGCATAATTTAAAGAAAAAAATGTTATTAAAATGATCCTCTTTCTCTGTGTATTTATTAAGTTAAGACAGACTATCATATAAAATAAATGTCAAAAGATGTGTTTTATGGTGTGATGACGCTTAGATTAATTACGGTCTCTTTGCTTTCTGACAGTGATCTCTTTCTCTCTTTCACTCTCAGGAAAGCACACTGCATTTTTAATAAACCAAGTAAAACTTTAAGTGAACTTGACAGCCAGTGATCACAATGCATTCCGACATTGGAGAAATGAGAAGATATTTTTACTCATTTGCGAGCATCATGGTCATAGATTATGTTTTTATACACACACTTATTTATTTATAAATAATGAAGAATAACAAACAAAAAAATTCTTTCTTTAAATAGATTTGACTTGTTAGAATTTATAATAAGTAATTTAATTACAAATTGTCTTTAATGAAGCAAAATAGGAAACTGGTGATTTTTTTATGAAATATAAATTATATCATGGGTGGCGCAGTAGGAAGCGCTGTCGCCTCACAGCAAGAAGGTCGCTGGTTCGAGCCTCGGCTGGGTCAGTTGGCATTTCTGTGTGGAGTTTGCATGTTCTCCCCGTGTTCGTGTGGGTTTCCTCCGGATGCTCCGGTTTCCCCCACAAGTTCAAAGACATGCGCTATAGCTATATGAATTGGGTAGGCTAAATTGTCTTTTAGTGTGTATGTGCGTGAATGGGAGTGTATGGGTGATTCCCAGTGATGGATTGCAGCTGGAAGGGCATCTGCTGCATAAAACATATGCTGGATAAGTTGGCGGTTTATTCCGCTGTGGCGACCCCAGATTAATAAAGGGACTAAGCCGATGTTTGTACTGTATAGTTAAAATTCTATTATAAAATTCTATTATTTCTTTGATGAAAAATCTAATTGCATGTGTGAAAATGTTAATTAAACATATTAAATTATGTAAAATAACATGAAATAACATATTCAATTAAAATGTGTTTATATATTTTTATATATAGCTATACAATTGTTGAAAAAATTTAATTAGTGCAATGTAATTGTATTATAATAATAGATGAATGGCTGATAATTAAAAATATATATAAAGTAATTACATATTTGTAATGTTAATAATCCACCATGTCTAAATGGCATAAACATAAATGAAATTTATACTGCGGGTGTTGAGTAACCAAGAAGTTTTGGTCTATGAAGAAAAGGTTGTTAAACAGATACAAATTAGCACAGTGGTTTAGCCGTGCCGCTTGAGAAGATTTACCTTCCTGCAGAGATAAGTTCAAATCTAATTAAATACTCGTGAAGCAGCCAATCAAGGTCACTGGGTTCACGTGAATATTTCATGATTCCAGATCTCCAGGAGGACTGAGCACTGCTGAGGTGTGGAATATACAACAGCGCTCTATCAATGCAGTCGTACAACCATATCAGGTCATGCAGTACATATCCCGTTACTGTTGGCTTGGAGGACATATTGTGAAATACACTAAAAGCAAACGCTCACACATTTGCGTGCGATCTATCATGAAGGAGACGTACGCAAAGGACTGCATTGTGATGTTAGCAGGTATGAGGTAATGCTACACTATCCCTTCTGGAAATCAGACATTGGATGTTAAGACACTGATCACTCGCTGTCTCTGCGTGTGTGTGTATGTGTGTGTGGATCACCTAGCTACAGTATATTTTGAGGTATACCAAACCTCCCATTGGGGATGTCTAAGGATGTCCTCGGTTGGGACAAAAACTATTTAAGTACGACAAACGAATTATAGTTTTTTGTTGCATCGACATTTGATGTTTTAGCATCTAACAGTTAATGTTCATGGCAGTGGTTCTCAGCCTTTTTTTAATCCAAGGGTCCCACTGTTGACAAGGACCCCATATGACTTTTATGTTACATACAAAACCTAAATTATTTACTTACATTTTCTTTACACATTTAAAAAAATGAGAATGCTGACAACTGAAGTAAACTTTGTCTTTAGATCTTGACTTTTAACTTGTCTTGTTTGCTCCTGCAGGAGAAACACTGGCTTACAGTACAGCATTTTGTGTGTGTATTTGTGTGTGCATTTGTGTGGGTGTGTGTGTGTCACAAAAAAAGACCAGAAAATATGCTGGAATCTGTCCATCTTGGACGAGAGTTCACAGACAGTGCCTGTGTCGTGATTTCTGCACCATGTTGTGGTGAAAATAGGGAGATTTGGGAAAATGGGGCATCATAATAATGACATTTCAGATGCCAAGTAAGAGGCTTAAACTTCCCTAATGCTCAATACTCTGGGTGTTTCATTAGTAGGGTTACAGGGAGCCCAATTCTTGTTGTCCTGCCAGGACATAAATGACATTATTGCAGCATGGCAGGACAACAGAAAAAGAAAATGAGCCACAATGGACCTTTTTCAGGGGTTTTCAGCAGTGAAGTCATCAAAGTTGGGTAAACTTAGAGTGCAGTGAATTGGAGAGCACAACGGATACATTTTTGGTATTCCTATTTGCTCAAATAATAAAAGAAATGATAGCGTTAGCATGACTTTCAGAAAAAGAAAAAAAAAATGTGAGACTGATGACAGCAGCCAGAAGTGTCCCAAAGAGTCACATTTATTGTCCTGTATATAGCCGCTGCATTAGAAACACCTCACATAAGTGGTCATTCGTTTTTTTTGTTTTGATTTGGGGGTTTTTGTAATTTGAGCAAAGATGATATAATACAAAATATAGCTTTATGAATGTTCATACATTGTTTAAAAAAAATCTGAATATTAAAAACTTTCAAGAATTTAAGATGATGATGGCTGTTAAATGTGACATCTTGTAAAAAAAGGTCCATATACTCACAGAAGACATTTAAAGACATAGCTTATCCAAACCTTTAAATTGTCATCATTTACACTTCCTCTTTTTTCTGATGAACACAAAAGAATATTTTTGAAGAAAGTTGGAAACCATTAGTCACTTACTGCCATAGCATTTTTTTCAATTATGGATATCAATGTGTAGAAATTTCTGACAATCTTCTAACTATTTTTTTTTTGTGTTCAACAGAGAGATAAAACTTTTAAAGGTCTACCACCTGAGGGTTAGAAAAAGATGGGTGAACTATCCCTTTAAACAGCGCAAGCAAATATTCAAGGAGCCGTTTCAGGACATTTTAGGAGTTCTGCTCTTCAGCCCTCCCAAACTGCCACAAGCAGGCTGGATGTTTTAATATTACTGTAAAGCTTAGCCATTACATTAGAGCCTTTGTGAAGTAATATATTAATGTGACACCTGTTTTATTTCAGCCCCACTCCAATATTAATGCAAATGCACAATTTATAGCACACAGCCTCATACTGACTCACTTTTGCAATGCTATCATTACAGAGTCTCCATAATCATAAAGCAATATGCAGAGCCACACACATCTTGCAACCCTTCTCCACTGTCAACATGCCCATTTGTAAAATCGCACACCCTCCTAAAAGCCTGCTCAAGGCCACTGGGTCTATTCTGGAAGCTGTTTATTAAGGAATCGTGCTCCTTGCCAGTCACCGCGGCTTCAAGGGATCCAGACAGACTTTATCTTGTCAGGTCCACACACTCAGCTCTAAACGGCCCGCTTTGAGTGGAGGGTGGTCAATGTGATCTTTAAGAAGCAATGAACTAAAAGAGGGCATCGTGTGTGGCCTGAAGTGTGAAGGAGGCATGAATGAGAAAACCAAAGAGGGACAGAGGGATAGATGAGAGAAAGAGCAACAGGTTACGCTCCAATGAAACGAGCCCGTTATTTGACACTGAACCTGATGTCATGCTCACAGACTGGGATTAACACTAAGTCATGCGGCTAAGCAAGAAGGAAAAATTGAATCGTAACAGAGAGCAGGCAGACTTCAAGAAGGGATGGTGACATAACACACACTCGTATGACCTTGTGTTTGTTTTTTTTTGGAAAGGACGTTCTCTGGAGATAGTGGCATTTGTTTGTTAAATGCATGCCCATGACAACCAAAAGATGTGCATTGTAGGATACTGAACTTAGTTACATTACAGAGTTGTTTTATATATGTTTGATGTCTGAAGCAAAATAACTTAATATAGAAACTTGATCTCTATCCATTAAATGATATCTAAGTTAGAGCATTAATGGGTTATGTAAACGTAAAACTTAAAAAAAAAAAAAAAAAAAAAAAAAAATCTTAAAGAGTTAGTTCACCCAAGAAATTTAATTTTTTTTAATTAATTACTCATCCTCCAACACATTCTTACTTCAGGACCCCTTCTCGTCACTATGTGACGTTCAGGGTACAAACGTTGTTTTATGATGCGTGGTGTCCTCTGATGCTTTAAGTGAGAAACTTTTACCATCAATATGGTGATGCGAAATGCATCTGCAATTTTATCATTATGATTAAATGACATATTGGGTAATATTTTTGCTGTAATTGGGGTGTGAGTTTTTCTAAAGTAAACAGTCAAAAGTATTTTATTTATGTTACACTATGAACACATTTATGGGCACATAACCCAGATCCTATTACTAAACACCACCATTTGTCAATATAAAGCACAGGATATATAACAGGCAGACACACTACAGTCGCAGTTTATTGAAGAGATATGAGAATATTCCAAATCTGGAGGGAATTGACGCTATTGCCATCTTAATTCACTGCACAGCTCAGATGTTGTCTGTGATCAATTCAAATTTTGACCGCAGAAAAACGTCTTATGTCAGATTTGTTTGTCGAATGCTATTGGCTCCCTCTGTGTCTTGTGACCAATTGCTTCACACTAATGTGCTAGAGGATCTTATTGAATTGGTGGATATCAGCAAGTGGGAGTCGGATCGTTTTCAGTGATAAATTACTCTGTTCTTCACATAAAGACATTGTATGGCTTCACAGGATTTGGTATACTTGTTTTGCAATAAATACATGTGACCACTTTTATTTGCCTGCTACTTATTTATGTTGTTCAGAAGTGGTAGGATTAGAGTTAGGTGTGGGGTAGGACGGTAGGTACTCCAAAATATTCTTAGAATAACATCTTCAGAATAACAATAAAATATTTTAGATGAAATCAGAGAGCTTTCTGACCCTCCATACACAGCAGGCATGTGTGATTAATCGAAAAATGAAAGCTGCAATACTCATGCACATCTTGTCAGGAAAACACAGCTCTGTGATCAGTAGTAAATCTTGGCCAGAGAGCAAATACGACACAAAGAAGATACATGGGAAATCAAACAGAACAGAGTATTCAACAGCTTTTATTAGATTGGGGGTGAACTAACCCTTTAATATTTGCATTATGTTTTATGCTTTAATGTATTATATCTTTCATTGTTTTAATATTTAAAAAACCCTTTTCATCTTTTACCTATCTACATTTTCTGGTCAGCTCTGTTATGCTGGTCAAGCAATTTGTAAACATAACTAATTTGTATGACATTTATTGTCATTTTAATTAATCATTAAAATAAAGATTATTAAAATTATGTTTCTTGTTTATTATTTTTAGTCTAAATGATTCTGTTTCCTGAGAATGCATTAAAAATGACTCCATCTACTTCAAAATATCTGGAAATTCCAGTTACCTTTACAGTAATTACAACCATCCTGATCAGTTTTCTTTAACAGCGTCCTCTTTTAAGCAGCTTAGTGCAAGAAATGATTTCCCTGTACATTACATTAAACGCATTTTCAGAGTATTACAGCATAAGTTTAGCTTATTATCCTGCTGTTACTGCAGTAATGTCATCTCTGTGAGGACGACTTAAACTTCATCACATAAATTCAGCAGCAGCCTGAAACCTTTAGTTCATTTTATGAATCCAAATCTGCTTTAACCTGAACTGTGCTGCTTTTACCACCATTTTTTCCTATATTTTCTTCTGTGTAATACATGATGAAAATGAAGAAGGTCGTGTTTTTGAACCTCGGTCAGTAACACAAGTTCAAAACATCATTACATGGCTGAACATGGGTATCCTTTGACATCATCTTCTGATATTTGATGCTAATGATCACATCTGCTGGTGACACTCTAATGCATGCTCTCCTTAAAAGTGCCATAAAAAGGTGTGGCAGCAAAGCCTTTACCTTTATTCCAGTGCCAGCAACTCAACTTATACTGTGTGTTCAGAACTAACCCACTCCAAATATACCTACTCCTTTATGTTATCGATTTTCAAATGTGCACTACTTAAATCAATAGATTCCTTCTCATAATTATAAGAATGTCACCTGCAGGGTCAATGGAGTTTTCAGTGTTTGAATGAAGGTCTTTACCAAAGCATTTCTGCAGGCAAAACACAGCTTTATGTGAGTATAATGAGATTTGAATTTGATAATTTGTCCCTCTCATGCTGTAGTGTAATTCTACCACAGACTAAATTTATTTCAAAATGAGTCTGTTTAAAGGTATAGAAATATATGGTCCATTGGTTGATAATTTGACAATATTATAAACTCAATACACAGATTTTTACCTTTACAGTCAACACTATTTGCCAAAAATTAGAGCTAGTCTTCAGATCTTGGTCAATCAATGTTGAATGACAATTGGATAGTGTAGTTTTTTTTTATCTTAAGACTGTGATCCCATCAAACTTGAGAAAATCTAACATATTGATATTTTGAGCTGATTTTAGAATACATATGCCCAGATTTACTAAAATAGGCAAATTATCGCAAGTCTACAATCCCATAAAATTGCAGATTGCAAAAACAAAAGAAAGATTAGGGATACATAAAATATGATCAGAATGCAAAAATCGAATTAGCCCAATATAGAAAAGCATGCCTATAAGCCGACGTGCTAATTATGCCCCTCCAATTGCACTGATGTATGCAAAGAGTGCTCATAATGAGATTTTGTCAGCATTGTCATCATTCTTGAAGTGAATTTTTGCCTGTATGGCAATAGATTCAGTTTTCTGGACTGTTGTCTTGAACTTAATAATGTGCGTAGCGAAAGACATGTTCCACGTGCGATGTCCTAATGTTATTTAAGGGGCACTGCATGTGTTAAAGTAGTCCAAAGCTATTGCCTAAATGATTAAAAACCTCAAACATGACACATGTAAATTAACACTTTCCAAAAAAAAAGAAAAGAAAAGATATGCATAACAGCATCTGCTATCACCATGAGTTAAAAAAAAAACCTGGGATATCAGATATTGACAAATTTCCAACATTGTGCTTCCCAGTCACTGTGGCTTCTGGAGACATAGATGTAGACTTAATGTCAAAGATTTGTGGATTTAATAATCTTAATAATATTACATTGACTACAGTACTACAACAGTGGGTTTATATCTGCCAATTTTAACAATATTTCTCATAATTCAGACTTTTTTTCTCACAATTATGAGAACTCAGACTGTATCACAACACTACCTTAAAAACCGGCAATCGCGAGTTTGTATCGCACAGCTCTCAGAAATGTCTGAATTGTAAATCTGTGTATGTACTAAATCTGGGTGGTAATCTTTTAATTTTTTGTTACACGTCATCTAGCAACCAGATGAATAGGAGGGTTCATGTCATATTTGTATTTCCCTGATTATGAGATTCCAACAAATATAAAAGCATTCCTGTCCTTGTACAACTCATTTTCTGAGAGTTCCTATTCTTGAACAATGAGACCACTGTGCCTCCTCAACACTGCAAATTCATTTATTTATTAATAGTTTAGACACAGAAAATTATCATTCTGAGTTAGTGGATTCGACAGTACTGTAATTGCGACATGGCATGAATGCAACTCATGTATCTGTGAAGATACAAAATTATTTTCTCAAAAATACTTTAGACTGAATAGCTTTTCTCTCTAACAATGTATAAAGTCTGCAAGTCTATGATGCCTAATGTTTTGATGCCTAAAGCTGTGCGCATTCCATCCCGGTAATCACCACCAAGACATAAAGTTTTATCTGATGGCTATAGAGTGTCTTCTTCATCTAGACATCTTTACTGCCAAACCCCAAACTGAAAATTGACCTCTCGCTCCTGCTGCGTCCAACCCAACCTATAAAATTCATCTTTCAGCACCTGTCACTGCCAAAGTGGTCTAAATGCCTCCTTACAATAAGTTAAACATTCAGACCTGTGATTTATGTTTTAAGCAAATAAAACAAATTTTTTAAGACTTTCATAAGCTAACAAAAAAAGTAATTAAAATTGAACCCATGATTGTCTAAAATCTAAAGCTTGATTACTGAAATGATCAACGAATAAATGTTATTATGAACATTAAGCGTGGGCCAGACACTCAAGCTATCTACCAGTCCCAGTATAAGAGCATCTCTTACATTGATGTGGCATATAAAATGACAAATAGTGGCGATTAAAATATGGCGCAGTGTTAAATGTAAATCGATGCTGGAAATGAACTTAAAGAGGCTTACCTGGCTTCTTCGGTTCAGGCATGGTGGTCCGTCATATGTCGGTCACCCTGACTTTTCTTTTCTCGATCACTTTACTCATCTTTCATCCCTTTTATTCCCTCCTCCCTTGGCAAGCATGTTGTCCCCATCCTTGAGAAAGATAGAGAAGGGTGGGTGAAGAGAGAAAAGGGTGATACAGGGAGAGAGAGAGAGTGAGTGTCACTTGAGATCTTAAGGGAATTACAACTTGGACAGAAGGAGCAGACGAAAGACTGAGACAAGGGTGAAAAAATGTTGACATTATAACAAACAGGGTCTCTCTTTGGCAAACCTGTTAATTGGTTATCTTGTTGATGCGAGCCGTTAAGCAGGCTATTTGCTAATGGCATGACATACGCGTAGATCTTTTGATTGACAGGCTGTTTGAAAACATATTACAGTGGAGCTGCTAGACGACTGTGTCTATGAACAGACTCTAATTTCGGAAAAATAAGGGCAAGAACAGATTTGAGTATGCTGACATGCTGTCAAGAGGTTAGGAGGCTGACCTTTGAGCTCTCAGATGTCTCTAACCTCTCCTTTCTTTTCAACAAGTGTATGTGTTGTTGACGTGCGATTCTGCTCATTCATTAGAAAACTTCTTCACAGGTCACAGGGTGAATGTGAGAAGTGTGCCATTTTATGAATATAATAAGGATAAACAGAGAATGAAAGTGGTTCAACTGAAGTTCTTAGATGGTGGTTTAATTACAGATGTCAATGCAATAATGAAATATTATAGCAAAATATGCAGGTAACAGGTAATATCTGTAACAATCTATTTAAATATATATATTTTTTAAAAACTAAAATATTTAAAGAAATCTATTTTAAATAAAATCAGTTCTTTTCAAATTTCTGTTTGTGTGGGAAAAAATTATGATTCCACAAAAAAAATTATTGATATTTGAATTGTTTAATTAAATTGTTTTCAATTGATAGGTATAAGAAAAGTCGAACCCGGTCAGAAAATAAATCTGCAAATGATAATGATTTCTCAAGAATTGTGTGACACCGAAGCCTGGAGAAATAGGATCTGAAAATTCAGCTTTAAATCACAGAAATAAAATACGTTTGAAAATATATACATATTAATTAAAAATTGTATAAATATTTTACGATAAGCATTTTTTGATAATTTTGATCAAATAAATGCAGTCTTGATAAGTGTTAGCTTTAAAAAACATTAAACAATCTTACTGACACTCCAAACTTTTCACATTTTACATTTTCATCAAATAAAATATTATTTTCAGCAACCAAACGTATGATTATAACATGATAGAATGGTCAAAATTTTACATTTTACCGTGTGATACAGTTCAGTGAATTAAATGATCAACAAATAGATTTTTTGGGGGATTTTTTGGATGGGCCAGACACTCAAGGATTCTGCCATTACAAAATATATTTACATGAAAGTACCCTAAATAATGATATTTTCAACTTTTTAACTTTCGTCAACTAAAATATGCCATAATTAAACAAAATGAAAAAACTACCAAAGTAATAATTTCTACGAAGAGAAAAAAAGTAAAATAACGTTTCGCTCAATAGTCTCAAGATGTCCTGTGTGCTGTCTGTACATGAAACTGCCCTTTTAACAACCAAACAGCAGAGATCGGAGTTTAGTCACGTCCCTGGTGTGAAGGCTTGAAGTGTAGAGTTCAACGACGCTCTTTTTAGCTTGACACACCAATAAACTCACTTTTGAACTTTAATTTGCGGGAGAGACGACTGGGCAGAGACTGTGCTATTCATAGAAAGTGCAACCTGAGAGGCAGATGTCAAGAAGAAAAGAGGAAAAAAAGACAAATATGACAGAGAACACAAAACAGAAGAAGCTCACATAAGCAGTGGACAGGAAAGTGATATATTGAAGACAACAGCCAGGAAACAAGATACTTCATGCTTCGTAGAGTGCTAACTTAATTTATTTGACTCAATTAGACATAATAAGGGCTTGGTAAAGAAAATATAAATCATATGTCACAATATAGAAGAGCAGAGCGACTCTCATCATGAAATATGTTACACCGCTTTATGATAATGCCAAAGAGTCTTATATGACACACACATGCATTCACAGTGACGACATGGCTAATTATAGGTTTGGAGGAGCATAGGGCTCACTATTGTCTGAAGGCCTGCTGACAGTCAGAAATGGCTAGATGGAGGAGATATATATTCGTTTCAAAGCAGGAATGTCTTGGGAATCACATGGCAAAGGGTGCATGGAGAACCCAAGCCCTTCTGCTGAAATGGCTCATTAATCATACAGGCGCTTTTCGAGATGTGTGTTCAGTTATGGAAATGCCAATACGCCATGCTGTATCACTTACCCCAGTGTCATCTGATTAATGTAATTGAAAGGGCGTGCGCGTGTTTGTTTTCTCCGTCCTCGCATCTTAATGACAGCCTGTTGGTCCCGTACTGAGTGGCGCAAATAGGTACACTATCGATTCGGGGAAAAGAGAGTGTAAGATAATCACTAACTTTGATTTATGGAACAATAGGAACAGGACAGTACAGGGCAAAATGAGTTTGTGGAACGCAACAACTGTAATTGATTGCAATCGATACGAGTTATTGATTAACCCGTGGCCCTGATGGTCTATTTTGAAACAGTTTTTCGATGTGGTTATAATCTTATAGACTCACTACAATGACAGATAATCAGGTAAATGAGTACATTCGGAAGTGGAACTATGCCGTTTTTGTCTACATATACTGTATGTTTGGTCATGTCTGTAACCATAGGGATAGTTCACCCCTCAAAAATTAAACATTACTCTCAATTTACTCATCCTCAAAGTGGTTCCAAATTAGTTATGGGTTTTGGTTTTATGTTGAACACAAAAGAAAATATTTTGAAGAATGTTGGAAACCGATAGGCAATGACTTTCATAGTAGGGAATAGAAATATTTGAAAGTCAATGGCTATCAGTTATCATCACTCTGTAAAATTGTCTTTTATTGTTCAACAGATAAAAAACAAAAAAAAAAACTCTGGAACAAGAAGAGAGCGCGTAGGTAATGACAGAATTTTCATTTTTTGGCTTTATGGCCAATTCAAACCACACCCAACATGGACATCATTAAATTATAGCATGTTACTTCTTACACATTCTCTGACCAGACAAGCTCTGATTCAACATGTTCAATCAGCAAAAACAGGGTCCAGCAGGCATGACAGTGGTAATACATGGATCAGACCAAACCAAGTGTCTGTTGCCATCTAGATGTATATGCCATTGCAGTGTGAACTTGGCTTTAACTTGGAATCATTTTATTCCATGACTTGTCAGGCCCAAGAACATCATTACTAAATGATGGCATTACGCCGTACAGTTTTTCTTCAACTATAGGCATTTTTGGACCTGTGTACTTTTGGAAAATAAGCTCTTAAAGGGATGGTTCAACCAAAAAGGAAAATCCTGTTATCATTCTCTCTCCTTCCACTTTTTCCAAACCTGTTTGAGTTTCTTCTGATGAACAGAAAACAAAATATAATAAAAAATGTTGGAGGGGGAAAAAGCAGCCATTGACTTCCATTGTATTTTTCATGGTATGGATAGCAATGGCTGCTTTTCCACCCAGCATTCTTCAGAAAATCTTGTATTGTGTTCAAAGAAGAACAAATAATAATAAAACAAGTTTAGAACCACTTGAATGCAAGTAAATGGTGATGAAATGTTCATTTTTGTGTAAACTATCCCTTTAAAACAGTTTCCACACTGCAACTAGTTTATAAATTTTATATACTCCAAATTTTATGAAATGTGAGCATGTGTGACTGACGATTTCCACAACAACTAAAATTATGTAAATATTCCCTACAATATAGTGTGAAAAACAAAACTGTATACCATGACTAAATTCATAGTATTTGAAAAAGTGTTAAATGTAACGAGGAGCTGTCAGGGCCTACTTGTCCCTCCTATATTACAAATATATATATATATTTCAGTAGCAAACTTTATGAGTTTGTAGAATAAATATTGTTTTGCAATAGTTTAGATGCTCGCAGAGGGTTACTGAAAGTGAACAAAAATTATTCTCATCGATCAATCACATTAGACGATTAAGCCACGTTTCAATTTGTTTCTACGTGTGTATTTGGTGTTGGCACATTCTCCTGTGTTACAAAACCACACTCTAGTGTCCAACCCCGCTCATTACATTTTCTTTACTTGTGATAATGAAGTTAACCACAAACCTGTAACACGCAGAGAGAGATGTAACGTTAAAATAAGACACACAAACACAGCGTTCACCCACCGTGAGGTCTTCATTCCTTCTACGCACGTGTTTGCGTCCTGTTGTTTACTCGCTGTTTGTCCTGTTTTATCCGTCTGACAGATTGCAGAGTCATTTGTTATAAATCACTTATACAATAGCAGATTTCTTAAAATTAGCAGAAAACTGGACCGTTGAGTACAGACGGTATAGTCTTACTCTTAAATAGAAATAACCACCATCAAGAATCCCCATCAATAAATTAATTACAAAACAATGCGAACAGCGACTCCTACTGGTTCAGTGATCCACGTCGAAGAAAAATTAGGTGCAATTCAATTCTTAAACTGAGGGGGGCAGTGCACCCCTTATTTTCTTTACCCTACAATGTAATTAAAACGAACCAAATGTTGTGAATTTTTTTAAAATAAACGCATTAAACCTAATTTTAACTTGCGAAAGTGGAAAAAAATATTATGAACCCCAAAAAAGCTTTTATTAACCAATGTTTAAATTTAAAGGTTAAATATATATACAATAATAAATGTATTTTATCCAGTTTAAAAGCAGAAATCTTCTGAAATGCACAAAAGACTGAGTTCCGCTGTATTACTCAGGCTGCACTGCAGTGTCTATTCACAGGCGCGATCCCACTACTGATCGGCACGGGGGCTTTGACCTGCTCCGTCTCCGACCTGGGCCGGTGCACCCCTCCTTAGACGACCTGGTAGTCCCGGGCTCCCCCAGGAGCACCATATCGATACCGAACTTAGTGCGGACACCCGATCGGCATAGTCCACTGCAGCCCAGAACCCCTGAGCTCAAGCGGTCCGCCAGCCTCAGCCTCCCAGTAGCTTGGATTACAGGCGCACGCCACTGCGCCCGGCGATTGAGTAGAGGATCTGAACTCCTCTTAAATGTTACTGTGCGCTAGAGCAGAGCGCGCCATCTAGTGGTGGAGAAAATTAACAACAGCAGCTCTTACTGCTGCACAGTCCGCTTTACATAGAGCCTGTTCATAAAATATGCTTGAGCAGCTGTGGGTTGTATGTGGGCTATTGTAAAATAAACTCTTAAAAGTTTATTACATTCATGACGTAAACAATAATGTAAGTGGAGAAACATCGTTTAGTGTAAAACCTAATCAAAAATGACTTTTATTTTGGTATGTCGGGTCTCTTGTATATGAAAGACATATGGATGATTGAAAAACGATATTAGTATAAATTTACAATAACAAATAATTAACTTCATCTGCATTTTGTACGAGTGAAAGGAGCAGCGTAACAAGTTAAATGTTTTTTACTTTTGTTTTGAAAGGCAGTGTTTCCGGTAAGCACTACGCAGAGGGGAAGCGACTCACTCTCAAGACTAGAGACAAAATGGCTCCGATTAGAGTGTTGTCGCTTATTCTCCCCATCCTGTCAACTGTAACGTTGTTATTGACGCAGTCTGGCGAGTGCAATAATGGCCGAAGGGTAAGATGATTGTGTCTGTTAAACCTGGCAGTCACGAGATGTGTATTCTACGCGGGATTGCAGATGACTTGCACAGAGAGCTTTTTAGCATGCTCGGCTGCTGTCTGTCGTTAATCAGTCTGTGTGTGAGCAGCAGATGAATATGATTGTATGTCAATGGTTTTGTCTGTCTGTCAGTCAGGAGACGCGGTGGACACCGATTTTAGCGGATTCTCGGTGCCATTAGAGCACTCGTTTGAAGTGGGTGAGTATAATTAATTCAAATACATTTTGTGAATGAATTATGATTCTTTTTAGTGCAAGTGAGTCACTAACGTTATCGGTCTGTTTCAGATGATGTGCCAAGATTTCGACTTCGTGGTGCTCTTCAGTTCAGGGGTGGAAGGGAAAACAGTGTGTATCTATCACAAAACCAGCTCTCAGAGAAAGACAGGAATACACTGAAGGTGAGAACACGCCATTGAGTTAAAGTTGGTTTTATATTCACCCATTTAGACTTTCTCCTTTATAATATAATTTCAGAAAAGTATTCTAAACAGTAAAATCATATTATTAGCAGCCAATAGCAATCAAAGTAAAACTTTGTTTAGTCAAATAAATAGTGCTAATGTTGTTTTTTTTGTGATTGTCGAGAAAAGAATGTCCATTTTAAATGTCCTAACTCTGTCTCACTGGTATAAGTTTCTGTTTCTCTACCTGTGTTTTTCAGGACGTGGCAGCAGTTGATGGTCTGTACAGGATCCGGGTCCCAAGAGTCTCTCTACAGGTGGATCGGCAGACAGAGAGACAGAATGAAGGTTACCTTACTGCATTCGTTAGAGCTGTAAGTCAACTGCATGCAAATACCTGCACAAAAAATTTACCAGCATTTAAAAAAAATACTTCAAATGTTGGTGTATACATTATGAAAGCAAAATATACAATTGAAAATATGCGCAAATATATATGAAAATTGTTCAAAATGACTGTAAATATGTTCATAATGTTACGCAAGATTTCTGTTAAAAATCAATTATCAAAGAAATATAGTGAGGATTCCATAAAAATATTAACTGTTTTCATCAAATGTCAATAATCTGCATATTACAGTGAGCTCTGAAGATGAAGAATCATGACAGACTACAGTAATAATACTGAAAATGCAGCTTTGCAATCAGCTTCAATCTGTAATAAATAATTTATTAAATATTTCAAATTGCAAAACAATTGTTGTAAACTGTAATAATTCTTCACAACATAACTGCTTTACTGTATTTGTGATCAAATAAATGCAGCTTTGTTGAGAAAAGAGAATTTGAAAAACATCTCACTGACCCCAAATTCTAAAGCGGTAGTATAATATAAATCTTGTCCATTTTTATTTGCAGTGCGCTCTGGTGGAATCCCACCTCAGTGACGTCATCACCCTTCACACCGATGTCACCGGATATGTCATTGGCATTTCTATAGTTACGATCCCTGGGTCTTGTCGTGGGATAGAGGTGGAGGATGAGGTTGACCTGGAAGTCTTTAACACGACAATAAGTGTCATGGCACCAGTCACTGCACCTGTGTGAGTGTTTATGCATACACACACACACACACTCTCTCACATATACATGTTAAAAGTATTCAGGCAGCCTTGACGCATTACTTTTCCCCATATTTTATTAAAATATGTTCAAACATGTCTCTTGAAACCACTTGCATTTGGATTTTGTCGAGACCCTTCTGTCTTATTTCATTAGGCTCAGCATCACTTTAGCGTTTTCCGCAGTTCAGTGCACTAATACTGTTAAATGAACAACAAACTCATGTTTGCATTAATGTTTAATATATGTTTGCATAATTGCTTTAATACATTAAAGTATTAATGTAATGAATAATGCAGTATTAATATAATAAATAAGATATATGCTGTCTCACAATGTTTCTTAAAGATCATATGTTAGATCAGTAGGCAATATGTCTTAAAATAGATTTGTTTTAAAATATGTAAATATAGCACAGATTAATTGCATTGTCAGAATGTTATTATTAGATCATTTGAAATTGTCGTCTTCTTATGGCTCTTATTTAGACCTGAAACGGCCCCTTATATTGAAAGGATGGAAATGGAAATGGAAAAGAAAGGCAAAAACCCACAAGAGCAGAAATCCTTCTTTGCCAAATATGTGAGTATTTATTATTATTAATTTAATTCAAAATGATGTGTCATTGCATTGATTTGAGCTAGTTTTTTAACATCACATTTTGTTATGTTCATACAAGTGTTTGCATTTGTCTAATGATTTGTTTAATAATATTTCACAGCTATTTAGGAGATAAAAGTTACTTTTTTTGTTTTCATTTATTGAATTATTCTCCTCTCATCCTTTATTTCACCTCCTTTTGTGGAATAAATCCTTTCTAAATGGCCTCTATTCCTGCTAATGGTTCTCCTGTGTTTCTTTTCGAGTTTGTGTGTGTGTGTGTGTATATATATATATATATATATATATATGTATATGTATATGTATATATATGTATATGTTTGCTTGTGTTTTGAAACTAGTGGACTGCAATGTTGAGCTCAAAGTTTACTTAATTTTTTTTAATCATATACGTATGTTATTATATTTGCTAATTCAAACCCACAGCCTTTCAAACCTAATTGACCAGGTTATGCATGTATAGTATACCAGTATTGCACTAATGTTAAAATTCATACAACACACAAAGTATCCAGACCCTAGCTTTGGCATAAATACTATCGACTGATATTAAGTGTTTCATATTAGGCTGGGCTGCACAATATATCGTTTCAGCATCAATGTTGCAATATGCGCATCTGCAATATGCGCATCTGCAATATGCGCATCGCAAGATATGCAATGTTGAGTCTGAAATGCAATTGACCAGGAGCTACAGAATTGTATTTACTTCATTTATGCGATTTATGCAAAAGAAATTAATTAATATTTTACATTATTTTGCTTACCCCACTGGCAGACAATTTAGCTTGATTTTAGGAAAACTCTTAATTTTGGCTTATTTCTTCTGATGATTAAAACAAAACAATATTTTTACTTGCTCTAAGAATTTTTTCATATTTGGACAAGAAACAAGATAAAGCAAAGCATGAAAAGCATTATGTGATTATTCAATTTCTGTACCTGAATACTGTTAGACTCCCAAGAAAATCATCAAATAGAGCTTTTCAAACTATCTTGTGAAACTGTATTCATATCGCAATATTTATCACAGAAAAATAAAATATCGCAATATCCGATTTTTCCAATATCATGCAGCCCTATTTCATATTTAATTTGATTTTGATTCAAGGTTTTGAAAAGGAGTTTTTTTTTTTTTTTGTCTGTTGAATTTAATCCAGATTACAACAATTAGTAATAATGTTCACAAATGGACATCATAAAGTCTTTTAAATATAATCGTTTGTTTTAAACTACAGTTTTACAAGGTTTATGTGTTGTTTAAATGGCTAAAAAATGAAGGAAAATAATTTTCATCATTTACATTCTCTAGAAAGTAATAAACAAAACAGTAAATGCGTACACGTAACAGTATATGCTCCATAATAAATGCCATAGAATCATTAATAATGTCAATCTATCATTAATAGAACCGTTAATAATGAAATGTATCTGATATTATAAAACTAATATTATGAGTAACACTGATTTGAGGCCCAAAATAAAAGTTCTATTCGCCACTTGTTCTAAATCTGTTTTGAGTTTTTTCTGTTGAACACAGATAAGTGAAAGATAATTTGAAGAATGCTGTAAACCAGAAGCTATTCTGTTAGCTCTGTTAAGCTAGTCATTGTCTACCATTTCCAGCATTCTTTAATGTCCAACCAAGAAAGGAAAACTCACTGGAACCACTTCTAGTGGAGTAAATGTTCGTTATTTAAGTCAACATCCCTTTAAAACCGAAGTACACTTTGGGCTTTTCTATGTTTTGGTGTGTTGTATCATGAGCTAACCATTTTTTCACTTGCTGCTCTGCTCCATGTTAAAGTTGCTGGTCTGTTCCGCCCAGTTTGTGTGTGTGTGTGTGTATACGCTTACCAGCATTAACATTCCACTTTTATGACTGAACTTTTAATTCTCTAGCAGCGTGTGTCGCGGTCAGCTGTTCTGCATTTACTGTGCTGTGTCAGTGTTGACATTGTGTCGGTCTGTGCTGTGTTTCCAGTGGTATTTGATTCTGGGAGGTGCAGTGTTCCTCATGGCCACCAGTTCAGCACAGACCCCAGCAGGGGGCGCCAGAGAGCAGAGCTGATTTCCATTCATTTCAAGTACTGAAATCTCATTTAGCCTACTTGGTTACTCTGTCACTCCAGCCACATTTTTCATTATGTGTGTGTGTGGGCCTGCACACGCACCCACATGCATACAAAGTCAAATCCTCTGACCCTTCCTATGTTTCAGCTTGGTGTTTAATTGTTTGTGTGCTTTTTTGTGTACATTTCCTGCTGGGTCATGACCAAATCAATGGTGTTTTGGTCAAATATGATCTTTCTGACTCAAAGTCAGGTCGGCGGGTAACATTAGCTGCTCAGAGATGTTCATGACCCACTCTGCTTGCTTCAATCCTTCCTGTTTTTTCAGTCTCATTTCTCCTGATTTCTCCCTCCTAGTGCGAAGTCCTTTGTCAGCAGTAGTAAGTGGTGGAGGTCAGATAAAGAGAGAGTAAGGAAGGATGAAACTGAAAATGATTTTGCTTGGGAAATCTTTGCCAATTAATTGAATGGGCTGTAATTGTCCTGCTCCTAATCACTGACTCTGGAGAAGAACCGTCGTGGCTTGTGTCTCAAATGTGTTGAAAGCCTCTGTTGTGTTTGTCTTTTTTCCAGTGGATGTATATTGTCCCACTTGTTCTATTCCTCATGATGTCAGGAGCTCAGGATCAGTCAGGAGGCGGAGCTGGAGGAGGGGCAGCCAATGGAGGAGGACGATGATTCCCAAGGCAACAAAAACTCCTGTGTTGTACATAATAATTTAAAGCAGATTTTGAGTTCATTGACGCAGAATAATATGTATACATTTACAGAAGAAGGATTGTTCTAGAGAAATAACGATTGAAAAGCTTAACTTATAACTGCATTCTTGGAATTGTGTTTTTACTACTGATTTAATAAAATAATTTGATGACCGGTAAAGTGTCAGTGAAGTTATTTAGTCTAAGTGAGGGCAAACATATTATACACGTTTTATTTAAAAATGAAAAATTGCTGTTAGTTTACTCACCCTCAGACTATTAAAGATATTGAACTTTTTTTTTTGTTTAAATGATGGTCCTTGGTGAAAGATACAAATCAAAGGCTGCTGTTTTACTGACAGTAAAAAAAAACATGCAGGCAAATCAAAATTACTATTTGTTGCTCATGATGGATACATTGAGGTCATATGATTCGTCTGTCAAGAAACTGAATGTTTTTTGCAACTTTATGATCAGGGCCAGGCAGAATCTGCTGGCAATTGTTTTTCTTTAAAGAATTTTGTACAAAATCTGCGGGATGATTTTGAGAGTATAGTAACTAAAAAGGTAAAACATGAAATAAAAAATAATAACTTTTTAAATTTACTTAAGGTTTTCAATGCAAATGCAATTAGATCCACCTGTCTGGCAAACAAAGCAAGTCTTGTATATCTACTAAAAGACAGAACATGTTACTTTACAAACTATTGTAAATAAACATTTACATATTATTTAATAATATTATTGAAATTAATATAAAAAACTGAATCAATATATCTTTACACACATTTACATAAGTAAAAATACAGATTCAATGATGGGCTAAAAAAATCTGCAGATTTCTGTATGGGCATATTTTTATAATTCACAGACATAAGCACTTTCACGCCAGTCAGAAATTATAGCCTGGGGTGGGTGAAAATTAACATCAAATTTTCATTTTGAATAAACCTTTAAAATCACAAGTACTTTGTTTCTGGATCCAGGGACGTGTGCTGATTTGTTTTGAACCAATGCTGGTAATACCACTCTTCTAAACCTTGATCCCATAAATGAGGCATTTATTGTAAACCACATATCTGTTTATGGTTATAGTATGACCCTAATATGCTTCAGTGTTACTACAAGGAAAATGTAATTGCAAAAAACCTCTCTATATTAATTTGGAGATATATTGTGGTTTCATTATAAGTCATTATAGTAGAGAAAAAGCTGTAAAAAGCAACACCCCAGTGCAATGGACACAAAAGATTTTGTAATGATTGAACATTAAAATGCACACAGTTTCAGCCACACAGTTAGACACTAGACATACCATTGAAAAAATAAAGTGGCACTATTTCAACAATGATAAAAGCAGCACAACTGTTTTCAACAATGATGATAAATTGATTCTTGCAATTGGAGTGAAAACTGGTAATGACTGGATTGAGTAACAACTTAAAAAAATCAGTTTTCCATCTAAGGAATAAATGTTAAAATACACAGATGAGCAAATGTATTACCTCCAGTCATGAGTGTTAAGTTAAAATCATTAATCATTTCCTAACAAGCCCATTTATGACTATATTATGGTAAGCAATGAGTTCAGAAAAAAATGATTGGCTTGGTCAATGAATTTGAGCATTGAGATGTGCTGGACCAAAAAGTTCAGCTCACGTCATCTCCACCTGGCAACCTAAAGACTTGAATGATCTACTGCTAATGTCTTGGTGCCAGATATTGCAGGGCACATTCAAGGATCTTGTAGGCTCCAAGCCTCAGTGGGTTGCCGCTGTTTTGGCAGCAACAACTGGACCAGTAGCATATTAGGCAGGTCAAAGGCCATAATGTTTTGCTCATTTGTTTATGTTCAAGTTGGAAAGTCATTACTCTTTAAAGGGTTAGTTCAGCCTCCAAAAAATGACATTAATTCATTACTAATTTGTCACCATAATTCAATTCCCAGAGAGCTCCCTCATCTTGCATAGACATCAATGTTCAAAGTTGAAGAAACCAAAAACATTGGCAAACATTCTATGTGACTTCAGTGGTTCAACTGTAATCATAGAAATCTTTTTTTTCTGGCCAATGTCTTTCAACATCAGATAAGGATGTGTTTACTACTGGCAAAAATACTGTCTTTAAAAAGGTAATGTAGGCAATAAGCTGACTGACAGTAGCTATGTTTCCATCCAAAGATGCAAATTAAACTTATGCGCAAGACTTGAATATTGCACTTGCAAATAAAGCACCGTTTCCATCCAATGAATCGTCACTTCCTTATAAACTGGATATTATATAAACCTATATAATAATGGAACGTTTTTCTTATATAACAAATTATTTGCACCTCAGAAGACGAAAATCAATGTATGTGCAGTGTCTTTTGGAGGCGCAAGACTGCTGTTTGAGAGCACAGCCGCTCAAGACATTTCTGGGAGGTAACAATAGGCTGCGAAACCACTTTGATGATGGAAATTGGCTAAGGAAAATCAGAATGACCAAAACTTAATTTCATAAGTTTTACAATGTGTTCGGTCCACTAGTAAATGTCAACCTTGCCATGAAAAAAATAAATTGTTCTCACCAAAATAGCAAAACCCTTTCTAAGTTTATTGTGTAGGCAAGTATTTTACAGGGCTGTAAAAAATACTCAAAAATGTCTTTGTCAGTGTTTTCAAAAAATTATATTTGATTTACCAAAGTTACACAAGTGGTAATTTCACATCTGTCACATCCATAATGGGGAGGTGTCACTCAAATTAAGTAAAATATTTGCGCATCTTGTTGACTTCATTAAGCGTTTTTTTATGCAGTATTCCAAAATGCAGATAAGAACAGGAGAATGTAAATGGAGTAAGTTTGACTATCAACAGTATAGTATTAATAATACAGTAATTCACAAACTTCAAAATATATATATTTTTTTTCATTCATTCATTTTCTTTTCGGCTTAGTCCCTTTATTTTATTCTTTTTTCAGTTGGATTAAAAAAAAGGTGGCTCATGGGCCCAGTTGGTTGAGATTAATCATCAAAGCTTGACCTTCAAGGGACATGGCACTTCTCCGAGATTTTTATCTATGCGTTCATTGCTCATTGCTTCTTCATACAACGTTGCTGATCACGTGGCTATTAGTGTGCGTGCTGTAAACAGAAGCAAACCTGGGGATATAGTGTTCTAGATATGCTCCATATGCACAAATGCTCATGTCCCCCTCTTTCTGAGGCTATCTTTGTCAGCTGTCAGTCATTCTCAGCTTGTGGTCCTGTTTGTCTTGGGTCTGTTCATGAGTATCTGCGGCAGTATGTGGTAAATCTGGATCTTACGAGGCTCAGTGCAGAGAGCACTCTATCGTGTTCCTCTAAACCCTTAACAACAACCACCCACCCATGTTCTCTGAAAGATTTTGTAGTCCCACGGAGCAGGATATCTACCAAGTAGATGACCTTAATTAATCACTGTCAGTCTCTTTCTGTCCAGGCCAAAGATAAAGTCAGGGTTAAACTGTAAAGCAAGGAGAAGAGCACTTGAATGAATTTCAAAGTCATTTGGAAGTAAAAAGATCTGCTGGTATGCCAATGTCTGGCACCTTTGTGTGTACAGGCCACTGTAAACCGCACTCTGGTGGGCTAAAATGTACCAGGTCAAGAGACCACGCAGCGGGAGACATTGATTTGTTTCTTCAGCGTTTGCTGTGTTAAACAAATGGGAAGTTAACATTATCTGTAAATCTCAGGCATTTATTTCTCTCTAAACTGTCCGTATTGGGTAACCTGTAAATTTCTCTACAAATAGATCTCATTCATTGAAGAACTATCATCACATCCCTGATGAATGTGTGGATGCCAAGAAGCACATGGTTGAAACTGAGACAGAACAGTGGTGTGAGGATCACGGTAAAGACATTTCTTTCCTGCTCGCTCTTTCGCTCTTCACATGCCGCACTGTATTTCTCTGAACACAGAAAGACATTGAAAACAGAATAAGAGAATAACAAACACAGTGTTATTGTTGCACTACACTTTTTAATACTGCTTTCGGTACACCAAAGAACAAGTGTTAGTTCAACCAAAAAAAAAAAAAAAATGTCATCACCCACATCTCATCTTGGAAACTCAAATGAAGATATTTGTAATATATCAAATAATTCCTGTCTATCCACTGAAGTCGCTCAAAACTGATGCTTCATGTTTGTAAAGAGATACCAAAAAAAATCCATATTATGAATTGAGCGATGTAATTAAAGTCTTCTGATGTTGTAGCATATTTGCTTGATTAATGATAGCCAATGAGGTTAATTTTTGTGTGTTACACCACACACTGTTAGAAAGGAGGTATCACTAAAGTACAATTTTGTTCCTTGGGGACAAAATTGTACACAATTTGTATGATAAACCTAAAACTATACCATTATTCCCAAAATGCACTTTTTTCGAGAGTTCATATTTAAGCTTCTGCAAGAACAAACATTTTTGCATTGATTAGATATAGATATATTTTATTGCATATATTAGATAGATGTGAATAAATAGGAAAGTAAATGTGAATAAAAGCCTAAAAGAAGTCATCATACAAAATGATTGTGTCTCTTCAGAAGACTTGCATTAATTTAATAGATATAGATGTATTTTCTGATATCTTTAAGAGTATTTAGGGTGACAGAGTTTCAATGGATGTCTTAGATTTGGTTAAAAAAATCTTCTCATGCTCATTTGTAGTTATAATATGATCTTATTCTGCATCCCTAATCCTACCTAATAGCTAAACCCAACTTCTACCTTACTAACTATAAATAAGTAGTTATTAAGCTAGTTTACTTAATGGTTTGTAAATACCGTGAATTGTGACCTAAACTAAAGTGTTATGTCTTATAGGAGTGAGATGAGAGAGAGAACATGATGACAATTTTTTCTTTTTGGAGTAAACTAATCTTTTTAAGTCAGAAATTGTTGTTTTTCAAAAGTTGAGGTTTTTTTTAAGGAAACACACATAAACCAAGGAGCATGTAACTTGCTAAACCACTGCTAATAAATCTTTTGAATTAAACCCAAACCAGTTCCAATGTGTCCATAAGAAAAATCATATTACATATGGTCAACTATAAATCTCACATCCTGTCAATGTTTGACCAGTGGTGTCACTATCTCTTACCCAGAGTTCACCAGCCAGGGATGCCACTGTGATTCTGAGCCTGTGTTTAGTGCAAAGGTTTAGTGAGGTCTCGTGTTTCTTATTTAGTTCTTTTCACATTTACAGTGGTTAAGTGATTAGTACAATTTGTAAATGTAATATTAAAGGGATAGTTCACCCAAAACTGAAAATTATGTCATGATTTACTCACACTTCACTTGTCACAAACCATATGTGCCATTCATATTTTTTCTTACACGCCTCTCATTTTTCAGGTATCCAAGGAACTAGGAGCCATTGACTTCCATAGTATATTTCTTTCTACTATGGATGTCAGTGGTTACCAGTTTATAACATCCTTCAAAATATCTTCTTTTGTGTTCAACTGAAAAAAAAAAGAAACAAAAAAGGTTTGAAACAACTTCAGGGTGAGTTAATTGTGAGTAAATTTTTGGGTGAACTATCCCTTTAAATTAGGTGGAATATATTCAGGTTAACATAATGTTAGGTCTGTACCCTGTTAAAAAATATCTGCTAATTAACAGTTTTCGTATTAAGTGTTTTCTGTTTATTTACGGTTGTGAATTGCATTATGGGAGTTTTATCTCTGTTCTGTCCACTTTTGAGGTCGAAAATTCAACTCTACAGTTTAACAAAGTGACTTTTATTGACATTTTAGTTGTTTAAAATAACAATATATAAGACATAATATATAGAGAACTAAATTTTTAAAATAACAGAAAATGTAAAGGCAGCTTATTACCAGGTTTTTGTACCGTAATATACAACACCAACCCAGACGATATATTACTTCAAACTATTAAAAATGTTAATAAAAGTCAATTTTTCAAACTTTTCAACGTGAAACGCTTTTGGAGGAAAGATCAAGGTCTCATAATGCAATTTAAATCATAAATAAGCGAAAAATAAATATGGAAAACTGTCAGTTTACAGACATTTTTTACAGTGTATGCAGAATTCAGAAACCTTGTATTGGTAACACAGCTGACCATTAAGTGAACTGTAGCAGCAACTTGTGTTCACACTCTCGCACAAGAGACTGACTTATATTCAGTGGCCTAAATACTTACAGGGAATTTCATTACGTGCAGTAAAAAATGACATTTAGATAAATTTGTAAAAAAAATGCATGCATGCTTTTAAAATTATAATTTCAATGACTAAAATGTTGATTAAATTAAACTGCAGAGTTACGTTTTTGATTTTCAATATATAATGGAGCAGAGACCAAGGTGCCATAAGTACATTTGAAAGCACAAAAATATGGAAAACATCTATAAATCAAGAGCTACAGGCAACACTAAATTAACAGATTTTTTTTTCTTTATTATTATTCTTTTTTACAGTGTACAATTTTTCATAACTTAGCAAATCGAGGACGGCCTGAATTTTTAAAGTTTCTTTACAAACTGCTCACAAAGCTTTTAAAGCAGACCTATTATGCCCCTTTTCACAAGATTTAAAATACGTCTCTGATGTCCCTAGAGTGTGTATGTGAAGCTCAAAATACCCCACAAATAATGTTTTAGAAATCTTCAAAACTACATCTTTTAGGCTTTGATTCAAATTGTGGCATACTGTTGCTTTAATTTCAAATGATATTGTGGTCTTTTTTTAAAAAAAATGCGAAGCTACAAATGCCTGAGATTCATAACAGGGCTAACGTTATCTCTGTGAAAAACTGAAAATGTCATATGAAGTGGCTCAGAAGAAGGAAGACTATGGAGACTACAGTGTTCATTTGAGCATCCTAAAACTTCACATTTATAATGCCTTGTAGTTGCTGACATTTTCTTCAGCAGGCACGATGTGAAAACTCTAATGGCTGAAGGCTGCTTCTAACTCAGGGCTGTCTATGCTAATGAGAGAGAGATGGTCAGTAATGGGCGGGGCTTTTCCCCTCTGATGACGAGTACAAAGGGAGAATGTCAATCAAAGTGTTTCTGCAGACTGTTTTTAACAAGTCTGATTATAAAAAAATGTATTAATACATTTTTACCATTAGAGGCAGTTTCCACACAAATGTGTTTAAACCCTTTATAAAAGGGATATTTTTGCATAATAGGTAGGTTTAATAGGTTTAATACATGTAAATCTTTTAACAGATCACATAACCCTTTGAATTTTACAATTTGCATATTTTAGTATATTCATAACTTATATTTATATGTTACTATAAATATAATGTTCTAAGTAAATAAATCAATGAAATGCATAGAAATGAGCAACATTGTATAAATGTAAATTGTTCAGTGTGATTCTAGTTACCTCTGATTTATGCAGAACAGACTAACACACAAACGTTGCTGAATTCTGTGCAAGTTAACCTATAAATCATTGTCATTCCACTGCCGCTATTTTGGAGTGTCTCTTAAAACGCCCTATACATTCAGATACCCACACAATGTATTTTAGCTAAACATAGCATGCAGTTGCAGCCTATTAAAATTCCCCCGACTACCTTACAGGTCCTCAAAGCAGGAGATAATGGAATCCTGGAAAGGAAGCCATTTCTTATTATGATGTTAAAGAGAGAAGAGAGGTGCTAAGAGGAAGAGTGTAAAGAGAATGACAAATACACCTGCCTCATTCATCAGCAATGAAGACAGGCCAGAAACCGACATAAGCCGCAATCATTATGTGATTTAGGAGTGAAATGAAGAAATGTCTCTCATTAGTAAGTGATAATGCGCTGGAAAACAGTTTGATGAATTCAGCTCAGATTAGTGTGCGTTTGCAGTTTTTCAGATCTTTTCATTTCACTAAGCAACTGCATGTTATCATTTTGAGAGGCTTCATGAAATCTGACATAAACCAGGTGTCATAATCGCCCGTTCGATCCACATTGCTCCAGGGATTGTTTTAGAAGTAAGATTAGTTTAAATCTTCAGTTCCCTGCGAGCCCCCTTTTGGCCCATTTTCAAGTCCAAAAAGTTCTGATACCTCGGTGTTAGCAAAGTTGCTGTGGATACATAATATTTCCCTCTGAAAAACGCTTGTGTGCGGTTGTGTGTGAAGATGCCCTTCAGATGTGACAGTAATGTGAGCATATAATGTCAGACGCCCTGCTGAACTCTGGGGTCAGAGAGACTATTCTTTGTTCTCTGTTGGGTCTATTCTTTCTTCACATTTTTTAATGATTGCCTTACATCACGTCCCTGCTATTTGGCACTTTGCACTTTTATATTAATCTGTGTCAGTTCTTTACTGCAAAACAATGCGTTTGGTTTTCCTTTACACTTGTAACAAATATATATGATTACTTAGGCTACTTTAATTAGTTATTTATTTAACTAATGAAAGTACATAAAAATATTTCAACTTAACTTTTTTTTAAGTAATACATGATTATACTTTGTAATGTTGGGTGAAACGACTTGTACAACTTTTTTCTTTTTTTTATTCATTTTTAAAATGTAAGTTGAAATTACTTGTAAAGTTAAATTATCATGTATTTAAATTATTTTAAATTTAATTCAAATTTAAATAAAAAATGTAAGGTTGCAAATAAATTTTATTGGTTAAAACAATTTAAATGTATCTTGATTTGAAATGATTTTAGATATTTGTTCTGTAAAACTATTATTTGATCTATTGTTGAGAAAACATTATCTTACATCATTTGTTTTTCCAGTAAATCTTGATGAAGGATATTTAGATATTGGTCCTGGAAAACAGTAGATGTACAAATGTGTGCCCCGCTCTCCTTTTATTAACAAATCTCTTGGTCCGCATGAGCTACACATGGTTTAGGTGACAGGATGGCCCTCATGTTCAGCACCTCGACGACCTACAGACCCCTTTTCCCCCTCCTCATAGGCAGTGTCTTTTCCTCCCCCTTTTTCAGGCTGAATAAGAAGGGAAGTGAGAGACAGAGAGACTCAGAGTCGAAAGACACTCATCCACACCAGCAATGCCCATTAGTAGCCCAAGCACCAACGGAATCATGCCTGAAGCAAAGAAAGCAGGTAAGAGCTGCTCTCATTGCCTCACCTCTATCCATTATACATTATATGAAAAATATTGTTTTTATCGGGCCAGTCTCATTTGATATATCACTGTAACTTTTTTTGACTCAACCCCTACCTTCCCCAAAGGTGTCATTTGATGTTATTTATATTTGTAATGATAACGTGGCGATAGGAGTCTATTAGTAGTAATCTGGTAGGAAATAAATAAATAAGTAAAACTTAGTATCTTTGTACAGTACCTTATAGAGGATACATATGGTGTGCATAAGTTCAAGTGTTGTAAATATATATGGAAGGTGATAAAGGGATCAATTAAGAAAATAACAAATTACAAGCTAAATGAGTACATAAATACTGCAAAAATATAATACTTGGAAAAATAACAAAACTATATTTTTATATTATTATATTGATTATGAAATAAAACATAAATACTAATGTAATGTAGCAACTGCTTTTTATTTTATTGATTAATATATTTTATTATTTATTTCAAATAAATTAGTAAAATATTTTAGTCTATAAATTTTAGTTTAGTGTTTAGTCTATATATCTGGTTATGGTATAGTATTGTATTGATTATAATTATAAAGGTAAATCATATAAATGCAAAGTTAAAACTGACATGATTTATTTATTTATCCCATTTATAAATATAATTTTTTTAAATTAAATTATTTAAAATATTTTTTTAAGTTTACATATCTGGTCATGATATGGTATGAATATAAGAATATAAGATTATGAATATAATTGTATAAATGGCAGGGTGAAAAGTAAATAATGACTTTTTTACTGAATTGTTATTTTTTCATGTTTTAAGTTCCCCATATTTTGGGAACAATTGTGTAAATGAGCTAAATTTGGCATAACCTCTCAAAGCAAATTCCTTTGTCCTCATGTTAAAAATAATAATAATAATAATTTTAATAATAATTTTAAAATGATATTAAATAAGGTACAAAAGAAAGTTTTTGTGTGAGTTAGGGTCAGGGTTAGGATTTATTACTGCATCTGTATTTAAAAAAAAACATCTGACATGGAATGTCCCTATTTAGACAGCTAAGTGGCCGTGAGAGCAACGTCGTAAACCCAGTAATAATAATTCATCTTAGATTATGGTTTGCACCTGGTGATGCAGGCAGACGTCTTTTAGACACTTCAAACCCAGTCTACATGCCTCAGACCTGCAGTATTTACAGCGCTGGTGACAGTAGCTGAACTAAAAGTGTCACCACAAAGCTAACTTGATTGAAGGTTATTCTGACAGTTTGTGTGAACAGCAGCATCTACTCAGAGCAACAACATGAGGAAAGGGGCACCTTGGGCATTACTGTCATACTGTTACTCTCCAGCTTAACATCTCACAGCAAAACAATAATAGTCTTTACAGACACAAAGAGTTTAGCAGCTGCCCTACTCAATCTTTTTGCAGCAAATTAGAGAAAGATAAGAGGAAGGATGTGCATACACGGCCTTGTACACACCCTCTTGGTAATGCAAATAATTGAAGATCTTCACAACTTAAATCCTATTAATGTACTTAATTGTAATTTTTTTAAATGTACCACAGTAAATCACTGCACATTTAAATGGTTTCGAAACTCAATATTCAACAGGGAGACTGACATACAAGTGAACTGATGTGCATTCATCAGATGAATGTTCTTTCAGGTGTTAATATACTTGCGTGACTCTGTCACCCTTCTCCTTTAACACATCCCACACATCTGTCATTTCAACAGCTCCCTCTCTCTCTGTCTCGCTCTCTCTCTCTCTCTTGCTCTCTTTCTCTCTCGAACTCATTTTATTTACTTCAATACTTTCTTTGTAATTTTGAATTTAATCTGATGTTTAATTTGATTTCATTTATATATTTTTTTAAATATTATTTGTAATACTCAACTTTGTAGTTTATTATACTGTACAATGTTATGACCTGGGTAAATATAATATTACCAGGTAAATAATATAATATAATATAATATAATATAATATAATATAATATAATATAATATAAT
>CAIGQV010016547.1:12331582-12431922 GCA_903798115.1 Danio jaintianensis | reverse complement strand
TAATATAATATAATATAATATAATATAATATAATAATTGTTTTTCTTTTATGCTTTTCACCTTGATAGGACCTTGTACCCTATTAAAAGAAGCTCCTACTGGTTTCCTATTAGCTTATAAATGATGACATGCCGCCTTCCTGCTTACAGAGGCAATGAAGCGTAAAACCCTCCACAGTAACTCATTTCCACAGCTCTTTCCTTATTTATACCTTTTGTTTTTTAGCCAAGTTGGGTCTGATTTGCATGGCATGGCAGTATCTGGCAAGATTAGACAGCACCCGTGCGTAATTCTCCGCGTGGAAAGCAGTTCAATCAATATTAAGAGCGACCTGATCTAACTAATACCCCAGAACATCTCTAATTTGAGCGGGTAGAGTGTCTTTCTCGGGACTGCGATGGGTCACACCTCTGAAATCTCCCTTTACCGACATGAATCCTCTATTTGTGCATCTGTCTATTCGTGTTATTTTACATCGGTCCCGTTTCAAGTAAGCAATCAACAGAGGGCCGACACTCAGCGGGAGGTTTTCAACACTCAGGGGGGCTGTGAGATCATATCCATCGCCTTCCCTCTCAAATCATCATACATAGCGTCTCCTTGATCCGACCAGCAGATATGAACCATACCAGTCGTGCAGAGGTTGGCAAGGCAGGCTACAGACGTGTCCAACACAAACAACCCGCTTTCTGCACTGTCATCACCAGCAAAAGACACCAAAGCCTAGCAAAGAGCCCGAGGTCATTGGCATAGCTACTGATGCTAAAAAGAGGTGAAGTTCAGAGTTACTCAACACTACAAGGTTGTTCCTGTTAATAGGATGCCATTTTGTGGACTTTTGTTGGAAGTTAAAGGGACAGTTCACTCTCAAGTGGATGTTTCCCTTACCATTATATTAAGATGGTGGCCCTTCCCAACTAACGACACCCCTCGCCCCTCTTAAAAGAATAGTTCACACTACGTATAGGCTATGTCTACTCTAAACCAGATACATTTGAATTCGGTATTTTCGTCTAAAAACGCTCCATGTCCATACTATTGTTTTCAAATCTTTCCATCTTCCACACTAAAACAACTGAAAATGCTTTTGTTCATGTACTGCGTTATTTCCACCTGCCGTTTATTTACTTTCAGACTGTTTGAAATGCTAGGACAAAAAGTTGCAACTGTGGTCTGCTTCTGCCAATGAAAAATAGTTCATCTTTAATAAAACTGTCAAAACAGACAGCATTCAAAACATCTGCTTAATGTCGTCCCCCATCTTAGCTGAATTGGTCACATGGCTGCAATCACTGCAATGACTAAACTTCGCCATTGTTTTTGAAAACCTACGTTTTCACAATCCACACTGCAACATGAAAACAGTATTGTCAAACCTATCCACTTTGGACAGCATTTTCAAAAAAAGAAGTTTTCGTTTTCTAAAAATGCCATCTTATTGTGGACAGAAGGACAAAACTGAATGTAAAATATGTGTTTTTAAACAAAAATGTATTAGTGTGGACATGGCTTCACTCACTCACTATCCTTCACCTTAGTTCCTGATTTATCAGAATGAACTGCCAATTACTCTGGCATATATTTTATGCAGTGGATGCCCCTCCAGCCTCAATCCTGCACTGGGAAACAAAAGCATAGTTGTTTAATATTATTTTCTATAGGCCTATATTGGCTAGATCACAACAAAAATCATTTAAGATTCCTTTCCAGAACATGTCTAAACTTATTAAACAAACAAAACAGCTTCATGTTATTTATGTGATTTGCACGATGGCAAGTCATTTCTGTCTCTAAATGGTTGCGCATTTACATTTTTCTGTATTTCGCACAATGTGAAATTCTGTTTGGATGCATACACTCACACAAGTTGCGTCGGAAGATATGTCACATCAACCAGATGGAAATCAGAAAACAATTATTTGTGGAGCCTGGTAAAAGTCCAGTGTGTGACCTGCATCATGTGACAATATTGCAATGCGCAATTATAGTGAGAAAAAAAGACAAAAACACACCGGGACTAAATGAAGAACATAAAAATTATAAAAACAGGCAACAAATTGCTAAAACTAAAATTAAAATAAAAATGAATTTTAATGATATTGATAAAAACTACAATAATACTAAAATAGCTCTGTAACTCCCAGCAAACACAGATGTTTTTATAGTTATTTATGTCTTATTTTTTGGACAGTGAATGTTTAATTATTCTTGAAAAAATGTACTTGAGAAGCCCTTTTTTTGTAATTTTGTAAGAGAATTTATACTACTGCATGATGTAGAATCTAAATATGTAAAGTAGGAGCACCCAGAGGAAACCCACGCCAACACGGGAAGAACATTCAAACTCCACACAGAAATGCCAACTGGCCTAGCCGGGACTCAAACCAGTGAACTTCTTGCTGTGAGGTGACAGTGCTAACCACTGAGCCTTCGCCGCCACCCATGATGATTAATATGTATTACAATTATTATAATTATAATTAACAATGCAATAATCATCGCTGATTAAAAACTTCTATGCCATTAGTCGTTAACAGTTCATCTGGTAAAAAATGTGAATGTGAGTAAACAAGTCTTTGTGAAAAATCCAATGTTGAACATAGTGGTTTTCACCCAGAGCTCATCCATGTTCTCTTGTTAACAGCATTTCTCTACTCATGATCTTTCTATCGCAATACAGCAGGGATAAATCTCACAGCAGGTAGAAAAGCCTGACTAAAAGAATACAACTGCATGGCTTCAGATTGTGTAAAGAAACTTAAAATTCAACGTTTTTTTGGATCTTTCTGACTTGTTTTATTTTGGGTATGGATATAGGACATAGTATAGCACAGTATTCTGTCTGTTAAGTTGGACACCTCCCTCTCGTTCTTCCCAACTCTCTCCATACCAGCCCCTATAAGGGAGAGGCTGAACCAGCCGATGACTGATGGAGTGACCTGTCAGCAGCAGTTGCTAATCTCTAGCCCTGATCCCTTTACCACCTCTGTTCCCTTCGTTCCTCTGCCATCCATTCCTCTGGATGTGCAAAGCAAGTGATGGAATGTACAGTATATGTGTACCCGGATTATATCTAAGGTTTCACTGCATGTGCTTGACATAAAGAAAGATTCATGACAGAGTTGCCATTTTTCAAGAACGTGGATTTGTATAGCTCGTATCTCATAATTTCTTGATGGCATAATATAATCTGAAGTAAACCTCACTCCTCGTAGACACTCTAATGGCTGATTCTAGAGGCTTCAGTCTCTGAGATGCTGAAATTTCTGGTTCATTGGAAAAGCGACCATAGTTAATTTATTTTACATTTAGTCATTTAGCAGAAGCTTTTGTCCAAAGTGACTTACAATTGAGGAGGAATTCAACAAGAGGAGGCAATACACACAAGAAGTGCTAATTATACAAAGGAATTTAGTAATGATGGGGGGGGGGGGGGGGGGGGGCGCCCCCCCTCTCTCTCTCTCTCTCTCTCTCTCTCTCTCTCTCTCTCTCTCTCTCTCTCTCTCTCTCTCTCTCTCTCTCTCAATTCAATTAAATTAAATTCAATAATTGCTTTATTGACAAATAAAGCATGACAAATGTTACAAATGTATTGCCAAAGCATTTATAAAGTTTACATTATAAATAAAAGAACATGCATATATAATAAACAGAGTAAATAGTAGTAGTAGTAGTAAAAAAAAAAAATATATATATACATATAATAATTAAATAAAAATAATATATCACATTATTATTCAATATATCATATATTATTCAATATATCACATTATTCAATATATAATATTATTCATATATATAAATAAAATAATAATAATAATAGATCAGAATACACTGTACATTTAAAGGTGCTGTGTGTAAGTTTTTGACTCTTCTAAAGCATAAAAATATCATAATATGTTTGCAGATATTTAAGAAACATCCCAAGTGAACATTCTTGTTTATCTGAAAAACAATGCTGAAGTCAGATATTCTGCTTTGAAAATGTGTTTTCCGTGCCGGAACGGCTGTCTTTGTTTTGGTAATTTAACCAGCGCAATGTCAGTTTAGCCTATTATATTTTAGCAACCCGGGTTGCCTTGGTGGAAAACCGCATATTTCATTCATTCATTCATTCATTCATTCAGTCAGTCAGTCAGTCAGTCAGTCAGTCAGTCAGTCAGGAAGGCTCTCAAAGTATACATCCGTGACCGAAATGCGACCTCCGGTGGACATTAGCAGCCTTCGAAATGACACGCGGATTCACAGTTCCAAGTGAGGTGGTTATTAATTAGCAAATAATATAAATATTAGGAGCGTAAACATTAGCTGAGCAGGTTACATTGTAACCGCGTCTACTAACAACACGCTACATGATGAGATATGCAGTGATAAGCAATTTGGCTGTCTGCACCAGACAAAACACCACAGAAATTTAATTACAGCCAAGCACAAGCACAGAATATGCACTGACTCACGAAATGATAAGGTTTATAATCTAACTAATACATACTAAACCTCTTTAACATTATTACATACATGCTGAATCACTATGTGTTGGTTTGCATTATTTCACAGTTCTAAAGTTCAATTTCAGACGGTTTATTTTATTTTCAAGATCTGAGGTGAACTATCTGCTGCTGCTTTCAGTAGTATGGCAATAAATGTCATGTAAAATGGCATTCAAACTCACATTGTTTGCATTTAACACTAAATAAAGCACATTAGGTGTACCTGAGGTAAACAGCACTGTCAGTTTATCCTGTTGTTTAGCCGCAAGAAATACAAGCCGTTTCTAATATATCAATTCGAGGTGTTGGCTAGAACAAAAACTCCTTTTAATATGGAAAATATTCCTTTTATCGCGTGCCATTGCTTTTATTTAGAACACGGTGTATATCAGCCTTTACCGTCAGACTCGCTCCTGTTGGTCAATCTGGCAACCTGCGTTTGCGTTTGTTTTGATCCAGGAATGTAATACCTAGTTCAACCACTGGGTGTCAAACTTACATACCGCACCTTTAACAATCAACATTTAAGGATAAAACAGTAATAAAAAAACAAAAATAGCCAGTATATTTACAATGATTCTAGATGTAATAATCTAGATGTCTCTCTCTCTCTCTCATATATAATTAATAAAAGGATTGGTGTGATGTCTATTTAAACTAAATCAGGCCAAAACGATAGGGGCTTTTGCACCCGGGTCTAATCTAATCTTTGCAACCGAGTCTAATCTTGCACTATTGGCCCTAGTGACCAGTAATGCTACTATTTGTTAATTGGCCAATGCTGTAGGGCGGGGCGATATGACAAAAATATCAGAACACAATATAAGACATCTCATATCCTAATATGTATTTATTTAACAATATTTATTACACGTCTGTATGGCATACATTCCAAGCAAGGTATGTTATCCCAAGATTATAACGCTAAATAACACAGGCTCATCTGGAAACTTCTTCTTTATTCTGCAATAACAATGTCCTGGATGTACTTCATCCCTAACATATCAGGATATAGTACCATTTCTGGAAATGTACCCAATTAATAGTTTAAATATTGGCCACTTGTTGAGGACTTTTTTTATATATATATATTTTAAAGTACAGAGTTAGAAATTTACTTATTCATATGTGATCACATTTCTCACTTGATTTAGAGCTTCAGGGCATATGTTTCATTACAAATGTAGGAATATAAAATAAATATTAATAAAATATAAAACTTTTTTAACTAATGATTACAGGCCCAACATAAAAATAAAAAATATTGCTTAATCAAATGCTAAATGTAAACATTGTAGGCTACTATTGCATGTAATATTGCACTAATATAAATGTTGAAACAATAAAAAATGTATTTTACAACACCACAATATAATTGAGATAACAGAGCATAATAAGAAACTAACAACTTTTTCTTTTGTCCATACGATATATATTGTCATATTTCATAGCCCTAGAATGTGGTGTTCCAAAACTAAAAGCTCATGTTAGTTTCATTTAGCTGTCTTTTTTTTTCACTCTATTCTTTTCTCAGCTTTGATATGTATTAGCCTTACTTTTTGCTTTTTTAAAATATTTGCTCTTTATATCTCATAACCTATAATTCTAAGTTCCATCTCTGTTATCTTGAAGATTATACAGTTTGATCACAGCATTCACGAGTTGTTGTTTTGTTGAATACCACACTTAATGTCACTATGGGCTGGCTACATCACTTGCTAGCAAATGCAACCAGGAAAATGGCCAGAGAGGACAATTTAGTTCTGGTGAATAAATCCTATACATTTCAAAAGCTCTTAAAGTTTGTTTTGAATGCAGAATTGCAGAGGTTGTTCAAACACCTGCATCGCTATTACATCACGTTTATATTCACATAAAGACGGCTCTTAGCAGTTTCAGCATCCTTCACTAATATTCTTCTGCTGCTGACATGTACCAGCAAAGTTACATAACAGTCAACTGAATGTTCAAAGAATGCCATCAACAAAACAATTACTAACCGCTCTTAAAAGAATCATTCTGTGCGATTGAGAGGTTCAGTGGAAAGGAAGAGACAATTGATGCCAGTAAAGCATGTGTCTTTGATAAAGGCAGCCCAGAGATGTACAACACATCAAATAAATGGCCCATGGAGAATTAAAAGCTGATAAAAGACCATTCTGATGATGATGATGATGATGAAGGTGATACTGAACAATTTGTTCTCGGTTATTGTCAGCAAGTTCACAAACGGCGGTGAAGGTCTTGAACAGGTGGACACAAATGTCCGTCCTGCTTGCACTGGAACACAGCTGACACAATCACATAGTGGAGCACGCTGTCACGAAACCCAGCCACCTCTGACTCCTCCCACTGCCCAAGCCATGCGGCTAATCAAAACAAAGCCTAAAATACAAACCATTTATACCATAATCTCAGGCTTGCTTAGAAATGACTTGACATTAATTACTAATATATTTTTTTGTAAATGAATTTGATATCACTGAAAAAGATGTGGCTTTTAATTATCCTTAATTCCCTTAAAAAATACAATTTTAAATAATATTTAATATCTTAAAGTTAACTTAAAATAAGTTTTAATTTAAAAGCAACATTACATAAGGTATTAACCTTTCATTTTAAATAACTTATGTCACTGCAGTTAAACAAAAGACACTTGGATTTTGTCCAAACATTGTAACATATAATGTATTTTGACAGTAAAACTGCATTAAAAATACATTCTCTAAAAACATTAAGCAATGTCAAACAATGCATCTTCTTCTATGGAAAATAAGATATAAAATAAAACTTTTTCATTTTAACCTCAAGTATTAATTAGCACTACACTCTGATTTTCAGCGCATTATGTGGAAGTTTAGTTGAGTATTTCATTGTTAAAATGACCTTTTCCCCCTTTGCCACCAATTAACACTTAAACCGACTAACATTTTGCCCTCAATGCCACTAAGCATCATTATAGCCCAAGGGAGCAACTAACACTAATGTCTGCCGTTAAAAAAGGCAGGCGAAAAATGCTCTGATGCCAAAGGACCTTGCATAGTTTTCTCAGAAGGTGCTTGTAAAAGTCAACAGTAGAGAGAAATGTGTTAAACCCAGAGCCGAGCCGCACATAAACATGCCACCACCACTAACACCATGGAAATGAAGAGCAGCAGAAACAAAAAATATATTCTTAGAAACTGCTGTCAGAGCCTATGATGTGTGTCCCTGATGAATGTAAGTTTAGGCCTAGCATGCTTCGTAGATGTAACCTAAACCCTGACAGGCATGGGTAAACTATATGATTCAGGGCTAACAACAGTGGGGGTAGATGAGTGGCATACCACATGGTGATACATTGCACACCAAAGGTAAGGAAGAGGGATCAAAAAAGCAATGGAAGGAAATGGAAGACTCTAGAATGCTTGTGTAGCGTCAGTGTAATTGCAAAACTACCTCTGACGTTAACCAATGCTTTTTTTTTTTTTATCTCCTACAGGAAGAAAAGGGACAAAAACAGAAGTAAAATCTGCAGGTACTTGTAAGCTAATTCTTTTTAACTGTTAACCATAGCGCCCTCTATTGCTTTGTTAAATTTACTACAAATTGCACCTGCAAACCTGTTGGACTCCGTTGAGTCTGTGTATTTTGAATGTGTTATTTAGTACATAGATTTGCATTGTTTGATGATGCTGAGGTAGGCATTTTAATTGTTTCTTTAGTATGTTTATACATAAGCTACATTAAGGTGGCAATTTAGAATGTTTCTTTAGTACACACATAATTCACAACCTGACCATTTTAAGGAAGGCCATTTCTTTTTATCATGCTTATCATGAGATTCGCAGATTGATTTTGTTGTTTGGTATGCATAGATTCACACAGTTTGGCCATGCTGAGGTGGCCATTTTGTATTTTATTGAAAGACATGTTGATTTGCGGTGGGCGCAGTGGGTAGCACGATCACCTCACATTAAGAAGGTCGCTGCTTCGAGCCTTGGCTGGGTCAGTTGCCATTTATGTGTGGAGTTTGCATGTTCTCCCCATGTTCACGTGGGTTTCCTCCGGGTGCTCCAGTTTTCCCCACAAGTCCAAAGACATGTGCTATAGGTGAATTGGGTAGGCTAAATTGTCCGTAGTGTACGTGTGTGAATGGGAGTGTATGGGTGTTTCCCAGAGATGGTTTGCAGCTGGAAGGGCATCCCGCTGCATAAAACATGTGCTGGATATGTTGGTGGTTCATTCCGCTGTGGCAACCCCAGATTAATAAAGGGACTAAGCTGAAAAGAAAATGAACGAATGAAAGAATGTTGATTTGCACAGTTTGACCAGTGAGACTGTGTTATGGTGGCCATTTTATATCATGTTTTTTAGTATGCGTACATTTTTCGTTTGACCATGTTGAGGCAGCCATTTTTAACTGTATTTTTGAACACTCTGACTGTGTCATGGTGTTCATTTTCAATGTTCCTTCAGCATACATAGATTTGCAGATTTTGACTGTTTTGAGGTGGCAAAAATACTTCTCTAGTATGCATATTTTTAAAGTTGTTTTAGTATGTGTCTTTTTACAGTTTGAGCATTCTAAGGTGGCCATTTTGGTTTACGTATTTCTTTAGTATCCATAGATTTGCAGTTTGACAGTGTTGAGCATGTCACTATTTCTATCATTAAATCACTGCAGGTGTCATGATGGTTACCTTTAATTTAACCAATCTTGGTGCTTTTTTAAACCCACCTCATCAGCTTAGGGAGTTGAGGGAGTTCACCGTTCTTATAATAGAGCAGATCTGGACAGACTAATTAAAACAGCATGTAAATCTATCAACATTGTTTGCATGTGCAATCATTACAATGACTTTCTCAAGGTGAGTCTAGTGTCATTGCCATCTTTACACCTCTCCATCTTAATAGTGCTAACGGGTGAGGATCAGACTACAATGGAAATCAGATTTCGCCTGAGCCTCAATTAGACAGCTGCCATTTAAACTGGATTATGCAGTCATTCAATACAATATAATGCTCTTAATTTTAATAATTTTGCTCTTTTTCTTCTACCTTCCATCACAGCAAAAGCACCACCGTATGAACCCAACATCCCTGAGCCCAACACTAGAGCCGAGCTGATGAAATGTATGTATCAATATTTCCTTTCTAGATCTATATCACAGGGTTATTTGTTAGTCCTCTAAAATGTGACCTCTTTCTCCCTTAGACTGGATGAACATCTCTCTTGATGACAGAACTGCTCAGAAAATGTTGTGGCTCTCAGAAGGTGGAACCAAAGTGTCGCGCATGTCAGAGGAAGTGTGTCCTGTTCTGGACAGGCCAGAGAGATACGAACATTCACCACAGGTATACACTTCAGACTCTGTGATTGGATGATAATATAAAAATCCATATAAGATCCGACTTGTGTAATTCTTTCATTTCACACCCTCATGTCATTCCAAACCTGTCAGACTTTCATTCATCATCTCTATGTAAATGTATATTGAGTCTTTGTAATATTGACTTGTTGAATATGTTTTTGTTTAGATTAATTAGCTATTTATAATAATTTTAGATTTTAATATCACGAAGCAAAAAAATCCAAGTAGGCACACCACAGCTCCAAAGTTAGCAAAACATTTATGAGAACATAAATATTCTCACCACGAGACGCACTTCATCAGACCACTGATGTCTACTTGACAATAATGCCAATATACTGTGTATCGTGAAAATTGTTTCATCAATTAAATTGCAAAAAGTAAATTGGATACCAACAGAAGCCTAATGCCTACTTATATTTTATGATTGCCTACTGGATGTGCACCCTGCAACTTTTTATTTGCTTTTTATAATATAAAAATAAATGTACAAAAATGTTAATAGCTACATTGCTCACACGACCACTCTTACTAATTCATCCATCCATATATCATCCTGACAAAGTTCTCAAAATCAACTCAAGTTCCACAAAATAAAGTCAGGTTTAAAGAAGCAATGAAAAGTTGCTATTTTCCAGACTGATATGGCAAGGAACTATAAGAAACTACTCTTATTTTGTTTTCAGAATCAAAGAGCAGGCACCATGACATTATGCAGCACTTGAAAATTATTGGAAGTTACCAAGCTAGGGACTATTTTTAGGTGCTGCATAATATCATTGCACCTGCTGCAGCCATGGTATGCCAGCAAAGATTTTTAGCACTGATCATTTTGAGTCAGATGCTAATGGTCTAATCCGATTCAATTATCTATGCTAAGTATAGCTAAAAGTGCTCCCATCAGACCCGGATATCGGCTGAATGGATTCTTAATGGTAAAAGTCAACTGTTTAACTCTATGGGACTTGTAAAATGAGCCCTTTTTAAATGGAGAGTTTCTTTAAAAAGACATGGTGAAAAAATGATGACAGAATGTAACATTGTATGACTGATGTTTTCCCTGTTCTCCAGGTGCTATGTAAGGAGGGTGTTCTGGGCAGTCGGGGGTACTGGGAGGTGGACTGCGAGGGCTGGGTGGTGATCGGGGTAGCCTGTGAAAATGCGGGCCGGAAGGTTAAGGATGGCCCGTGTGGTCTGGGAGAGAATGACCTTTCGTGGGGCGTGGGCTGGGCTGGGTCCTGCTACCACATCTGGCACAACGGAGTGAACGTAGAAATCCAGGCTCCGCTCAGTCCAGTCATTGGCATCTACGCCGACCAGCCAGCAGGCATCATCAAGTTCTTCCTAGTGCAAGAGGGAGAGAACGGCTCCAAGGAGGTCCGACTGGTTCATCAGTTTACAACCAGCATCAACGACAGGCTCATGCCTGGTTTCTGGGTGGGCAGGAACTCCTACTGCCTGATCCGAAAGAAAGATCAGTAGAGGGTGAATATTAGGAATGGGGCGACATCTAAACGTTTGCGATTTATCAATTAAAATTCTCCACTTAATAGTAAAAATAAAACCTATATTTGTGTAAATGAAAAAAAATCTGTTAATTAACCATTTCCATATTTTGTTTTCCATTTATTTATGGTTGTGAATACCATTACAGGACCTTGATCTCTGCTCTGTCGACTTAAGATTCTGCCGTTTAACAAAGTGAATTTTATTGATATTTTAGTAGTCTGAAACAATATATTGTTTAAGAAATAACATATATAGATGAAAAACAACAGAAAAAGCCCTAGCAGTTTATTACCAGGTTTTGTACTGTAATTTACAACACCAACCCAGACAATATATCACTTCAAACTATTAAAATGTCATTAAAGTTACTTTTTCCAAATTTTCAACATCAAAAGTTGTTGGAGGAAAATTAAGCTCCCATAATGCAATTCAACAGTATAAATAAACAAAGAAAAAAATACCCTAATCACAAATTATTGCCACATCTGTTAATTTACGAATGTTTTTACAGTGTACAACATGGAACTGGATTGGTCAAGGGTGTACAATGGAACAAAAAAAATTGGCTTATGCGAAGAAAGAATTTATTAAAATGCAAGTGTTAGCACGTGTAAAATACAGTTTTTTGCATATATGAGTCTTTTTACAAGCAATCATCGACATTATTGTATTTTAAAGGGTGATAAAGGTTATGTTTATTAGCCTTACAATATAAATATACTTGTGTTCACAACACTCTTTTTTTTTGGTTAAAAAGAAATAATGAACAAAACATAACAGGACTCTCTTTCGATACAGGAATTTTTTTGGCTCACAGTTGATATATATGAATTATCATCATCAATAATTATCTCGGCAAATACCAGAAAATTTCATCTAGTTTTAAGTCCATATCACCCATTCCTAGTGAATAAATATATGAAGAAAAAAAGGTCTTGGAAGGAAACAGGGTAAGGGGAGGACGGCTATGAAACTTTAAGAAACAGTCCTTGGTAGTGAGTACAAGGCAAAAAAACAACAAAAACATAACAGTATTGAAACTATAAATTGAGACTTTTATTCTAAACCTGAATCTTCCTTTATTACAAACCACTGAGATTAATTCAAATACGTGCATAATTTCAGTATTTTAACCAGTAATTTAAGTGGTATAGCATTAATCTTTATACTAAACATTTTGAATAGTCACTGTATTCATTTTATATTCCATGTGATGACAAATGCAGTTACTATAGTGAATATTTATCTTTGTGCTTTAATAAACTAGTTTAAAATAATACTCATTTGTGTCATGTATGAGTGGTGTCTTTTTTTAAAGTAATAATTTCCCTGGGGGGGGGGGGGGGGGGGGAGCGTTTCTGCTAAATAAAAATCTCTAGACACACACAGAACAGTTCTCAGAGGGCAATAATTATAGTAAATATGAATGATAGTAATTATGAAACAAACATCACTACTTGCTATACACTTTTTATACACAAACGCTTATTTAACAACATACTTTACATGCCAATTTGCACATAACAGCTGCCATATAACGTTGTATATAGTAATATACCTGTACATACACTTGTCAATTGGTATATTTGCATTCGCTATTTACTTTTATTTTTAAAATATATTTATTATCTGTTTTTGTCCTGTCTCTATAATTCTGTTGCACTGTAGAAGCTCTGTCACGAAAACAAATTCCTCGTATGTGTGAACATACCTGGCAATAAAGCTCTTTCTGATTCTGATAATTATGTTATGTCATACTTATATAGTCATAAATATAAAAATGAGAAATCATGATGCCAAGTCATGATTCAGGATCACTGTAAAAAGCACAATAAAAATAAAGATGATGACTTGACAGAAATATTAATTAACCTTTTAACCTGCGCCTCATTTTTGAGCGTTTTCCAGAAAACGACGTACCCAAATAAAAATGTCTGTAGCTCTTGAACCCTGTGGTCTATGTTCACAAATCTGGTTTTGTTTGAAACTAGACAATGGCTAGTTTGGTACCCAAGGGTCAAAATAACTCAAAGTAGTAAAGAAACAGAGTAAAACATGGTAAAATATAGGTGAAAGTGAGTTGCGATTAGTTTCAATGAAATTCATTAGAGGAAAAATGGATGTGACTATCAGGATAGTGGCGTGGAAACACCAGAAAGATAAAGCAGAATGTCTGACTATGTTTAGATAAAAATTTCATGATGATACTCCCAAAAATGTAGCTTCTGTAAGCTTTTATTTAAAAAAAGTCTAGGCGTCCTTTCTAAAAAGCCACTTGGAAACTCCAAATGGACACCTGGTAACCAAATGACCAAATGAGTCAAAATTACATAATGCATATATGCATATCTATTCAAAACTGTTCTGCCTACAAAACCACACAAGAAAAAAGTATTTCAGATCAACATTTGTGGCATTTCCTCAATTGGTGTCCATTTGGAGTCTCCAATTGACATTTTATTAAAAAAACGCCTGGACTTTTTGTGAATAAAAATGAAAATAAAAGCTTTTTCTTGAGTAATAGCTCACAGAAACTACACCTTTCAACTATTTTCAAAACATATTACTGTATTTTAGTTTATGTAGTGTAGGAAACATTTCAAAATGGTATTTAGACGTATTTGCAAATATCAATGTCTTTATTTTGAAATATTCAGATAACAAAAACAATGCATCAAAAACCATATTTATAATACAAAAAAAGAAAAAAACATTTATTTTAATTGTAAATAACAGCTTTTCATTCAAACAAACAAAACAGTAAAGTGCTGCTTATAATGTAAATCAAATTGTAAAACATCTATTTATAGTATTTACAGTGCAGAGGGACACTCAAGACATTCACTGAGGAGGTTTATTCTCTAATCATCTGGAACTCAAAGACAGGAAAGGGAGAGACAAAATGTTTGTGAGCAGAACAAATCAAAATTGTGTGTGTGTGCGTGCGTGCGTGCGTGCGTGTGCTTACCTACAGTAGCACTGCCTCCTGCCTTCCAGGCATCCATTTGCTCCAACTGCACTATGGAAAGATTGTAAGCAGAACAAAAAGTATATTCAATAAAATAGAAATCTGACGGAGAAAAACAAAAGTAAAAGACTATTTCAGTCGAATATTAGAAACATACAACAATTAGCAGCACATATATTCCTTCATATTACTATTACTCATGATTGTTTGCCAAATATCTGATGCTCAGCATGATAAATAGTTTGTACTACGCTTACTTCCCTTCACCTTGTAATTATTTCCTTCCATTAATTTTGTCTGCATCACTGATATAGTATGCATATGTTCGCTATAACAGATCAGCGATCTCTATAGATTCACACACGCGTGCGCGCATTGTTTACCTCTGCCATCATCACAAACGATGATCAAATAATCAAAACAGCTAACATTAAACAACAAATGTCAAATACGTGATCAAATATGCAAGCATTCAAGAGAATTGTGTTGAAACTTACCGATCTAAACGTGGACGGCGTATGTAAACAAAGCTTCTGGATCCATGGCTCGATTAGCGACTATTCCAGGCTGTTCGATCCGTGTTTCCGCGTCCATTCATCGCCTTTCATCCTCCAAGACAGTATGAAGACCACAAAAATGTCCTGATGTCGACTTTACTTGATAGAGAGGCTCAGAGGTGAACTTTGGAGACCGATCCATGCGCTGATCGCGAGGTCGCTAGATAAGCCTTCGCCATAGTACTTTCGCTACGCGCGCAACGGCGGAAACGCACGAAAAATGCGCAAGGATTATATCCAAATCTGTATGCGGAAACTACGTAAACTGTATATCAGTGTAAAGGCCGGTTGATTGGCTACTTCATCCATCCATCAAAACTTTGCTGGCTAGGCATTGGCCGGTATTATTCAGCGTAAACACGAGGTGCGAAGATTGACAGCTCGCTGATCCAGTCAGGAGCTAGTGTCCTTTTTGACTTGTAACAGGGCCTGTGATTGAAGGAAAAAGATGGGGGAGGGCTCATTTTGTCCGGAAGAGTCTAAACTATGAGAATAGCTTTTTATCACTGGCATGCGGCGTATAATCCATATTTCATTTAAAATAGACATCATGCATTATCGGAGCCCAAATGGCTCGAAAGTATCTTTCGTTTTTTTCCGAATTCTTTCTTTGTTTTGGATGAAAAACTAGGATGCATTTTGAATACTAGACCCTTACACTTATCTGCATGCTGTTGTTTCTTGGAATCGTTCCCGCTGATCAAAACTACAGGCGATAAACGTAAGCATTACCGTGCATTTTATGCATGTTTAAATGTCCGGTCTTTCAGGATTTGATTGAACCCTTTCCTCTCTGGTGCACAGATTAAAAAAACAAGTTTAGAACATGAAACTAGAGTGTCATAGCTTTCAAATGATGCCTTGTTTTTGATAAATAGTTGAATATTTGTAATAAACAAAGGTAATAAATTATTTAGCCACGCCCAGACGGCCCGTTGCAAGTTATTAATAAAATATTTTTTATTTATAAAAAGTATTTTAAAAATATTTTTTCTAAATATAATTATGACAATATTGTAAGTCCTAATTTTGACTTCAAAATTTTCATAGTTATTATTAGAACAAACTGCCAACGTTTATATAACTATTCATTAATCAAATACTATATTTATGAAAAATATTAGATGTGTTTGTTTGTTTTTTTAACAACCAGTGAAGACTTTGGTACTGTGTCTTTGTGTGGTCTCATCAGCCAAGAGAAAATGTGAATGAATTCTAATGAATCACCTTTGTCCCTCGTTAATAGGTCTCTTTGGAGAGTGTCAACTAAATAAAATATCAGGGATAGTTTGAACTAGAGTCGTGGCCAAAAGTTTTGAGAATGACACAAATATTAGTTTTCACAAAGTTTGCTGCTAAACTGCTTTTAAGATCTTTTTGTTTCAGTTGTTTCTGTGATGTACTGAAATATAATTACAAGCACTTCATACGTTTCAAAGGTTTTTAATCGACAATTACATGACATTTATGCAAAGAGTCAGTATTTGCAGTGTTGGTCCTTTTTCAGGACCTCTGCAATTGGACTGGGCATGCTCTCAATCAACTTCTTGGCCAAATCCTGACTGATAGAAACCCATTCTTTCATAATCACTTCTTGGAGATTATCAGAATTAGTGGGTTTTTGTTTGTCCACCCGCCTCTTGAGGATTGACCACAAATTCTCAATGGGATTAAGATCTGGGGAGTTTCCAGGCCATGGACCCAAAATTTCAACGTTTTGGTCCCCGAGCCACTTAGATATCACTTTTGCCTTATGGCACGGTGCTCCATCGTGCTGGAAAATGCATTGTTCTTCACCAAACCGTTGTTGGATTGTTGGAGGAAGTTGCTGTTGGAGGGTGTTTTGGTACCATTCTTTATTCATGGCTGTGTTTTTGGCCCAATCCCTTGGATGAGAAGCAACCCCACATATGAATGGTCTCAGGATGCTTTACTGTTGGCATGACACAGCACTGATGGTAGCGCTCACCTTTTCTTCTCCAGACAAGCCTTTTTCCAGATGCCCCAAACAATCGGAAAGGGGCTTCATCGGAGAATATGACTTTGCCCCAGTCCTCAGCAGTCCATTCGCCATACTTTTTGCAGAAGATCAATCTGTCCCTGATGTTTTTTTTGGAGAGAAGTGGCTTCTTTGCTGCCCTTCTTGATACCAGGCCATCTTCCAAAAGTCTTCGCCTCACTGTGTGTGCAGAGGCGCTCACACCTGCCTGCTGCCATTCCTGAGCAAGCTCTGCACTGGTGGCACTCCGATCCTGCCGCTGAATCCTCTTTAGGAGACAATCCTGGCGCTTGCTGGACTTTCTTGGATGCCCTGAAGCCTTCTTAACAAGAATTGAACCTCTTTCCTTGAAGTTCTTGATGATCCTATAAATTGTTGATTGTTGGTCCTATAATTGTTGACTTAATCTTAGTAGCCACAATATCCTTGCCTGTGAAGCCATTTTTATGCAACGCAATGATTGCTGCACGCGTTTCTTTGCAGGTCACTATGGTTAACAATGGAAGAACATCGATTTCAAGCATCACCCTCCTTTTAACATGTCAAGTCTGCCATTCTAACCCAATCAGCCTGACATAATGATCTCCAGCCTTGTGCTCGTCAACATTCTCACCTGAGTTAACAAGACAATTACTGAAATTATCTCAGCTGCTCCTTTAATGACAGCAATGAAATGCAGTGGAAAGTTTTTTTTCAGGATTAAGTTAATTTTCACGGCAAAGAAGGGCTATGCAATTCATCTGATCACTCTTCATAACATTCTGGAGTATATGCAAATTGCTATTATAAAAACTTAAGCAGCAACTTTTCCTATTTCCAATATTTATGTAATTCTCAAAACTTTTGGCCACGAATGTACACACAACAAAATACATAAAAGCTCAACACCGCCATCTGCTGGTCGTACAGTGTAGTGTGCACTTTCCTCACAGAGTTTTGTTTAGCCTACTCGCGCTAACCACAATAAAAACTCAGAACTTCAAAGTCAAGTCAGATGAGAAGCAGAATTCAACAACAAACAACATGTTTATTCAAAATGCAATTACTCCAACATCGAACAGTCGTGAAATAATTAAGATGAACATATAGCTGGTTGACATCTCTAGTGTTGAAAACCCTCAAACCTGACATATCCTTCAATCTAGCAAAAACGTTTTTCAGAGAAGTCATCGAACTAATCAACAATTCGCACGTCGGCATTTACATCTGTTATCAGCACATTAATTCACTAAGAATGCATAAAAATGTAAATTTGCAGGTGAAGAATTCATAACGTTTGTGTTTTAAAAGCTTATTGTCCTTTTGCTTTAGAAATTCTTTGAAACTGTTTCAGAAATAAACGCGAGTTTGCGCATGCAGAGAGTGACATCATTTGTAGTAAAACAGTAAAAACTACTGAATCCATTTCTGAACTCTGCAGTCTATACATCCAAGTACATGTAGTGTCTGTAACGTAAAACGCCCCTCTGGTGACAGAAATGCTGTAGATCAGCTCAGTAAATCTATCAGTTTCTGCGTGTGATTAGTAATGAAATGATGTTTGTTAGTGTTTCTCAGTGAAATGCACTACGTAACTAAAGTCTGCCACAACCAGAAGATTTTGTCCCAATTAGATATTATCCCTGATCAAACCTCTCCTCCTCCTCCTGCTTCAGATGTGAAGGTTTGGTAAAAGGTTTAGCCACTTGAAACGCCATAGAAATACTAATAATGATATGCAGGAGAAGCTTCAGATTTTGGCAACGTCTTTGCTAAAAAACATTCTTTGAAACTCTCCGGTTCTGTTCAACTCACTTTCGCACACAAGCAAGCTCTCCTGTCATTCTCATGCACGCTCAGTCTGTCAGTCAGTCATACATACATACGCACACATTCACACTCTCAGTGTTTGAGAGAGAAGTCGCCTGTGTTTAGACGAGGCCGAGGCAGTGCTCCAAACATCTCCGTCCCATCCGTAGCTCCTGGGACTAGTAGGGCTTTCATACTGGCAGCTATGTGGTCCAGGTCTGCACAGCCCACCTAAAATATATTTATTTAGGCATGACTTTGAGACAAAAAGCAGGAATTAAAACAAACAAAAATGCATTTTGTTTTGCTTAAAACATGTCTAATAGACATCCAGACATTTATCTTATGGCTAAATTTGGCTGAAAATCTAATAGACGTCTAACTATAGTCCAGAAATTGACTGGTCATTAAATGGCCTTTGTTATGCAATAATTATAACTTAATATCGTTATTATATTTTAATTAGGACTTTGTCATCTGGCATGATTTTTGCTTTTTAATGCAACAGAATTAAAACAAAAATAAAAGAGCTGTTTTAACCAAGGTTTGTGTTTCTTTTGGTCATTAGATTTGCCTTTAAGAAACGGATTTTTGTTTTAAAATTGAAAAAACACGAACATTTAAATATGAGGCGTTTTTCTTTTTTCATATTGTTAAAAACAGATGAGCAAAATTTTATTTATTTTTTTCATTTTATATTTCAAATAACAAAACATAAAACCACCAGACAACAAAAACAAAAAAAAAGGCCTGTTTTTTTATATCCCGAGACCCGATATGCCTTTACGGTGATGCAATGTTGCCACACACACACACACACACACACACACACACACGCACGCTACAGGACAATTTTTTTCAACTCAATCATGTTGCTTTAACCACGTTTTCTCTTGTAATAATGAGATTTTGTTAAAACAACATATTTTCGTATAATGGCTATTTATTTTTTTTGTTACATAACAGTGTCTTAAATGGAATAAACTTTTATTTTGACGTTATGCAACATGCAACGTTATGCGAACATCAGTATACAAAAGCTGCAGATGAAAATGAGCTTTTTAGACCAATACCGAGATGTGGATCACCGGTGTGTGTCTCTTCACACCAAACACAGTATTCTATACATTCAGAGACTGTATATCGGTGTATACATTTTTGGTAATTAATGTCTATTTGAGTTGTCATTGTCAGTGAAGCTTTTGAAGGAGGACATGCAACTGACCCGTTCTCCACTGTGTGAGTCTCCCTGAGGGGCATGATTCTTCCTGTAGCCCCACACCGGAACTGACACTGGCAATGAACGAGCCATTGACATGGGGTTAGAGGAGCGGGATGCCAGGTGACCCATTGCCAAACCACGAGGAGGCGGAGGCGCTTCCTCACTCAGAGAACCTGACACAATAAAACAGATATAAATAAATGGATGACAGCAATAAAACACAGCCTCAGATAATCATCTCTATTAACAGCACTTAGTACATTACATGGCGAGTGACTGTATTATTTCCTCATACAGCACTTCTACTTTTACCATGAGTTTTTCCGATCGATTGAGATCAATGAATGAGGATATATATATATATATATATATAGATGCACATGTTGGTACTATAATAGATATTATATTTTAGAGATTAGCTTTCATAAGCAAGACTTTTTAAAAAAGCTTTTGAAAAAATATTTGCAGCAATATTGTGTAAAATAATTTGTTTTTCAAATGTACATTTATTTTAAAATGTCAATTTAAGTGTGAATTCTCATTGGTTTTTAGAAATCATTCTTATATGCCGATTCGGTGCTAAAGAAACAATTTATACTATTGTCTATGTTGAAAACAGTTGTTCTGCTCAATGTTTTAGCGGAGATGCTGTTTTCTTTTTTAGTATTTTTTTTTTTTAGCATTTTCATTCAAAACATTATTAACACTTTAGACCAAAGTGTCCCTGCTGACAAAATAAAAATCTTTCAAATTAAAAATTATAGATTTTTTAAATAATCCAATGATCACTTTAAAAATTAAATAGCCTGTAATCTATTTTTCACGATTCACTTTATAATGTTCTGATACCTAAATATGAAGAAAACAGATTGTAACACTAAAGTATGTTTTGCCATTTGACAGAATTTTTATATTACTACATTTTATAATAATAATAATAATAATAACAACAACAAAATCACCATCAGTGCTCTCCTCCTCCCCATCAGACTCAAAGAAAGGCTCGCAGTCCCGGGACAGAGAGTCCTCATCCATTGAGAAGACACCTGAGAAACATAGTTGAATTTCAATGACCTTCTGCAATGCCAAACCACATCTCCTCCTATGAGGAAACAAAGCTCAACTTACCTGCTGATTCATTCAGGTTATGTCTCCTTCCATCCAAATCTTCTTCCTCATCATCCTCATCTTCTTCCTCCAAGTCCACAATTTCTGCTCTCTCTCTTGCCCTTTCTCGTTCCTCCATCGCCGCTTTCTCTCTGTCACGCTCTCCGTTTCCATGTTGACTGACTGACAGGCCAATGGCAGCGGCCGAACTGTAGATGGACGGGTAGCTCTGAGAATAGAGCCTCATGTTTGGACTAACAGTCCCGACTCCGTCTCCAGTCAAGCTCTTTGAAGAAAGAATACCATAAAGGCATGTTTACAAAATGAATAAAAAGTTTTTAAAATCAACATAAATTTAAATGAATCTTTATGATGAATGAATGAATGACATCTTTAAATGAGTCCACAACACAACTATAATAATGGTGGGACAGTGAAGTGATATCACTGAAAACCTTTTTTTACAAACAAAATCTATTCTCCTTAATATATAATTATATTATATATATTAATATAATTATGGTTACAGATATCATGGATGGGCTTTAAATGATAAGATGTTCACATGCCCTAAAAAGTAAAGCTAAAACGTTTTAACCCCCTGGTGGTTGGCTGTGGTATAAATAAACCCCACCCTCTTGATCATCAACATTTGTCAAATTTTTGATTTATCATTTAGGAGAAAGGAAATGCTCTTCATATGTTTGTAAAACCTTTTATTTTCCCATATCATTGGTTATCTGTTTTTTTATTAATAATATTGGTGGAGGATGACAGCAGATGGCATGGCATACCTTGAATATTTAGGCTTCTCAGTTGTTGTAGTTTTTTTTAACAGTCCATGTTTGCAATCAAAACAGAAAAAGTCACCAGCAGTAAAGAATCACCACTCACCAGCCTATCAGATGGCATGTCCACGGCCAGTTTGGCTCCGCCCTCGTCTGTATTCATCCTTGTGTGTCTCTGTGCCATCAATACAGTGGTGGAGTGCAGAACGGCGATGTCATCTATATATCGTCGTGATGACTCAGCCAATGCCCCTTGACCCCATACATGATATTCATAATCAAACTTCTTGCTACCAGACGTCCCGCCTCCTTCATGATTCCTCTGTCCTTCCACCTCAGTCCCGGAGGGATGGAATTTTTTATACGCAGTCAGAATAGCCAAATCACACCCAGACTTCTGACCGTACGCCTCAGCGGCAGCAAGCAGCGCCAGCCAGCACTCTTTGTGATTATCAGGGATCTCGGGGTGAGAGGATTTGGCGACAGAGGCCATGATGTGTTTATGCATCAAATATGGCTCTGCTGAACTGTTTTTTGGAAATTTGGAATGTTGAAATGCTGGCGTATGTGAATGTATGCACTTATGAAATGTGTTTTTGAGGATAGCACTCTTTGGTAACGAGAACTTGGTTTAGATAATGCTGATGGGACTGTTAGAAGAGGCACATTAGAAATGGGCAACAGTGTCTGCGTGCATGAGAGAACTAGGGGAGAGATGGGAGGACGTCACCACTTGCTGATGTTACCTAGAAAAGAAAAAGATAATAGGCATCAATTTAACGAAAATGGAAATCTGAGATACTTTCTAGTATCACTGTAAATAGTAAATAATTACTCTTACAAACAGATCAAAACAGTATTACATAATAACAAATATTATGAAACAAAATAGATATGAGACTGTATCATAAATAAAACCATGTTTATGCTTTTGGAAACTGAACTTTCCTCACTATTTATTATTAAGATAAAGTATTTTAGGCCAATTTTGAGCACAATATGTGTGCTTTCTGCAAATTTACCTGCTATATAATGGGTTACATCATTATAATTTTTTACTTTCAACCATGAGATATACAGTGTGTTTGTGGAAATTACAGAGTTGCAATTAAGGACATTGTATGAAAACAACCCAGCACCTTGAGAGCATGTTATGTTGTACATAAAACCAATATTACTTTATTTTACCATGAATGTTTAGAATGTAGAAATTTTGAAACCTATAACAGCATCTCTTTTGATAACTGTTAATAACAGTCTCTGCTCTTGTTCAGGTTCAGATCTTCATAGGTGAAGTAGCAAAGTTTTTGTATTTGTTAATCATGCTCTACAACAGGGACATTTCTGAGTGTCTGAAATCAGGAACTACCCCCAAGTAAACAGTGACATCTGCTCGTGCTAACATAAATATGTATATATAAAGTGATATATATGGATCTATCAAACTTACATAGGCGACACAAACATGCACTTTGATTTGTAAGTGCAGACCAGCATGAAAACCTGTTTGGTCATCAAACTCGTGAAGTACTGTTCCTCAAACCCCCCACTCAGCTTGATAGTTACGCCTCCATTCCCCCACACGTGCAGCACACGTACACGTATGTTTGGGACGCACTGAGAAATGAGAAACAGTTTTTGTGAATGGCTAAAAAATATTTTCGAGGCCTGTTGTGCAGCGGATCTGTGCGTCCCTCGCATTTTCGGGACAGACTCGCGGCCAGCCTTGATTTCTGTTGCTTTTGTTTGTCGCTGTCAGCTTTAATATGCACTTGCCAAAATCAGTAGCGAAACAGAGGGTTTTTGCACCACAACATGATCTGATTTAGAGCTTGTTGATCAGTTGACTGGTAAGTGGCCAAGTGAAATACACAGGCCAATGGGCTCCAGCATTAGCAGTGCAGCTAAAATGCATTTTGCTTCATCAAAACTGCATCGTGTTGATTCGAGAAAAGAACAAGGAGAAGTTGACTTACTCTCTTAATATCCTCCAGCCTCTGTCACAGTCGTCCTCTTCTTCAAACTTTTACGCCCTCTTTATTCGGAGCTTTCTACCCGTGCCTGTCTCTCCCCTAGACTCCAGTGCAGCGACGCGCACAGCGCTGTTTACAGTATGAACGGACAAGGGTTGCCAGATTTTGCAGGAGAAACACGCAAATGGTCTGAAAAACAAGCGCAAAACAAGCGACCTATTTTTTCATGCATTCTTTGTTGGGGTTGATCGATTAACATAAAAAAACCCACAACATTTTTTTACAACCAGAAACCCCAGTTTAGGCTATATATATAAAATATATATAGGATAATAATTAGTTTGATACATATCAAATTTTTACCCACTACAACACTGTCCTGTTTTTTAAATCTTATTTATTTTTATTGAATTAAACAATAGAAAGTAAAATCCATGGATTAACAAATACTGCAAAATTGCAATTAAAACTGCAACACAATAATCTTTTTATGCTAACGTTTTTATAAACAGTAGCAAAGAAACACACACTTGATTTGTGATTATAATGAATAATGATTTTTATAATAGGCTGTATTCTATCTAAAACTTATTTTGTTACAGTCTATGATCTAAACAGAATATTCTATTCTAAATAATACTATCAGTTCTAAAAATAACATATTTTACAATATTTATAATCCGTTTTCTTCATAGGGACAAACAGTCCGACAAAATGAAATATTATTTTCCTTGTGGGACATTACATGGCTGTTATTTAGGGGGAAAAGCATATACGAAAATGTAATACATAAGCCATAGAAATAGGCTTATTTGCACGGTGGAGCAAGAAAAATATGAAAACCGTCAATTTATTCTGGAAATAATATGCGTAATGCAGACATATACACTGCTCAAATTCGTGCGCAAACATATCCAGTCAAGAACAAGCCTAGATTGCGCGTAATAATCGGATTTGGCAACATTGAAGAGGACGCACGCGCGTTGGTTAGTACACATGCGTCAACACATTTGCAGAGGTAACATTCAGAGAAAATAATAATAATAATAATAATAAAGCTGATAATAAATTATCTGTGATGTTTTACAGGACTCACGAAGTAGCTACTTTGCTTAGGCTACTTCAAAGAGTAAGATTAGAATTTCATAATAAAGATTTTTGACCACAATAATACAGCACACAATATCACTTTTGAATGAGTGCCATTAAAAATCCCATAATCAATTATCATCAGTTTAAAGAAAAACTCATTTGAATTATGACAATTTACTTACTCTAAATGTCTCCTAAACTCTGCCTTTCTGTCATTCTTTCATTTTAGTAGCCTAAATGGGGTGTCCGTAAATGTTTGCAGAAATAAAAATAAGATAAACAAACACGTTAGTATACAAGAAATAAGCAAAAAAGGCTTAAAATAATCAAAAAGTACCATATACAAAAATATAAAATATCAAAATCCCCCCAAAACTTTAATCAAAATAAAAAATATAACAATTTGATTAAACCAAACAAAGAAATAAAGATTACTACTAATAATATTTTAAATAAGTAACACTGAATAACACTGAACTAAACTAAACTGAACTTCAACTCTGTAATCTGGACTTTACTTGAACTATGTTAAGCTGCTTTGACACAATCTATATTGTGAAAAGCGCTATATAAATAAACTTGACTTGACTTGACTTGATGAGTAAATAAATACAAATAATCAATTATAAAATGCTATAAAGAGTAGAAAAGAATGTAATGAAATCAATTTTTATATAAATACTTTCCAAGTAATATTTTACACAAATGTACACTATTAAATCTATAACGTGTACATTGCATTGGGTCTTCATGCAAGAAACTATATAGATGCCTTTACACTTTTACTTGCATGAGAATCAGGGGGTTTCTGATTTTGATCTAGTATCTGATTTGCACTATAGATAATTATATAATCGTAAAATTAACAAATATATTATAAAAACAATACAATCATTAAAACCTGATTAAAACCCACCCTCAACATAATCAGAAAATATGTCATGATTTCTGAGTATCTGATTGGCTGATGCCTAGATAGGCGGTGTGCAAAAACGGAAGTGAGATTGTTTTGGTGAAACTACGTGAACACAGGAGGAGGAATGGAGGCGAAGCCAGAGAGTCACAAGGTAAGCGGTGATAGTGTTTGTCAATAAACCTAAATTAGTTCGATGGTGTCACATTCGACACGACACCACTTAAAACTTTATAGGCGGTTTTTACCCTTTTCACATATTTACGTAACGTTATGTCCGCGGAGAAGATCTTTTTTTTCCATAACTGGAGCTCGTTAGCGATAGCTCAGGCTGATGACTGACATGTCTGATGATTTAGTCACTGGCGTATCTTTACAATTGACGGACTTTTTAAATACCATCACTGTCGCCCATTGGGTAACACGGTCAGGTCATTCATGTCACTGAATGACGAGGCTAGTCAAACCAGTTAACTTGGAGAGCTTTGCTGAAGCATAAAACTAGCAGCTGGATCCACACTACCTCTTTTCTCCTCTATGTTGCTTGTCTAATTGCTGAGATACACAATTTAACTGCTAGAATCCACTGGTGTATGTAAGGAAATGTTTACGGTATTGTAAAGACAGTTTATGTTATTGTTGTGTAATGAGAAAAACAAACATTAAACTGTTTGTTGCTATACGTTCATCGCTATGTATAGACATCTTAATACAAATGATATATCCATAGCCTTTGTTGACATTCATTCCCACTGTAAATGTGTAATGCATTATGTAATTCATCAGCTGATCTTTGAGAAAGAGGGAGTTTACCTTCATACCAATGCCAAAAGAAGCAATCAAGACACAACCATTCCTGGATTCATCCGGATAGTTGAGAGGGTATGATCAAAAGACAACAGCAGGATTGTGATTTTATTTTAAAACACCTGTATTTTATTGATGTTGTTATACATTAGCATGTTTTTAGCAATATCTGATAACTAAATGTTCAAAACCTGAGTTTGTTATGACTTTTAAACAGGATGGAGAACCGGCACTAGAATGGAGTCCTCTTGAGGATGATGGGAGAAATGCTCCTGCTGTCTTCTACACCAAAAAGGTTGGTAAAAGAGAAGAGGATGGGGCATTCAGTATACTTTTTTTTTTTTTGTTTTAAGTTTAAAGGTCACTTGTCACATGCTCCGTTAATTTTGAACTTATCCTATTAGTGTTTGTGTGTGTTTGTATGTGTGATTGCACTTTGTTAGCATGTTTTAGCACTGTGTTAGCCAGCTTGATTAGTATGTTAGCACAGTAGATTGAGAAGAAAGATAAATAGATGATACTATTTAAAAGTACTTCTATACATTTAGCACAAAAAATGAAAATAATTTAAATTGTAATAGTTGTTTTCACAGTTTTGCTGTTACGCTATATTTGCTGAGTTTTAATAAAGGCTGAGACGTCTTTCAAGAATATTTGTAATGGTTTTCTACTTGACTTGTATCTCTTAATCTCTCTTAAAATATTGTGTCCTGAAAGGATGGAGAAGGAGGAGAAGAGGAGACCAAGTTTGACCCTGGTTATGAGCCAGACTGGGCCGTCATCAGTACAGTCAAGCAGGACAGACGGCAGGAGCGGCCGCCGGTCAGAGAAACTGGTACTGTGTTAAACCCACAATTGTAAGAATGATATATCTCATGCGTTACATACATGCTCATAAACGCTGATGTTTGCTGTCTGGTGGCAGGTCACTGGAGCTCGTTCTCTCTGCCACTGTCAGAGCTGTACTCTCTCCGGAGGGCTCGCTTCTCTCTGGGCAGGAACTTCTTGGTTCTGACCACCAGAGGGGGTGACCCTCTCCCTCCCCTGCACTTCCATCGTGGAGGCACCAGAGAGCTGCTCAAAGCCATGCAGCGCTACATCAGACTAGCCCCGTGAGTGTCATATACATACATGTATTTATATATTTTTACCAGTCTTTTGCTTTAAAGAGTAAAAAAAGGATTTACAACATATTATATAAAAAATGTTATAGTTGCTATAGTTTGTCTCCTTATAGTCTATATAGTCTTTACAGTTGTCATATAATCTCTTTTTAAAAAAATGAAGGAATTTTCACAAGAGGATTTGAGTTATGTAGCTATATTTATGTTGTTTTTGAAAAAAGTAATAATCATGAATTTACTGGATTACAATAATTGAATTTAATTTGTTATAATTAAATATGCAGAATATTGTTATAATGCTATTGTCAGGGTTCATACAGTCCTGAAAAACCTGGAAAAGTCATGGAATTTTGACAAGGCATTTTTCAGGCCTGGAAAAACAAATAAACCCAAAATGTTTTGGAAAAGTCATGGAAATTTGTTTAGCAAATATCTGTATACTTGAATATATTTGAGATGATAATATTGGGTAAATTTTAAATACAATTGTGCGGTTCATCTCTTCAAGTGACGGTTTCTGTGTGGTGTAAAAAAGCAACTCGCAGTTTCAGCTTCACCTCTCTCTCACTCGCATTCATTGTAATTCAAGAAACAATCTCTAACTACAGAGGTAATATACTGTGGGTGCTAATTTGTACTATTGTTATAAGTTTTTCCAAAACACAAGCCAACATTTCTAAAATATTTTCACACAGACAGCAAGATACTTTCTAAAAACCTTTTTACAGAAATAAACAAACTACATAAATTGTTGCATATTTTGAAATATTTTTATAACGTGCATTTTTTTTCTTATTTACCACATGTATGTAAACATTACATTAAACATTAGGTCATGAATATTTACCTGAAAGTTTTGGAAAAGTCCTGGAATTTTAGTAGTTAAAATGTGTATGAACCCTGCATTGTACTTTAAATAGTAATATTATATAAGAAATTATAACATTCATAAGATCACTTGAATAGATGTATATGGAAAGGATGAAACATTTTGAAGTATTTATGGTGGTCAGTGAAAAATAAAAATAATTTTGAAAAGGTCAGGGAATAAAGCACAAAGATTTAGGAGGAGCTTCACTGTAACAAACCATTCTTGGTTAAAAATAAAAAATAATTGTAATCTGTTTTACTCAAGAATATCATTTCATTTCATTTTTTATTATGAAATAATTGTTGATAATTGATTGTGATTTATTAAACACGTTAACAAAATATTTTGTCGTGATACTGTAGTAATGTAAAATAAATGTACATCTTAATTTTAAAACATTAGTCTATCAAGCTTTTATTTTGACCGGCTGATTGCAAATACAATTTTTCATAGTGAAGTACATCACTTTGTGTTCATATACATTTGAATGCAAATATGCTATGTCTAACATATAAATTTACACACTTCTGTCACACACACTCTGCTCTTCAGCTCCCCCATGGATGGCAGGCTCTTCCTGGCATACCCTCATGATTCTGGAGCCCTGTCGCAGTCCTTTGATGAGCTGCACCTCTTTGATGACACCAGTGCAGACCTTGTGTCTGTAAGTCATGTTTGGTTTGTTGTGTTTTTAGCACAGTCAAAGCCTTAAACGCATACAGTAAACAAACCATCTGACTGGTTCTTTCTCCAGAGGTTCATTCAGGACCCTTACGCCACCACGTTTGGGGGCTTCTCGAAGGTGACAAACTTCTTCCGGGGAGCACTGAGAAATCCAGAGTCGCCCCTCAATAACCGCTCACCTCAGGACCCACATTTTCCACATTCAGCTGATGAGGAGCCTGGCTTCGAGCTCATCACCTGCGTGAGTCCAAGATCATCCTTTCTGTTTATAATTGGTGTGCAAAATATGAACAAATTGTATATTCCACCAGGGTGCGGAGCTCGGCCCCAGACCGGAGGTGAAACGAGGAAAGCCTTTGGATAACTGGGAGCAGTTTTTGGATCCAGAGGGCCGTGTCACAGACCCACAGAAAGTCAAGGAGCTGGTATTTAGAGGGGTGCGTACATGCATCTGCAATCTTTTATAATCCTGCCTGCATGTCACAAACTAGTTCTGTTGAAAGGTGTCATGACATAAAATTGTATTACTTACATATTTTTGCTGAAAATTATCAACTGAATTTGGCATTTTTAGTTTTTGGCTGAAATTGAAAAAACAGGCAAAAGTATAAGGTTGTAAGAATGCGATTTAACCACACACAGCGGTTCAAACGGTAGTTCTGCCGAATGACTAAAAAGGTTATCAGTATGATGGTGAAAAACTATACATTTCTAGTCAAAGTCATCATTCTGCAGTCATATACCAAATACGGAATTAAGGGTAGTTATAAAAGCAAAAATATGTGGGAGAGTGTTGTTACTATGTGACTGTATTGTATTGCAATATTAAGCAATTAAGTGTTGAAGTTGAATTAAAAGTAATTCACAGAATACTTGAAAATGAAATGATTTAATAATAATATTTTGCTATGGTTACAACTGAATTAGTTACAAAATAACTGTATGAAATTATAAAATATGAAATGATCAAAATATATATTAAATGTACCCAGCTTAAAGGTGCAGAAAGTTTGACACCCAGTTGTTGAACTAGGTATTGCATTCCTGGATCAAAACAAAGCAAGTGCAGGTTGCTAGATTGATGACACCAACAGAGAGACTATCGAGCCCAAAGGCTGATATAAACCGTGTTCTAAATAAAAGCAATGGCACACGATAGAAGGAATATTTTCTGTATTAAAAGGAGTTTTTGTTCTAACTAACACCTCGAATTGATATATTAGAAACAGCTTCTATTTCTCACAGGTGAACAACAGGATAAACTGATCACCTCAGGTACACCTCATGTGCTTTATTCAGAGTTAAATGCTAATAACGTGAGTTTGAATGCCATTTTACATGACATTTATTGCCATACTACTGAAAGCAGCGGCAGATAGTTTACCACAGATCTTGAACTTTAGAACTGTGACTCACTATCAGGTAATCAGCAGGTACTTTTAATAATGTTAAAGAGGTTTAATATGTATTAATTAGATTATAAACCTTATCATTTCGTGAGTAAGTGCATATTCCGTGCTTCCGAATGGCTGTAATTAAATTTCTGTGGTGTTTCGTCTGGTGCAAACAGCCAAATTGCTTATCACTGCGTATCTCGTCACGTAGCATGTTGTTAGGACACGGGGTTACAATGTAACCTGCTCAACTAATGTTTACATTCGTAATATTTATTTGCTAATTAATAACCTCATGTGGAGTCTGCATCTCATTTCGGAGGCTGCTAATGTCCACCGGAGGTTGCATTGCGGTCACGGACGCATGCTTTGAGAATCTTCCTGACTGACTGAATGAAATATGTGGTTTTTCAACAAGGCAAAAATGAATTATAATTCATTATAATTGGGGTGCTGAATTATAATTGGGTAAGCTGGCAATGGGCAGGTTAAAAAACCCATAAACAAGACAGCGTTCCGGCACAGAACGCCCATTTTCAAAGCAGAATATCAGACTTCAGCATTGTTTTTCAGATAAACAAGAATGTTCACTTGGCATGTTTCTTAAATATCTGCAAACATATTATGGTATTTTTATGCTTTAGAAGAGTCAAAAACTTACATACAGCACCTTTAAATGTAAAATAAAGTTACCTGAGAGAGGGAGAGAGACAAAGAACAGAGAGTAGGGCCCAAAGAGAGGGTCACTTCTGCCCTTAAAATCTGTATGTGCCCTTTTGGTGAAAAGACATGGTTTGCAATAAAAACAAATGCACATGATCTTTTTCATCTTTTCGAATAGTAAAAAGCTGTAGTCACTGTGCAGTGTGAGGTGGCTGTAACACAATGCTTGTTCATTTCAAAGTCTTGCACCATGCAAGTAGTGGTTTGTTGCTGCATTGACCAAAGTGGAGCACACTATCAAACTAGCTTGCAGGCACAACGGTCAAAGTTTAAAATAGCTCACTCAATATTCTGCTATGTGGATATGCTCTATGGTTACAAACATAAACGTAGTGATTCAAGAACCCTACATGATCACCGGAAGAGCAAATCTGCTCAAATAACGCATAAACATGACATTTCAATGTAGCACTACTCCATTTTATTGTGGATTTTTTTTTTATCTGTACAAGTTATTAAGTTAAATTTGAAAGGTTTTACAAAATTATTTTATATTATTTAATAAAATAATAAATATTTATTATAATGCATTTTTGGTTTTTAGCCAAGTGGCGGGTCCTTTTAAAGCTTGTCAGTATATGGCCAATGTATTAATTGGCTGATATCATTTCATAGGAAACAGCATCAATGCCCTATTGCTATTGCACAGCATCGTATTGCAGTAAGTGTTTTGACAACATTATCAATATAAAACTGTCATTCACAAACATTATGAAATTGTTAACTTGCTTATTTGTTGCAGCTGACTGATTTATCTGAAAATTACACTGTGCCTCTTTACAAAACAGTCTGAAGTCAAATAGTTGGAATTAACCATGTTAACCTTAGAAATGATGTTAAAAAAAACATCCACTTTTCTTCCTGAACTCTATAGAGTGACACAATTGAACTGTTTAGAGCAGATGTGCCAAAGCAGAAGTTCCTTGATTAAGTTAAGTGCTTGATTAAATGAATGCTTTGTGTATAACAAGGAGGTTGTTTTAAGCATTGAATCTTGCAGGATGTTTTAATGGAACAAAGAGCTCTTATATGTCAAAAGATCAAGGCAGCTTTGATTCCACTTGTCATGACCTTTTTAATAAATAAGTTTCCTGCTCTGTCCAGGGTATTGTTCCATCTCTGCGGAAGGAAGTGTGGAAGTTCTTACTAGGGTTTTACCCATGGAACAGCACAACTAAAGAGAGAGAGGACATCCTTATGATGAAGACGTAAGCTGAACGTGTTTTTTCTTTTATAAGATCACAAGCCATAAAGATGACAATATGTACATAGTGCATTTGTTTCTTTAACTCAGAGTGAGCTATTTGCACTAATTGTGGTTTCCTGTGTCATTAATGTTCTCATTATCTATTTAAATCTAAGCTTAGCACAGGATATGTACACTGCTGTCTTTTTTTTTGCTCGCCAATGCTGTATTTAATCCATCGGAGTAAAGTAAAATTATATTATTATAAAAACTGGTATTATTACAGTTTAGAATAAACATTTGTTTTCCATTTAAATATTACTTCAAAAAGTATTTTTGCCAGAGCTGGATTTTCAGCATCTTTAGTCAAGTTTTCAGTCTCGCATGATTCTTCAGAAATCATTGTGATATTGTCAATGCTGTTTATATTTTTATATTTAATATATAAGATGTTTTATTTTTGTTTTGAATGACAGCATTTTTCAAATTTGACAGCATTTTTCAGCACTTTTTTTTTTGTTGTCATTTTTGAATGATAGTGTACATTCATAATTTTACCACTTTGTATATACAGGGACCTAACAGAAATTATACTTTTAATTTCAAAGTTTTAATGAATCCACCTTAATCAATTACTGATTAATAATCTGATAATGGTTATTTGATAACTTAATTCCTTTATTAATCAGGGGGTCGCCACAGCGGAATGAACCGCCAACTTCCTACTCTCTTCCAGCCGCAACCCAACACTGGGAAACAGTCATACACTCTTGCATTCATACACATACACTACGGCCAATTTAGCTTATTCAATTCACCTATCCCGCATGTCCTTAGACTGTGGGGGAAACCGGAGCACCCGGAGGAAACCCACGCGAACACGGGGATAACATGCAAACTCCACACAGAAATGCCAACTGACCCAGCCGGGGCTCGAACCAGCAACCTTCTTGCTGTGAGGCGATCGTGCTACCCACTGCTTTTCTTACGCTACTGAGCACCACTGAACTTATTCTTTATACTGTTTTTTAATCATATGTTAACATTATTTTTTTTCCACTGCAGGGATGAGTATTTCAGGATGAAGGTTCAGTGGAAATCAGTTAGTGAAGAGCAGGAGATGAGAAACTCTCTCTTCAGAGGATACCGGAGTCTCATCGGTATGTTCAGCGACATGACTGGTTTTCTAATAACTCTAGTTGTGATCTACATCTTATTAACCCCTGCTCTCTGATTGGACAGAACGGGATGTGAATCGAACGGACAGACACAATTCCTTCTTCTCTGGGAATGAGAACCCAGGGCTAACACTGCTCCACGATGTGCTGATGACATACTGCATGTACAACTTTGATCTAGGTATGAGCAAGTCATTTGTTGTTGTAATTCTTCCTGCTGACCACTAGAGGATCCTGCAATCTCTTTTTTATGGCTTTTTAACTTGCATTTCAGGTTATGTTCAGGGGATGAGTGATCTCCTGTCTCCTCTGCTCTTTGTTACCCAGAATGAGGTGGAGTCCTTCTGGTGCTTAACAGGTTTCATGGATCTCGTGGTCAGTATACTCTTTCGTTTTCTGATTATGTATTAATATATTGTATCAATTAATGTATATAATTGTATATGATATATTGTATCAATTCAGATATATTGAATCGATTATGACTCACAAGCTCTTGATTAAGTTCAATCCTTGATTCGCTTCTTGTTTTGATTCAGTTATTGTACATTTAATACAAATGCCTATTTCAAATTATATTTTGAACACTGTACTTCTGTTGCATGGGTACTTTAAAACAGAACACAATTTTATTTCAGATGTGTGGAATAAGTAGTCAAAGACAGTGGCACAACTGTTATATAGGGCTGTGCAATACGATCATATTTATATTGTATGGACTAAATAAAATAAAAAATGTTTTATATTATGCTCTTTCATTTATTTTGAAGTCTTTCAAAATACATTGTTATATGCTAATACTATTATATTTCATATGAGCACAATATTACGGTGGATTTAGGCAGAAACATCATGAGAAAGTTGCAATGTTTACATTTTGCATATCACTTTTTCTTTTATTTTTATGTTGGACCTCTAATCATTAGTTTTTTAAAAGGTGTTTTATGTTTTGTTAATATTTATTAAATTTTTCTACGTTTTAATTGAACATTTGCAAATGTGAAACTTTATGAAACCATAAATGCAGATTTTTTTTGGTTTTCTGGTTCTGTGAAGCCCCTTGCTCAGAAGTATGGAATAGGCTTAGATTGGTTAGCTATATATACATACATACAAACACACATACTGTGTCTTTAATAAAAAATATAAAAAACAGCATTTTCAGAAAGGTTTCTGTCATTTAGCGTTTTGAGGCACAGATTGGTCAACTAACCCAGCGTGTTCTGATTTGCTCGCTGCCTGCATCATGATCACAATTTGTGATGTCACCTACCAGTCCCTACCAACCATTTGAAAAAGCAGATTCTGTGAAAGAAAGTTTATTTTTTTCTATTAAACTTTGAGTACCAAATATTTTCAGATGTTTTTTAATGCTCATAGCATCATTACACAGGAACTAAAGCAAAAAAAAAATCTAATCCTAATCAAGGACTATTCAGATGACAAAGAATAAAATCTTTCTGTCTTTAGCACCAGAACTTTGAGGAGTCCCAGGAGGCCATGAAACAGCAGCTCCTTCAGCTCAGCCTCCTGTTGAGAGCACTCGACCCAGAGCTGTGTGACTACCTGGGTAAACACACACATTCACTATGTTTGATCTTTTTAGGCTCATGGAGCGTGACATGGGTGGTTTCATGTTTTTGTGTTTTCTTTTCTCAGACTCTCAGGACAGCGGTTCACTTTGTTTCTGTTTCCGGTGGTTACTGATTTGGTTCAAGAGAGAGTTCTCTTTTGAAGACATCTTGAGTTTGTGGGAGGTAAGAAAAAGAAAAGAAAAGAAGTTGTTTGTTGTCTATGAATTATGCATAAAGTAACATGAATTTTCTGTGACAATATTTAAGTCACATAACAAATCGTTTCATCATCATCATCATCATCATCACAAAGAATACAGCACATTATGAATGTTTAATTAGGTTAGAATTTCGAAATCTCTTTTGATCTCAGATGATGTTACTATTCTGTTATTTATAGGAACCACACAAGTGATGTGATATTATGAAGTGTTTGTCCTTATTCAAATAAATAATTCAGTTTTAATTAAATAATGTTTTAATAACATTTATAATTCATTTGAACTGAACTATGTAAACTACAAAACAGCATGTGAAAAATAAAAAAGTAAATACTATTTAATAAACTATTTCATATTGAAGGGTATATTAATATTGTAAATTGGCTTTTTTGTGTTGTTATTGTGACTTTTGTATTAGCTTTTTAAAATTATTATTTTATAATTTATTATTATTATTTTTGGGTGCCTTGGCTTCAACTTTTTTTTTTCAGTTAGTTGCCATGGGAGTATTTCTCATTTACATTTAAATTCTTCTAATGTAATATTTACATTTTGTTTTCCTCAGTTAACATTAGCTGTTAGTTGTAAGTAGTTAGTTGACACTGCTTCCAATGTTTTGCAGGTCTTGTGGACTCGTCAGCCTTGTGAAAACTTTCACTTACTCATGGCCTGCTCCATTCTTGAGTCACAAAAAGAGGAGCTGATTGGTTCAAACCATGATTTTAACTCAATACTTAAGGTGTGTGTGTGTGGAAGTGTTATAGCCCAATGAATCAAACAGAGCCATGCAAATCACATACAGTATATAGTAAATGATTTGTCTGATTCTGTGTATTTACAGCACATTAATGAGCTGACCATGAAGCTGGATCTGCAGTCAGTACTGTGTGGAGCAGAGGCTATTTATTTGCAGCTGACACACTGCAAGGTGAGATGGGACAGATATGAATGAAAAATAACAGTGTTCATGCATTTTACCTAAGAGGACTTTTCACAATACACTTAAAGGGATAGTTCACCCAGAAATAAAAATGTACTTGCTGGTTCCAAACCTTTATGACTTTCTTTTTCTCTGTTGAACACAAAAGAATATATTTTGAAGAATGTTTGAAGAATAGTTTCACAACATTTTTCAAAATATCTAAAATATTTATTTAAATTGAAAGAATTTACCCAGGTCTAACTGTTAATCTAGACTATTCATAAACTGTCGTTTCACACTGTTTATTTATATTTAAACTTAGCAGTGCCTGCAGCACAAACATGGCTCTGGTCATGTGGTACTGTGATATCTTTCCAAAAAGTGTTGTTTTGTTTATCGACATTGTGTTATAGTCATGATTTTCAAAGAAACATTTTTTTGAAAAAAAAAATTACTAAATCTGACTAACAATAGTCACTTATAACCACTGCGAAATATTACACCACTCATGACTTGACAGAATAGGGCACTCTGTCAGAATGTCTGGTGGCAGAGAATTAGCTTTTTGCAATATGTCTGGTATAATGTTGTTTTTTTGTTACATTTCATGATTATGATCATTGTGTAAATACACATAATACACAGCAGTTTTGTTCTTCCTGCACCACCCGGAGGCTCGTATGCTTTCCAGCTAAAAACAAACAATGTTCATCCAAATACAGCACAAAATAACTTTTGCGAGCGGGGCATGAATGTGCTTTTCGAAACGCACCACACTGCCTTTTTCTTGACATTAGTAAAGAGCAGTGTGCTGCGCTTTTTATGCTACTAGGCAACCACTAACGGTCTTGGCGATGGAGCGCATGATGTCGAAAACGCAAGGTTTTCTGTTCATTCATACAGAATATTAGCGTCAACTCTCTTGCAGTGCCTTAAAGCTAAACTTCCATATGAATGAATTGAAAACGCTAGACTTGCAGCACACTCCCATGTCTTAGGGGAATATTTCTATCCCTACCCCTTCACACTCTGTTTAAAGGGAAAAGGAGTAGGCATAGACATAGACATAGGGGTATAACATAGAATAGGGATTGGGCATTAATTGTAGGGAATAACTGGCTAATTTCTGCGATTATTATGATGAGGTGTTGGTGTCTAGTTATTTTTCATGAGAATGTTTCCTTATTCTATGATGATAATTCGGCTTCTGAACTATTCAGACAAACTGTGATACTGCACAGATGAACCAGCTCTGAACCGATGTGCTGACATTTTATTCTACCCGTCGATTATCAACACTGTATTATAATGTTATTTTTATAATAGTTCTAAGGTTGGGGTTAGGGATTTAGGTAGGTCAGGCCGATATCAAAAGTTATGCTGGAAGCACAATCTGCTGGGGGGTATATTTCGTCATCAAGATGTGCTACCTCCTTTTGAATGGGACACAATCTGACAAGCTAGGATGAATCAACAGAACAGCAGAAATGGCATTGCCTCCAATATAGCACCTGATTCATGCTGCTGGAAAAGAGGTAATTGATTCTGATAAAGAACCTTTATTTTTAAGAGTGTATATTAAGAGGAAAGTATATTAAATGGAGCATAATAAATATCATGAGCAGTGAGAAACATTGAGTCCAGGCTGAACATTTCCTAATTCTCTGTATCTGCTCTGTGCGCAGGAACTATCTCCAAAAGTTCAGGAAGTTCTTGGTTTGCGCGTCCCATTAGGCTCATCTGAACAGAGTCCAGACTCAGAGGCCTGTGAGATGGACACTCTACTCTCTCATTCACAGGCCAGAGGAGCCACGTCATGCCAGCCATCCAACGGGCACACGCCACAGCGCCCGCCTCCCACATACCCATAATCCCCAAAGAAAACGAAGAAAACCACATGCAACTGAATGAGGAAAAAAAAAATCATGATTAATACGTTGAATGTAATTCAGAGGTTGAAATCTAGACGGTTTTATACTGTACTTTGAGAAGGAGGGCTGAGGATTTTGGACAGTGGGCATTGCAGACCATTGCTTATAGTGTGAGCATTATTGTTCTAGTTATATAGCTCATATTTTATCTGTTAATATTTTATGCATTTCTGAGTGCTGGAAATCTAATCGTTTGATTCACTACTTGCAGTACCCAATGCTATGGTATTCTTTATGTAATGTATGATGATGTGTATTTGTTTTGTTGGATTTTCTGTTAATGTTGCCTGTCTTTTTTTCACTCTCTGTATTGTTACACTCTGTGTCCGCTTCAAGTTACAAGTTATGCTATGCACTACCATTTTGCATGCGATGTAGCAGGAGCTACTTCATATTACTTATATTGTTTTTAACTTTAAGCTCTTTCATATGGTGAAAGCATCTAAAATAAAACCTTCAAATGTAGTAGCTGCTGTTTTGAATTTAAGATTTTGTTCTGACCCCATTTTAATGGTTTCAAAAAATTGAGATCAAAAAAATTTTATGTGAACATTTTACATTATAAAACATTACCATTTTAAAAATACATGCAACTGTACATTTTTATTTTATTAAGACCATAGAAAAACTTAAAATGCAAAACATTTATTGTTATTATCTTCATAATGCCTTAAAAATGATGATCAAAAGCTAATTTGATTCTGTAACCCCTATAGATTTGGCATTACATGTACATTTTCTTTCACATAGACAAAATCATGTACATTTCTATTTCAAATTTATAATAAACAATAAAGTAAAATTGAAAAAATGGCTTTAGATTATTATTAAATAATTTTATATACCAATAATAATATAAACAATTGATGATAAAAATCTGAAAAGTAGATAATGCAGTTCTTTCATTTTTTCTTTATAACATTGTTATTAATACAATTTTTACAACTATTGGTTGCATGTAATAATATGGTATCCTTGTTACACTGTAATTTCTGACTAATATTGTATATATAATATTGTAAAAAATAATAACAATAATAACTTTCCTCCGGGTGCTCCGGTTTCCCCCACAGTCCAAACACATGCCCTATAGTTAAATTGGATAAACTAAATTGGCCGTAGTGTATCTGTGTGTGTGTGTGTGTGTATGGGTGTTTCCCAGTACTGGGTTACGGCTGGAAGGGCATCTGCTGTGTAAAACAAATGCTGGAATAGTTGGCGGTTCATTCCGCTGTGGCGACCTCTGAAATAGAGACTAAGCCGAAGGAAAATGAATGGATGAAGCATTATATTTATTAATTTTATTATTATTGTTTTTACACTCAAGTTTTTTCCCACTCTCCACTCATCTCTCAGACAAATTCTTAAAAATAAAACAAAATCTTTTTAATTTAATAATTGATTAATTCGTCTTATTTCCAAACCAATGATTAGCAAAAAATGTTAATAATTAATGAGCCAGAAAATCCTTTATTTCAACCTTCAACATATGTTTGGTCAAACCATGTAATTTATGTCTGGCACAGAGCTACACGGCTCACCACCAAACGCACACACACACACACACATTCACATACTCCATCAGCAGGTGTCTGACTGGGGTTAAAAGATCAGGCTAAACGGGGTCACTGTTGCCCACTGTCCTGTCAAATGAGCTGGAAAATGAGGGGTGGAGAAACACGCCTCCTTCTCACCGTCCCGTTCACTGCTCTTTCTGCTGCTCGTCCTCCTCTTTTCTCTGTATTTCTCTTTCCCACTGTGTTTCTTTGAATACAGCTGCAGCATATGAATTTAACATGGCACTTAAACAGCCCTGCGATCTGCCACCCTGCTTTGTCTCAAACACAAACACACACTTGTAGGCTGAGACTCATCTTGTCTGTCTTTTTTTCGGCGGGCATGACCTCACTTTACTGAGGGACAGAAGAAGAATAGAGGAGCGTCTCATTCAAACTCAATCTGCTGCGAGTTAAGCTCTAGTTTTCAAGAGCTCAGACACTTTAAGAAGCTCTGAGTGAAGTCAGTCTTTGTGAGTTTGAGAACTTCATCAGTTTTTAGAGGGTTATTGTTGTGTGATCGTGGTAGTTCTGCCAATATACTGCAAATCTTTGGCCTGAGAAAGAGTTTTGTCAGACTCCTTATGTTTCCACACTGTTCGGTCTTTTTTAATTTAATTTATTATTGCTCAAATGATGGACAGGTGAATGTGCTGTTGAGGAAACTTGTGCCATAACTTCCCTGCTAAAAGCTACATATACCAATAAAAATGACAAACTATCAAATTTTAACTCTTAAAACCAGTACATTTTAAAAATGGTGGTTGCTGTTTGTTCAAACTCCTTTGAATGAACTGAACTGAATGAAAATGAACTAAAACAACACAACTCCAAGTTGTTTTTGGGACAACTTAATGTTCAATCTTAAATTTGTAAAAACTAAATTTCAATACAAATGGCATTTGTTTACAATGTAGTGTGTTTTGTGTCATAGTCTATTTGGATTTATTGATTTTAACAAGGGGGGACGTGGTGGCGCAGTGGGTAGCGCAGTCGCCTCACAGCAAGAAGATCACTAGCTAATAACTTTATGACCCAAAGGATCATGAAATGGTTCTAATTTATATATATATAAAGTTCCTTAGATTTTTTAAATGATCTACACCAGCAGTGACCAAACTGTTCTACAGAGTTTAGCTCCAAACCACAATTAGAAGCAAGTTGAACAAGTTGTAGCTGAACTCTGCAGGACACTGGCCCTCCAGGACAGAGTTTGGGCACCCCTTTTCTACACACTAAAGAAAAACAGTTCTTATCACTGCATAAACCCTCTTTGGAATCTTTATTTGTACAAGAAAATATTCAAAATATTAATGCTAATAATCTGTTGTCTTCTTACATATGTGTAGATGCCATAAAAACTGGAAGCAAATACTCACGCATAGCCTACCTATAATTTTTTTCTTCTGGAGAAATTTTTTGTTTAGCTTTAGTCTTATATCTTTTAGTTTGGAAGAAACTTATTATTTAGTTATTATATTTAGTTATTATCACTTACCATAAGAATTTGTTTATTCTGTTGGCTACAGAACAAACCATGGTGTCAAATGATTTATCCAAGAAGGGCCATGTAATTGAACTTTAAGCTGAATACTAATATCTCGCAAAATATTATGTACTGTCTTCATGACAAAGAAAAAAGAAATTAGTTGTTAAATCTGTTATGTTTAAAAATATGTTGGAATAAAATGTAAATGAAAGATGAGAAATATTTTTTTTTCTCTTGTACATCATCTAATTATCGTTTGGGAGAAGCCTGCATCATTTTCAGTAGAAAAAAACAAAAAACTTGCTGGTTGAATAAATCAAATTGAGTAAAATTTGCCAGTATCATGAATAATTTTGGGTTTGACTGCGAAAAAGAACATTTAAATTTCACAGGAGGGCTAATAATTTTGCCTTGGTAAAATGAACTTTGTATGACCCTATTTTTTTACATGTATAAAACCTCAACTTCTGCACCTGTAGACATGCTGACAAACCCAGTCGTGTGTTCTCCACTTAATCTTGTCCCGTTGTGACAGTGAGGGCCATCCAGGAGTCGAGTGTGAGCGTGTGAAGTGTGTGTCTGCGTGTGTGCGTGTGTGTGTGTGTGCGTGCGTGTGTGCGTGCGTGTGTGTGTGTGTGTGTGTGTGTGTGTGTGTGTGTGTGCGTGCGTGTGTGTGTGTGTGTGTGTGTGTGTGAAGTGTGTGTGAGTGAGTGGGAGCAGAAGGCCAGGCACTGGTGTCTGACAGTGATTTGTAAAGAGAGACAATACGCCTCATTGACCTGCCGGCTCCACTGTCTGTTGCACATACCTCACCCAGCCCTCCCATGAGTCCCAGCGCTCTTTAAACAGGACACCAGATTGCCATGGGCACAGGGAGGGGCTCGGTGCTGGACAGCCAAAATGGGACACTAGTTGCTTTGACAATGAGATTCCACAGAAAACACAGGGGGGGGTCGATTAGGTGGCACGTGAGTACGTGTGACTTCAGAGCCACTAAAACAAACGTGGCGCACTCTCCACTTCTGCACATCGACCACAGTCTCTGTCCTGCACTGCTGTATCATGTTTCAAAACTGCTTCTCCATCTGCTCTCAACCTGATGTCATTTCAGACCCTGAAAATCAGGTGTTCAGGTTAATCCTCATTACGTATTCTAGACTAGGCAAAATAACGTTTTTTGCTCATTTATTTTTACATGAAAAGAGCACTCATTTTTGCCTAACATCTACTGCTAACAGAGTATTGTTTGTTTTAATGTCAGTATATATGCTTTATTTGCTGTACTATTTATTATTAAGGTGTAACATTTTTGAATGTTAAAACTATTTATGAATATGGGATTCATTTTGAAATGAAGCACTTTTGAGACCTTTTGACGTGATCTTTAACCGAGATTGGAGAACTATGACAACATGCATGTGTTGTTAAATTATTAAAATACTGACAGAAATTCTCAGAGGATATGTTATGTATAAGGCCAGAAGCGCTTACTAAATGTCTTGGAATCTGTAATAAATGGTAAGCAAGCAAGTGCTTAACTTTCAAATGTTGATCTTATTATTAAAATATTTAATTATAATAATTACATTTTGACAATAACCAAAAATACATTTTGTGGGTCAAAATGATCGTTTTCCTTTCATGTCCAAAATCTTTAGAATATTAAGCAAATCTATTAAGATAGTGTGTAATTTCCTATACTGTAAATATATAAAAACTGAAACAATTTAATGTAAAACATTAAACTTTAAAGGTTTTAAAGATTTTCTCAGTATTTTTATACTGTTCTTATTTATTTAGCTTTCAAGTGGTTTATAAATCTGAATGTCAAATAATTGACACTCGTGACTTTGTCTTATGAAACTTATAATAAATAAATAAATAAATAAATAAGTAAATAATGTTTTCCACAAATACAGTTTTATCAATGAAAAAAAAAACTATGTAATTTGCCATTTTATATACTCTCAGGAATAATTACAAGACCTGTCACTGGGTAACTTTGAAAAAACTGTTGTTATTGTTGTAATTTTATTTGTATTTTTTGTAAAAAGTTACACATCGACCTAAAGGGTACATATTGGTACCTATAAAATTCAAGGGATACATTTTTGTACTTTCAGGTTCAAATTTTCACCTTTAAGGTATCCATATGGACCTTTTAGGTACCTTTTGAAAGGCTACCGCCCAGTGCAGCTTTCCTTTACTTCTGAGAGTGCATATAAAATGATATATAAAATGATATTTTCCACAAATGTACTAAAAATGTGTTTAATTTATATTTCTTATAACATGAATGAAAGGGTTAGATGCTAAGCTTTTGATTCATCATTAAAAAGAGGGTTGAATATCATTTCAGTATAACGTCAAAACTGTCTTATGAGACAATAAAATCACAGTTTTTAAGGAATACAGACATGTTTCAAACTAACACTTTCAACCATTGACTTTCATAGAATTTTGTTCTCGCTGTGGGCTTTCGGATAGCAACATTTTACAAAATATCTTCTTTTTGTGTTGTCTGAGTTTTTATTTTTTATTTTGCTGAACTATCACTTTAAAACATACTTGACACATAGAGGCATAAATACAATCCACCATCTTTATCTGATACCCTTCACAGTCAACAACCAGCCACATCTTATTGTTATTCATTCCTATTGTCAGAGCGCAGTGATGACCTCTTTCTCTGTTTCTGTGTTTTCTTGGCTCTCTGGCGGTGACAAGCTGTTGTTGTGTCCCTCTGGGTGTCTCCTCTCTCTCTTTTTCTCCCTCTCCCTCTCTCTCTCTTTCTCTCTCTCCACCTGTTGATGCCATTGTTAATCCGCCAGCATTGTGGCCTTTTCTTTTTAAACTCTGCTCATTTTACACACCCCTCTTTTATTCTTCACTTTCTCACTTTATTGGCCACCAGTCACCCTTTCAGGCAGAGCACATATATAAGCCATAGCAAAGAGAGAAGAAGACAGAGAACAACGCATGACGCACGCGCAACTGGAGACATTAAAACTTGAGCACTTTAGGACAGACTTGAGAATTGGAGCAGTGATGTCTGTGTCTCTGTGGTGCGAGGAGGACTCAGGTCGGGACAGGACTCACCAAGCTTCAGTGCGAGCCCCCTGGGACCCTAGCGCTTCAGGACAGAGGGTCATTCAGAGGCTCCTGCAGTCAGAAGAGAGATACCTGCCATCCCCGCTTTACATCTCACTCGTCCAGAGAGAGCCGCAGCGCAGAGAGGAGCTGGCCAAGTGGACAATGGAGGTAGTGTTTAGATATCATAAACCAAAACCTGGAGCAATGTCAAAATCATGCTGGATACACTGAAAAATGCTGAGTTCCATACAATCGATGTGTGTTGAGACAACATGAAGGAATTAAATTAACTTATTCATTTTTTACAAATTTAAGTGGATTGAACATAAAACAATTTTATTTTACAAGTTGTTGCAAAAAAAAAATCAAAATCAAAAATTGTGTTGTTTCAGGTAGTTTGAACAAACAGCAAATGTCATTTTTTTGAGTGTACACCTTAATTGGGGGACAACTTAATTGTTTTATGTTCAATCAACTTTAAATTTGTAGAAAGTATTAAGTTAACTTCATCGAATTGAGTTGGGACAACATGGAAGAATTGTGTGGAGCATTATATTTTACAGTGTATCAAAATGTGAAAAAATGTTGTGTTTAATAAACAGTGCTGTGTTTGAAGTATAGGGTCTGAAAGTCTTTACAAAATGTGCTTTAGGGCAGGGTTGTTATTATTATGAATTTAGCTAAAACCATAAAACTAAAATAATATTAGTTTGTTGAAACAACAAAATTTGTCTAAATAATAAAAAAAAACATATATATTACAAACTTTTATAATTTATACAAAATTAGACATTGAAATGTTGATAATTTGTGTTTATTCTTGTTTAAAACTAAAAATACTACAAATAACAAAATCAAACTTTTGAATAAAAATCTGAATAGAATTTTGAAACAAATTATAAAATGTAAATAAATTAAATGAAAATACTAGATGTGAAAAGAACATCTAATAAAAATGGTTAATAACAACTAAACTTGTTCAGGGTTCACAAGTTGATAGACACATTGTAAATATTCAATAAAACTGCATTAAAGTAAAATCTTTTTTTGATCGCAATGTACATGTGAATTTATGAATCTTAGTTCAAACTAATCTCAACCATAACAAATTTTGATTTTAATAATTAATTAGTAGATATTATTTAATAGAACTAAGGTAAACTAACAATAAAAGCAGAAGTAACAAATATTAATGAACACAAAATAAACATCAGAATCACAATCAAAGATAAACAAATACTTGTAAGATTAACAAATACTACAAGGATTAACAGCATTTTTAGCTTATCTCAGTTTACTGTAAAACATTAATTAGTTGAATATAAAAACAAAAACTAAACTTATTTTTTTTAATTGTTCATATATATTTTATTTTAAATGTATATTTGTCAAATAATAATGTTCATTGTTTAAATTTGTTTGTTTTTTTTATAATTAAAGAGATAGCTAAAATAGATTTTGAATAGTTTCAATTTTTTTGTCTATATTCATTCATTCATAAATGCATTCATTCATACAGTTAACAATTCAAAGGGGTTCAAAAACAGGAACTTGCCTTTCATAATATGGATTAAAAAAGAAATGTTCATATTTGGGTAAAATATCTTTTTAAAAATGGGTTCATTTCAATTACTCTTTGAATTTTCGGACAAGCTCATATGAGGGATATTAAGCAGTTGGGAATGTTTTTGTATGTTTGTGAATGTTGCTGAAATGTGGCTCTGGTGTGTTTTAGGTATGCTGTGAATGTGACTGTGACGAGTCTGTGTTTCCTCTGGCCGTCTCTCTGCTGGACCGCTACCTGTCGGCCACTCTATCTCTGCCCGTCTCTCCATCATGTCTGGCTGCTGCTTGTATCTTGCTGGCCTCTAAAGTGACAGAGAGCGACACAGTCAGTGCTGATACTCTCTGTGCAGCAGCCGAGTACGACTTCCTGTCAGCAAATCTGAGGGTGAGGTCTTTACCTCTGAAAAACACTTAAAGCATTAAAGCTCACTAAATCAGGCTCAATATTATGGACAATGGTGCCCAAAAAAGACAATAAATAATTAATAATAAAAATAAATAATTAAAACAAAAATAATATTATGGTAAAATAAATAAATAAATAAAATTTGATGCATCCTCCTCCTTTAGGAAATGGAGCGTGTGGTTCTGGCGACCCTGCGCTGGGATGTGTTGGCGGTGACCCCGCAGGACTTCATCCCGCTCTTCCTGCGGACTCTCGGCGAGCTCCGGGACGGGGACGGGCACACCGGGGACTTTCTAACGACCCTGCGGCGCCACGGGGACACTCTGGTCGCCATGTGCGTGTGCGACTCGCGCTTTCTGGGGACTCCGCCGTCACTGGTGGCCGCGGCCGCCCTTAACTCCGCCCTGCGGGGATTAAGAGGCCGAAGCGCGGGAGAGATGAGCCTCATGACCGCTGCCCTCGCCACACTCTGCCAGACCGATTTGGTAAGCGCTGCGACACGTTTTATTTAATCTATATAACACACCAGTATAGATTTTCATACTAACTTACAAGTGCTTGGAGATAGCCTATAGTGGGCCTGTATTTTCCCTAAGTAGGCCTAGTAGGTTTAGAGATTAAAGGGATAATTCACCCAAAAATGAATAGGCCTATTCTATTATTATTTACTCTCACTTTGCAAAAGACGATATTTTGAAGAAAGCTAAAAACCTGTAACCATTAACTTCCACAGTAGTTGCTTTTCTATGGAAGTCAATGATGCAGGTTTCCAGCTTTCTTCAAAATATCTTCTCTTGTGTTCAGCAAAAGAAAGAAACTGACAAAGGTTTAAAACCACTTCAGAGTAAGTTGTGAGTCTGTTTCATTTTTGTGTGAACTATCCTTTAGGTAGGCTATCTAGTGCTTATTCTTTAGGTAGGTAGATACTAGCCCTTACCTATTCATTAGCTAGTAGTGCTTATTCTTTTGTTACTAATTAAAAGATAGCATACTAGTATCCTTTAGATAGGCCTATTGGTTCTTATGTAGGCTACTAGTAGGCTATTTATTTGTCTGATACTAGTACTTATGAATTAGAAACTATTATCACAGTTATTAGATACTAGATCTTAGTCAACAGTAGCTACTAATTGTGACTGTAGTAACTATTCTTCTACTAGTTACAAATTTCAGTGCAGATGTGTCTTTATTGAATTGTTACTAGTCCTCAGCAAAATCAGTAGTGTCTAAAGAAGAACTACTCGTGTCTATTTAATAGCCAAAGTACTAGTAAATACATACTTTTGCTCTCTAATGGATTAGTGCCAGCATCTTTTAAGTAACTAAAGATGAGCTAAAGTAGTTCACACAAAACTGAAAATTCTGTCATCATTTACTCTCTCTCTACTGGTCAAAAACCTGTTTGAGTTTCTTTCTTCTGTTGAAGACAAAAAGAAGTTATTTTGAAACATGTTGGAAACCAGTAACCATTGACTTCCATAGTCTTTCCTACTATGGATGTTACTATGATTACCGGTTTCTAACTTCCTTAGTTCCTTCTCCAACTTCTACTTCCTAAATATCTTCTTTTTAGTTCAACAGAAAAAAAGGTTTGGAACCAATCGAAAGTGCGTAAATAATGAATATATTTTTATTTTTGGGTGAACTATCGCTTTAATCTATAAAATAGGTATTAGTAGCATGAACACGTATACTAGTAGGGTCTGTAGATTGTTAAAACAGTTTGCCATAACAATCTAAGGGAGTCATTCTGCTTGTGAGTGAATGTTGTGAATGCTGAAATGTTGCTGATTCTGCCTACAGGCGCTGCTGCAGTGCTGCACTGAGCTGATAGAGGGCGCTCTCAGAGAGAGACTGAGAACTGGAGCACAGGAGCAGAAAGATGGAGACATTGAAGAAGAAGAAAGAGCCAGCACTCCCACAGACCTGAGAGAAATAGACTTTTGAAACAGGGTTCATTTATCACTCATATTTATTGCCTTTTATTTATCAGTGAAACTGGTTTAAACATATTTGTTTCGTAACTTCTGAAGTGATCTAATTTATAATACGTTTTATTTATTTGTTTGTGGAATAACTATTTACTTGTGCCATATTTATTACTTTTATTGCCATAACTGTAATTGTGACTTTTTATGTAATTCAGGTTTATCCTTTTCACTTTATGTATTACATTTCTGTGAGTTATAGTTTATTTATTTTCATGTTATTTATTGTGTGGTACATTTTTATACTTAATTTATTTTGTTTGTCAGTGTTTCAGCCTGTTTGTAATCAAAGTGTTGGGTAAAAGAAAAAAATGAATTTCTATTTTTCGATGTAATTAAAATAAAGTGTATATGTTTGCCACTATTGTGGTGCGTGTGGACAATTTACATAAAGATATGACAGAACAAATGAAGGAAGCAAAATGTCTTCTAAATAAATGAATTTTAGAGGCATATTTAATCAATTAAAAAAATCTATATTATGAGAATACTGTTTATACTAATAGTCAATATACAGTTGCTTTTTGTGCAGAACTTACATTAACATTTGTGCTTTTGTCAACTGTTCAAACTACATAGTACTGGGAATCTAAATTACATGATTGTGCAATTATTATTCTAGTAATATAAATGTATGTTTTATATATATATATATATAACATACATTTATATTACATTATATGACAGTATGTTTTATACTACATTATTTATATTATTATTATAATATATTTATATATATATATATATATATTTTTTTTTTACTTTTTACCTGCACGTAAAGTACAATTTAAAGTTGGCGTTTTTACTTTTGCAGTTATACATATATTTTTTGCAGACGTGTGCACTTTTAAATTGCGAAATCGTCGCGTTTGGATTACGTCATAATCGACGGCCGCACTTGTTTTCGAGGCAGGAGCGCTGAGTAATCTGTAGTCACTCACCGCTCCAACCGGATCTGATCCTGTGGTAAGAGAACTCGCTGTTTATTTGACAGAGAATGAAGAGATTCAGACCAGACCAGATGACATTGTAGATGTTTGTGGCCGGTTTTCTCTTAAAGTTCAATCTGTTGTGAAACATGCTCGGAGTGTTTTCTCGAGCTGTCCTACAGACTTCCTTTCTTCGGCTGTTCTCTCTTTCTTTTTCTCTTGTCCTGATCGATGTTTTCTCATTAGCCTGTCTGCTTAAAGAGGCCGTTTTCAAAATTTCTTTCATGTAGAGTTATACCGTCAGTATGAAACTAACGGCTGTCATATCAATGTTCATCTGCTTTTTTGTCAAGGTGTGTAAGGATGACAGGAGGCTTTAAAGGTCTGCTGCTTCTGTCTCTGTGTTTGCTGGTTTGGGCAGTGCCAATAGACCGCAACCCAGACCCTCCTCAGGAGGAGAAAGCAGAGGAGAATGTGGTAAGACGGCTCTCAAATCATGCTGTGAGACCAGAGCTCTTCTTGTGCTTTCAGCATTTTGTTTAATATTCAAATGCACTTGTTTTGTTTTTCGTGTGTCCCAGGACACTGGTCTGTACTATGACCGTTACCTCAGAGAGGTGATTGAGGTGCTAGAAACTGATCCTCACTTCAGAGAAAAACTGCAGACTGCCAACACAGAGGACATCAAGGTACACCAAAACTCTCTGTCAGGCACAACATCATGGCTACAAATGTATATAAAAATATAATTTCTTTACCATAAAGAAAGATGTGTATGCCTTATTATCATTCAAGACCGACGTACCATGAGCTGAGAGACTAAGCAATTCTATACGTTTTGTAGACTTCATTAGGGAATCAAGCGCTTTGGTGCTGAAACCCTATTGTATCAATTAGTTGGTTATTGTTTTTGTAATGAATTGGTACCCAGAGTTCACCCCGAAAAAAAGGATAATCTGAAATCATTTGAAAACCATGATGCTTGGTAATTTATTTGGTATCAAGGGATAACAAAATGCACACCAACAACTAAAATATGGCACACTTATGAATCAAAACCATCGGTCTATATATGTATTTCAATAAATAAAAGTTAGTATTTGTACACACACACAGAAATAATTTTTATTCTTCACAAACATATTTACAGCAATACTTATATATTGTGTTGCTATGCTTTTATATAATTTGAAATGTGTAGGTCTTTAAATAATACAAAAGACATTTATTAAGAACTTTGTATTTTCATACCTTTTAATTTGAGTTCAAGTTTGAAATGTGAGTCCTCACAAAGATGTTTGGTTAATGATTCAAGGACCCTTTGGGTCATTTACCAGTTCTATTGATAAAATGTGCAGAATGTGCAAAAAAAAAAACTATGCGCTCTACTCCCTTTTTACTTTAAAATCTTATTACCTCTTGTCCGCTTCATGCTCATAATAGAAAGATATTACGTTTCAGAACGGACGCCTCAGTAAGGAATTGGATTTGGTGGGTCATCATGTGAGAACTCGACTGGACGAGCTGAAGAGGCAGGAGGTCTCACGCCTCAGGATGCTGCTGAAGGCCAAACTGGACAGCACCAATGCCCAGAGTCAGTGTGTTTATGTTTGTGTTGCACTCAATCGTGCTGATGAATGAGGTAATCTGCCGATGTGACTCACATGTGAATGTTTGCTTGTGACCGCAGGTGTTCAGATGGATCACGCCTCCTTGTTAAAGCAGTTTGAACATCTGGATCCTCACAATCAGAACACTTTTGAGGCCAAAGACCTGGAGCTGCTTATCGCCACAGTAAGATCTGTTCCTAGCATGCCAGAATGGTAAACTGGACAAGAAAATATCTTAAAACTTTCAAATGGCAAGCATACATGTAGTTAACGTTAGTTAATGTATTTACTAACATGAACAAACAATGAACAATACATTTATTACGGAATTTATTTATCTTTGTTAATGTTAGCTAATGAAAATACAGTTGCTCATTGAATTTCATGTTAATTCACACCACATTAACTAATGTTAACAAGTACAGCGTTAGATTTTAATAATGCATTAGTAAATATTAAACTATAATTGATAATTGATTGCATTGTTCATGTTAGTAAATAGATTGACTTACATTATCTACCTGTCCTGTATTGTAAGGTGTCACCAACACTTGTTTAAGAGTTTTTTTTTTTTTTTTTTACAAATGCAAGTAAACAAAATTAAGATTTTTGTTGATATAAATTGGTGATATAAATATTCTGGGTATCCTTTTCATCCTGTCATAATATATATTGTGTTTTTTTTAGTATGTGTTGTATACCTTTTAAACTAGTATGCATTACAGACCCATTCACCACAAAGTTAAAATGAAGTATTACCCCTAAAAATAATATACAATAAAATACATGGCAATAAATTAGAATAACATATAGAAACACATAGTTTAAAAATAAAACACAAAAAGCCATATGTATTTGTTTTGTTTAAATATAAATACAAAACTGGAAAACTGGATTATATATATATATATATATATATATATATAAATTATATAAATGCTAAAAAACAAAATCTATCCATTTTGTAGTCACACACATTTGTTCTGTGCTTGTTTGTCAGGCCACTAAAGATCTTGAGAATTATGATGCGGAGCACCATGAGGAGTTTAAGCGCTACGAGATGCTGAAGGAGCATGAGAGGAGGGAGTACCTGAAGAGTTTGGACCAGGAGAAGAGGGAGAAGGAGGAGAAGAGGATGGAGGAGTTGAAAGAAAAGCACCGGCAACATCCTAAAGTTAACTCTCCAGTGTGTAGCATGATGAGAAAGAGATGATTTATGGATTAAAATAATTCTTTGATTGATTAAAATTTCTTTTAATTCCTGTTTCAGGGTAGTGTGGATCAGTTGCGGGAGGTCTGGGAGGAGACAGATGGGCTGGATCCACAAGAGTTCAATCCCAAGACTTTTTTTAAATTACATGGCAAGTCTTTATTTAGTCCTCATTTAGTCCATAAACAGCCATTTTATGGATTAAATCTATTGTATTGCTTTTTCTCTTTTAGATACAAATAGTGACGGTGTTTTGGATGTGCAAGAGCTGGAGGCTCTCTTCACAAAAGAGGTTATTTTTCACATGTTATTCACAGTATTGGAAGCTGCTATTATTGACTGAGCAGTTAAAAGTATAGTTCACCCAAAAATATAAATTTTCAGCATTTACTGACCCTCCACTTGTTCCAAATCTGAAGATATTCTGAAGAATGGTGGAAATCTGTAGCCATTGACTTTCTTTTAGTATTTTGTTTATTATTATTTTGATGTCAATGTCTACCAGTTTCCAACAACACTTCAAAATATAATATTGTGTGTTTTGGGTATCCCTTTAAGACTTTACTGGACTCTTCTTTTACTGGATGTCTTCAAAATGTTGTATATCTGTATGTACAGTGAACAGGATAATATAAAAAAAAAAAAATGTTTGTATTATTGTTTTAATATCTCAGCTGGAGAAGGTTTATGATCCCAAGAACGAAGAGGACGACATGGTGGAGATGGAGGAGGAGAGGCTGAGGATGCGAGAACATGTCATGCAAAACGTAAGCATTCACTTTCTTTCTCAGTCACTCTTATTGAGGATGTTTACATCAGGGTTAGAAATGGACAGGGCCTTGTGGAAAAACTGCCCCAAAAATGCATGAAAAAGGGCTCAATTAAACTGAACTATTACCGCTGTCATGATTTAAAGCGAATTGTGAAAATGTTCATTTGTGCCTACATTTGCAAAAAAGAAAACTGCAGAAATCATTGCAAAAACCGATCACAGCTTTATAATTTTTCAGAAATTTAGTTTTTCGCAGTTGCACTTTTTAATGCACAATATAAAAACAGGATATCTGACAATGTTGGACCCATGTTTGTTTTTAAAAATCTCTCTACGGAAAGAATTTTAGGTTATTTATCATATATCAAAGTATAAAATAGTATTTGATGGGGGTTTTTTATTTTTGGACAATTGGACAAGTGTTTTTTTTGTATTGTCTCCTGATGTGTGAAGTTGTTGTTCTTGTTATCATTATGTAATATGTTCTTATCTATACTGATCTTTCCATGAAATAGCCATAAGTTGCCAATATGGCAATAAAAAACAAATATACAAAGTAAACATACAAGGCAACACAGTAACAAGCAATGTAAAAAAAAAATCTTGCTGCCTTATATCGTCAAACTAACGAAAAGTATTTAAGTGAAACTTTAGCTAAATAAATAATCAATTAATAGTTGTATTAATAATAAATAATAGCTAAAAATGTTGAAACCTGATTGACTTTTTAAATTAATGTAAGACATAAACAAATATAACAAATATAAAACATTTGTTGTCATGACTGTGTCATATAATGCTTTTTTACAATGAGGTAATTAAAAATATTGAACATGAAAAGGCTCCTGGAAATCAATTCTAGAAAGCAAAGATTAATGCAAAAGATATCTCAAACCAAAACCAATGCTCTTAGGAAGCATGAATTCTGTGTTGTTATTTTGAATGATTAATTTAAATGTGAGTTTTATTTTATTTTGTCATTAAAATTAAAATGTTGATATTAAATAAGTCACTTAAATGTCATAGAAATGACTTTAATCCTAAAAAAAGAAACCCTGGTTAGAACGTATTGCAAGAGTGCGCATGTAAACGCATTCACCCTCTCTTTCTCTCTTGCCTTTTATCTGTCATTCTCCTTCAGCTTTTTAACACTTTCACAATGTGTGGAGCAGCAGTGACTCCATCTGTTCTGTTCCTTCAGGGTGCTGGAGACCAACAAATACTCGTTCCTCTATCTAGTTTCATGTATTCACTCTACCAGTGCCTTGTTTTTTAATTAGCCACTAAAGTCTGTTTTTTTAAGGAACACTACACTTTTTTAGTAATAGGCTCATTTTACAAATAACCTTTAGTTAAACAGTTAAGTTTTACCATTTTCAAATCCATTCAGCCAAGGTCTGGCACTTTTACCTTAGCTTAGCATAAATCATTGAATCGGATTTCACCATTAGCATCATCTCACACAAAAGAGTCAAATAAAAAACTTTGACAATTTTTCTATTTAACCTTCACTTTTCTGTAGTTAAATTGCCCGCTAAGATAGAAAATGAATAGGTTTTATATTCTAGGCTGATATGGCTAGGATCTACTCCCATTCTGGCATAATAATCATCAAGTAACTGCCGTACAACAGCAGGAACAATTATATTATGCAGCACCTGAAAATAGTTCCCAGCTAGGTAGTAGCTCTGCGTAATATCATTGCTACATAATAACTACAGAAGAGTCAAGATTTAAATTGTAACATTATTACAACTTTAATTTTTTTGGATTAAGATCCTAATGGTCTAAGCCGATTCAATGACTTATGCTAAGCCAAGCTAAAAGTGCTCCCGGAGCACCCAGAGATCGGCTAAATGGATTAAAAAATGGTAAAACTCAACTGTTTAACTCTGGGGGACTTGTAAAATAAGCCCATTTCCAAAAAAAAGTTGAGAGTTCCTTGAAATAATTTAATATATCTGCTAAAACTGACCCTTTTCCCCCTCTCTCTCACACTGTAGGTGGATCTCAATCATGATCGTCTGGTCAGCCTGGAAGAGTTTCTCAAATCCACAGAGAAAAGAGAGTTTAACAACCAAAAGGAATGGGAGGTCAGAGTCCAATTTAGATGCATGCTTGGCTTTATTATATTGTTTTTTTTAATATGACAGTGTTTTAAATCATTACCTGTTTGTATAGACGCTGGATGACACAAAGCCAGTGTACACAGAAGAGGAGCTGCAGCGCTTCGAGACAGAACTTCGGGATAAAGAGCTGGAGCTCGGCAGAAGAGCGGAGAAATTACGACAGGAGCAGGAACTTCTCAAAGAGAGAAGCAAAGCTCTAGAAGCCCAGAAACGTGAATATCAGCAGGTAAACACAGTGAAATGTAACAGAGGTGATTGATCCACCTCTGGTGCACTTTATGTTCTGTCATTTAACAGTGGTTTCAAATTGGGCTTGATGTTTATTGATTTTTATTGTCTTAAGTTTGAATCCTCTTTTGTAAAGAGAGCTTGAATTTTTTTTTTTTAATAATCTTTATAATTAGTCGCATTCCTTATTTAATTGTTTAATAAATAAAACTACAATTTATTAAATCATTTAAAGCAACGTGTAAGTAAAATGGTCAATTTAAAATCTAAAAAAATTTTTTTATTGGTGGGATACAAGCTGATAAACCAAATCCTTTTGAGTCCTGCTGTACCGTCAATATGGTCAAATTGAATTATTTTATTGAATTTATAACATTAGCGCTGCGTACGTTGTGTTTTGGAATATTTTTATGCTTATGACTTTGCACATTCAGTTTAAACCTGTTTTATTATATGTTTTATTGATGTTTAATGAACAAAATTGTCCATTTAAATTCAATATTTTTAATACTGATCTAAAAAAAACCTTAAGTCCTTCTATTCTGTTGTAATATGTAATTTATTTTAATCAATTTACAGCATCTTTACATATTGTATTTTGTGGTATATTGGTATGTTCTGCAGTTTTGTATGACCTTTTATTGTTGTTTCTTTTTATATAAAGTATAGTAATATTCTTAATATTTAATTTTAAATGACCAGTATAACCAGTATTCATATAAAACCATAATATAAAATATAATTATGTAGATGAATTGATTGATAGATTAGTAATATGCAGTTATAAATTTTCTAAATTGTCAGTTTAAATTCATTATTGTATTTGTGTTAGGGTTTGGTGGGATAAGTGGACAAAATCCTCATATTTGAGTTCTACTATCTGATCTGATATATATATATATATATAAAAAGATGATTTATATATATTTTTTAAATCAGGGTATATACAATACTACATGTCATTGTAGTTCCAAAAGTCTAATATCTGGCTGTGTTTCTAATCAGGCAGTGATGGAGATGTCACAGAAGCAAAAGGAGCAACAGGCATTGAACAGACAGCCTCCCTCGGGTCCTAATGGGGAGCTTCAGTTTCAACAGGGTATCCAGAAACTAGCAAATGAAGACAGTCAAGGTGAGAAGAATAAAACAAACAAGCCTTTAACTTTTAAAATGCAATTTTATATTAAAAAAACTGACTTTGAGCGTGAATGTTTTTGTCTTTTAGCAGTGAAAGTCCCAGACCAACAGAATGGAGACGTTCAAAACAACCTTCCAGCGGAGCCACCACAGAATCTGCCTCAACACAACTCCTAACACACACACACACATACAAACACACAAACCAGAACTTGCCTTTTAATACAGGGCAGATACTGAAACGAACCCATTGAACTTTTCATAACATAACCAGATCAGAGCAACACAAAATAACAGTAAACGCTTCTCAAATATGTATTCATAGTGTTTTCGGGCTTCATTCTCAAACAAAAATGCTCAAATACAGTGGCATCATTATAGATGATCATTAATATATTAGCATGTTCCCTTGTAAAGAATGGCAGATGAGTAGTGGATATGAGGTTTGCTGTAGTGGTGGTTGGGGTTTAATTCTTTAAAATGTTGCCACTTTTGCCCCGATTTAAAGATTACAGCCTTGTTTGGTTTTCTAGACTTGTGGTTCTTTTCTGAGGTTTGCAGCGGATTCGTTAAACCAGATGTTTTCAGATGCAGCAACGTGCAATTATTATTTTTTTAAATGTAAAATACAATTTATGACAGCATTTTGTTTCTTTCATTTAATAAATATTTTTTAAAAGTGATACTACTGCTGTCTAATCCTAAGAGTTATAGCAAGAAATAAGCGATAGTTTTAGACAGTCGCAAAATGATTATTTTTGGCAATTGTTTGTCTTTCCAAACCTATATATGACTTTTTTTCAGAGCACAAAAAATAACACACAAAATACAACAAATAGGGGCTGCACGGTGGCGCAGTGGGTAGCACGTTCGCCTCACAGCAAGAAGGTCACTGGTTCAAGCCTCGGCTGGGTCAGTTGGCATTTCTGTGTGGAGTTTGCATGTTCTCCCCGTGTTGGCGTGGGTTTCCTCCGGGTGCTCCGGTTTCCCCCACAAGTCCAAAGACATTTGGTATAGGTGAATTGGGTAAGCTAAATTGTCCGTAGTGTATGTGTGTGAATGGGAGTGTATGGGTGATGGGTTGTAGCTGGAAGGGCATCCGCTGCGTAAAACATATGCTGGATAAGTTGGCGGTTCATTTCGCTGTGGCGACCCCAGATTAATAAAGGGACTAAGCCGAAAAGAAAATGAATGAATGAATGAATACAACAAATAAAGATCTAAATGTAAAAAAAAATTGCATAAAAATTGAAACTGAAAATCTAAAAATAAAGGAATTGATGTTCATAAATATTATAATAGGATACTAAAATAACAGCGATTATTAAAATGTAAGACTAGTCAATAATGGTGTCATGGCTTTAATCGTGCGATTTTACTTTACTTTTCATTTATTACAAAAGTCAGGATTTTTTTTATGGTTTGGTGTTGCTTCACAAGAACAGAAACTGTTTGTTTGTTAATAAAATATATAAAATCACAATGATTTTATGACCATAGTTCATTTCTTTAATTTAATAATGGACATTTAAATAATGTGCTACTGCTGTCAAATTTTTAATCGTGCAGTCAAAAAAATAAATAATTACGGATGTCTTTCAGAAATGTGTAAATGAGTCCCTGGGATTTTGCAGGTCCAATAGTTCTTGAGATCAAAAATAAATAAAAAAATAAGATTTTTCAACAATTCTGTGTATTTTTACAGCAAAACTTTATAAGTGAATCTATTAATGCCGTAAGTTTTGAGAAAACCCATCACAAGTCAGTCAATTAGGCTGCAAATTTTTTTTTCTCCTGCAAAATCCTGGAAGATGCCAAAATATCAGACAAATAATCAGAATGATCAAAAACATGTCTTGAGAAATTAAAAGTAAATGGAATCAATTACGAAACTGTTGACTTTAATCAGTAATGAATTACTCTGATATAAATAATAGCAAGAAAAGCAACCATCAGCCTTGTGTTTTCATCCATTAAGTCATTTAATTTATATTTGTGACAAAAATCAGGGTTCCCAGCAATTAGTTTCAGTATATCTTTCATTTTATTTTAAAGAAAGTGTATAATCTTCTGATTTTGCCTTTCACTAGACAATTTTTTTGTCTTGAGTTTTTAGAAATGTTTTAGTAATGGTGAATCATATAATTTTTGGGTCATGTTTCGATTATGTTCAACATATTGATTTTATATCAAAAGTGCTAAAAATTAGGTCAACGAGTGACACAAAATGTTCAATTCTGCATCCATATAATGACAGGGTCCATATGTTACTAATTCCTCAGCTCCAAATGTCATCTATGTGAGCTCTTGTAGTGACCGGGCCATTGTTCTTCATTCTTCACTCGTTTGCATTGAGTGTCATTCGCTCGCTCTTTTTGCCACATGCCACATACTTGCTGTAAGTAACATTCCAGAACTGCCTGACACTCCCTGAACCCCAGAGGCCTGCTGCTCCGCCTGTCCTGCCACAGCTGTTACCTTTCACTCATACATCTGGAAATATCAGTGCTGGACACGTCTTTCAACTCTTCAGAGATTCTTTACTTTTTCTTCAATAGAGATGGTTTAAGCAAAAACACATTTCATTATTTAATCACCATCATGTTTTTTTTTTTTTTTTTTTTCAGTTTTGTATGACTTTTTATGACTCTTTTTATGAAACATATAAGATGATGTGGAAACACTTCACTTTTAAAGGGATAGAGTTCACCCCAAAAATGACATTTTTCATTTACTCACTCTCAAGTGCTTCAAAACCTTTGTGTTTCTTTCCTCTGTTGAACACAAAGGACGATGTAATGAAAAATGGTGAGGAAATAACCCATTGACTTCTGTTGTATCAGTTCTTCAGAATATCTTGTTTTGTGTTTAACAGAATAAAGAGATTGATAAAGGTTTAGAAGCATTTGAGTGTGAGTAAATGGTGAATAAATCTAAGACACTGCTTGCAAAAGGAGTTTTTAATGCACTTTTCAATTCTAATGTTTTAACTTTTTAAAACTTAACTCAAAATAAATATTTACTTTTTGGGTTGACAAATAACTGATCAAATGTTGATAAATTAATGTACTAAATTGCAGTAAATGTAAAAGCTTAAAATTAATTATTCATAATGAAATAGTAAAAAAGTAAAAGGAGGAATGTGCCTCATATATGCTTTTATGTTGACTTCAATCATGTGATAATTTATTCTATTATAGTTGTTAATAACAAGAAAACCAACCATCAGCCCTGTGTTTTCAAACACATTAAATTCATTAGTCGTCTTTTGTGACTAAAGTCAGGTTTTGCTTTTCTTTGAATTTCTTCCACAAAGAAAGGGAAGTCGATGTTAACCAGCAACCAGAGGAACAAGTCATTTGTCGAGTGCTGAAGCCTGTAAAAGACAAGAGGAATCAAATAAAGAGCCAAGAAAGATGAGTCAGAGACTGTAGGAAGAGTCTGATGAAAGCGGTGTTTGCTTTGGATAGTGTGAACGAGGGCTTCTGTTCCAGTCATTTGCATCAGTGAGTGGGCCGACTGCTGCTGAATCATCCACTTTTCATAATGCCTCTTTTTTTTTTTTTTTTTTTGATATACCAGCTCTTATGAAGTCAGTAGGTATTTTACATGTCTCTGGACCATTGACTGTCTGCTTTCCACATCCTGTTTCTCACATTTGCTTATGTTATGGACACATTGCAGTGATTTCTCAGCTTGTTTTTTTTGTTTTGCTCACCCATATATTTACATGAGCCAGAATTGTATCTGCATGAACAAAGAAAACATGGTTCTTTGAAGGTTCTGCATGCAGTGACAGTTGTATTTAGAACTGTATTATCCCAAAGAACCATTTTATGCTTAAATTAGTTTTTAAGTTAGAGTTTTTCTGGTCTTTTTTTCTTTTTTCATTTTTCCTTTGCAACTGTCAAAATATGGATTCCAAGCCTCTTCATTATTATTTTCTTTTTCTTCCAAAAATGTTCTCTGTAATACAAATAATGTTCTCTATAATACCATTAGGATTCTATAGCCTTCTTTTAGTTGTTCTGACTTTTAGTTGTTTAAATTTGCAATGATCAAAATATGTATTAAAAACATCTTTGTTAATAATTTCCTGCAGCTCAACCATTTATATTTAAAACATAATATTAATGAAATCAAATTTATTAAAAACAATGTTCTCTATAAAAGCATTAGGATTGTATACCACCCTAAAATTCCTGATTCTTTATGGAACCCGATAGAATGAGTTCTATTACAAACTGAAAAACACAAATCTACTATTTAGAACTTTAAAATATTGTTCTAGACAGTATATTTTTAAGAACCCAAAATCTACTGTCCAGAACAATTTTTTAAGTTTTAAATAGTAGATTTGTGTTCTTCAGTTTGTAAAAGAACGCTGTGCCTGGTATCATCAGAAGAAGCATATTTAAGACAGATGCACAGTGGAAATATTATATTTTGTGAAATAATTTATAATTTCATCGTTTGGAGGTATTTTAGTTGTGGCTTTACCATGTTTTTAAAAATAACCTAGTTAGTGTATGTTTTATGTTGTGTGTTGTATGTTACCTAGTCAGTGAAAAATCTTTTCCAGAACACTGAAAAAAAAAATTCATTGGATTTACAAATTTTTTTCAGGTAACTGGTTGCAAACAATTTATATGGGCTGAATTTAAACAAATTAAGTCCATATAAATTGTTTGCAACCAGTTACCTTAATTTTTTTTAGTAATCCAATTAATAAACTTCTTCAGTGAACATATTTGGAAGTGAAAAGTTTATAAAACGTTTTAAATAATTTTTAGAAAGCATGTTTTTTTTTTTTACTTAAGTATTGAAAAATATAATTGCGAAAAAATCGATATTTGAAAAATTCTAAAGACGCGGGCTATCTGTTGTTGTGGGTTTTTTTTTTTTTTTTTGCTGTTGTTTTGCAAATGAACTCGAGTGTTCTCCAATTTTATATTCTAATTTCTAATTCTACATAATATAAGTTACTCGTCAAATATGCTTAAAACTGCTCTTTTTTTTACTCCAGATGTGGTAACTTCATAATGGACTGACCAGCAATAACCTCAGAATTTATGAAATTGTAGGTTGTTCTCCAATGTGGATGTAGACGTGCAGCTCTTCTGAAGGAAAACAGTGGCTAATCACACAATAGCTAATTTATTAGTGTGTCGTATTGTACATCCAGGTATTTGATACCCTCTCTCTCATTCAGATTTGCTGTCTCCATATCTCCACATCCCTCTTCCTGTCCTTTCTTAGCCTGAGAGGTCTGAGTGACGATAAGACACGACTCAGCGTTTAACAGAGCGCCATTATTCAACACCATAGCACCTCTTGTGTTGGTATCTGGGCCATATTGCAGTAGCATTGATGGACAGGAGAGGGAGCTAACAGCTCGTAAAACAGTCTCTTCCTTACTTCCCTCCTGATATGTGCCAAACACACAGTTTTCAATATATCATGATAAGCCCATATGAGCAGTTTATGCTGTTTTCGTCATCATTATGCACAGTATTGGTCTCTGTGCAGTCAGACAGAGGTGATAATGCAGACAATGGATCTCAGTCTGAGTGGAAGACATTGGTCCTGATGTACTTTGTGATAATGCTCAGGTGATGCACTTTGCTATTGTGTGATAGAACCAACCCGCCTGCACTTGAACACACGCACACACACACAGAGAGAGAGAGAGAGAGAGAGAGAGAGAGAGAGAGAGAGAGAGAAACTGGATGTGCTGAGTTCACACAGATGACAGGTTCTGCTGTGATTGTCATCTAGAATCATTTACAGGTCGTGGAAGATATACAGCAAGAATCTTACATACAAAATTAAAATACATTGTTTAAATGTATTTAAAAGTAAAAATAATATTGGCTGTTCTTGGCTGAACATTACATTTATTCTAAATAATTACAATAGGCCTATCTAAAAATTGTATATAAAACATATACAAAAATAAAATATTCCAAAAAACATCATTTTGTAGATGATGCCATTAGGGACACTGTTAAATTTTTTTTTCCAAAAGCAGTTTTGTTATGACAGAAATAGAAAATAACATTTATGTGAGAACGGTTGTTTTTCATTGAAGAATACTTTTAGTATCTAAAAAAACTTTTTTTTCCCCACACTACTAAGAAACAGTGAATCTTCTTAAAATTAGCAAGATTTTAAATATACATTCTTAAAAGTTAGGATTCTATAAGAAGTCATATAAAGGTTCTTTGTTTTTTAAAGACACTTTAATGTTCAATGGAGCCTTTTCATTGCACTAAAGGCCCTTTACAATGGAATAATTTCTTTGGGGTTTCTTCTAACACACACAACTGACAAACCTGAAATGGTTCCCCCTTGGGGAAACTATTTTGGTTCCTCAAAGGAACCAAAAAAGTTAATCATTTTTCAAAGAACCATTTAAAAAATAAATGTTCTTTATTGTCATTGGTGGCTTTATAAAGACTCTTTTGGGGGTTGGATGTTTCTATGGATGGTCCAAATGGTCTTTACTGTTAGAAATAAAGGTTCTTTATTGGCTCTGATGTTTCCATAAAACTTTACCATCTATGAAACATCCGTGTTCTTTAGACATTCTTAGAAATAAGCGTTCTTTATTGGTATTGATGGTTCCATGACAACCTTTTCCATCCATTGAACATTTCCATATTAGATTATTCAAATATGTGGTTCTACTAGATTTTTTTTGTTGTTGTTGTAGTGATGCTCTAAAAGAAACATTTTGGGCTCCTTTAAACAAAAGGAATCCAAAAATCTTTCTTTTAGAGCATCACTGCAACAACAGAAAAAATATTTTTGAATCTATATTCCTATTTTCTATTTGAAATCTTTTTTCTTTTTTTATTTTATTTTAAGAGTTTTAAATTTAAAAGGTTGGTATCAGGAACCAACATTTTTGATTCTGTGAAACCTTTATTTTTCTAGAACCCTTATTTTTTAGTTTTTATAGAAGCACTATTTAATAGATGTTTTTTTCTCCATCAGTGCACATTTAGAACAAGTTCTTTAAAGGGGTAATTCACCAAAAATGAGAATTCAGTCATCATAACCCTGTACTAGAATATAAAAATTATTTTAGAATTTGAGCTTTTCTGTCTACTCTACAGTAAAAATTGATAACATAAAACTGTGTTCCACAGATGAAAAGTAAGTCTCACATGCTTGACTTGACATGAGGGTGAGCAAATGCTCAAACAATGACTAAATGTTCATTACAAGTTAAACTATCCCTTTTAAAGAAAAGTTTACAAAATCAGTTTTAATTGTAATGGAAATATCGCTTAGGGGTTTGTTGTGACCAGCTGCTCACACTGAACTTTTCCTGAACCCATGAGCACGAGGGCTGCTTATATCTCAGTGTTTCTCCAGTGCCCTGTCTTTACCTCTTTCATAAGTGCTCAGTGGCTCGGAAGACTCTGATGCTGCAGCTCCACAAGACAACCATGTTGCCTTTGTTGCCATGGTGACTGGCTGTACATGGATAGAGATGCTAGTACTACAAGCTATGCAAATACTGATCCTGCATTGTAATGCACAAGTGTTATGTTTGAGATGTGCATTTTGGCATCTTGGTGTATTTAGGTGTGTTTTGTAAAAATGACAAATGAATGTATACCTTGGTTTTGGGCTTCTCATAATGGGAGTGGAAAAAAAGAGAAAATATAATATATCATATAGGCAAATTAGATGTTGAATGATTTGATATGGTGCAAAGATGACGTCCCACACTTCTGGTTCTGGTGCAGCACTTGCTCCAGCTGCAAATTGTTCGACAGCACACAGCTGTGTCTTTAAAACCTCTCCTTGTGCACAACGATGATATCATCCTCTAAAAACACATTACGTCATCCCTTTCGGGACCCTTCTCATAGCTCCACCCTGTTCTACGCCCCGTTTTATTGGCCTTCATCGGTGCAGAAACCCTCCTCGCTGGGCTTGTCATTGGCGGAGAAGTCACTGGTGTCTATTTTTAATTGGTTTGCCGCATGGATGACTGTGGTCTCCGCCACTGGAGCTCAAGACCTGTCGCGGGTAGTTTGGTTTTCCGCAAGTCTTTCCTCGACGTCATAAATATAGCTTATTATGATCGTTTTATGACTGGATGTAAATATATACGTAATTGGATAGCCTATTTGCATCAGATACACAAATTAAGTGTGTTCTCTAGCATAAGAATAGCAGTAGTGTCTGGATTATAACTTTTTCTTGTGTAGTGAATGAAAGTTTGGTTGCACACAGTCTAGGCTATCTTTTTACAGCTAATATTAATTCAGGAGTGAAGAAAATTACAGCAAACGTTGGCAGCTGACTTGCTGGGGGTAGTGACTTTGGAAGGAACGTTTATGCATGAAGGCACCTCACACCTCATTTCTGAGACAGCATAGCAATGTACAACAAAATAGAGAGAGCTTTGGTGGTAACTACGACAATATTTGCTCACTACAATAGGCTTCTCACTAGAAATGATATCAAAAGTGGGGAAAAGTTGGTCAAAAACAGACATTTACACACAAAATGTCACCCAAGCGGAACTTTCAAATGCCATTTTTATTTTTTAGTTCAACCGTCAGAAAGTAAATGCACAGGATTGCATTCCAAGTAAAGTCAAGTAAGTAAAAGTAATGTGAAAAAGTGAAGTAAGTCTAAATTTAAATGTATTTTGGACACACTACACTGGCCATGTTGATACTGTCACGTGACATACAGCGTCCATTATATTGCTTCACTTCACTTGTGGAGAGTGAAGTGTCTACAGAATGCACAGAACCTCATTGGATGTAGTAGGCTAGGTCACCAGGGTGCTTTTTGCATACTGTTTTTTAAAGCTGTGTATGAGGACATACAGCTCTTTTGGGATACTGGTTTTGTATACTGTTTAGTAAGAAATAGCCCTACTTTGGACACAGTGATGGAATTTTGTTAACATTTAACAATTAGCTGGCTGTGCTTAAAGTTCAAAAGACAAATGTATACAGCAGGAACATTATTCAAAGTAATATTTCCTCAACTTATATGATGCACACAGTACAAGTATTTACTTGGAAATCAAGTTTGACGAAAAATGTACAAATAATTTAATGCTAAATTGAGTGATTTGTGTTGCAGTAAAATATTCAGATGGACAGAGAGATTTTACATTAAACATTAATTTGAGTTAAAACATCATGACTAAACTACCTTTTAAAACCAAGTAAATGCCGCACTTGAGTGATGATGCAATGAGACGCTGAAAAATGATGTGATAATTGCTAACAAGTGCGGATGGTTTGAGAGGCGCAATAGCTAAAGCCGCCGGGAGAGGGAGTGGATGTGGCGACACATGTGGACCGACTGCTCAAGTTTTCAGTGGTACCCAGCGCTGACCATTGGATGCCTTCCACAAAGATAGCTCAGTCTTCTGTCCTAAAATAACACGTATATCCTATGTAGAAAAAAAACAACAACATGCTGGAGCGTGTCATTTACAGGTATGATGACACACGGTAACAGTAGCCCTAGCAACAGCTCGTGTTTGTGGTGAAGCAGGCGGGAGTGTTTCTTTAAGAGCCAGCACCTTTACATCGAGAGGGAGGGGGAGAGAGAGAGAAAGAGAGAGAGAGAGAGAGAGAGAGAGAGAGAAAGAGAGAGAGAGAGAGAGAGAAAGAGAGAGAGAGACTGGGATTGCCAATGGTTAGGTGTAACGTTTGCTCGCTCGGTGCCGTCGTTACATGTGTGAGGAAGAGGGAAAGGGGGGAGGCTGATAACTGGGCGAATTCGGCACCCGAAAGCGCTGCGCTCCGATGGGGTCGACAGGGATGAAATGATGATGATGATGATGTCTAGCGTTTACTCTCGACGATGACAACGGTGAGCGGTGCATATTTCAGCATCGCATGTATTTTCTTATATATGCATGTTTGTGTGTGTGTGTGTGTGTGTGTGTGTGTGTGTGTGTGTGTGTGTGTGTGTGTGTGTGATATCGCCCAGCTGTGGAGATGAGGAGGGGGATGGAGGACTTGGGAGGAGGGGGGCGAGGCGAAAGGATGCGAGAAAGAGGATAAAATAGCAACATTTGGAGAAATGACACGATGCGTTATTAATTCGACCAGTTCATATGTAACCGTTTCTTTCGATGGCACGTCCAGTCGCGTATCTGCAGAAGAGATACGGTACATATATATGATGGTGGAGCGAGAAATACGTCAACACATAGCCTATACATCCAGGCGAATCGCGAACGGAGCGGTGCTTATTTTTATCGTTCTCGTCAAACCGTTCACGTTAGTAGGGGAATAAACAAGATCAGCGGCATCCAATCACGCACGGGTTCACTTTAAACGACACCCGTTTCTTCCTTCCTGCGTTTAGACAACGTCCATGGGCGCACAAAAAAAGCGCTGCCCGGCTACATGGTCGTTACACACCATGAATTTCATTTCCGTGTATCATGCGCCTCCATTAGCCTCATGACTAATAAGCTCTACAAAGCCGTATTCAGGGGAGCAAATAAGCGAATTAGCGATAAAAGCGGCGCGATGTGGTGTTTGCAAACGGCTGCTGTCTATATTGAAGGGAATTTAGGTGTGTGTCGGGGAGAGAGGGAGGGAGGCAGAGAGACGGATGGACGGACAGACAGACAGGCAGACAGAGAGACAAAACAAATGGAATCGGGTGTTGATTTGAATGTTCTGCATGACAGTCGCGGAAACGAGGTTACATTGTGTTCATTCTCCTCGACGTCGTTAGCATTCAAGACAGCGAGTATTTAGCACGATTTGTGGCCTGTGTGAGGAATCACTGCCTCTATTGATCCTTCCAAATTCCTCTGTGTAGACATTCACTGGAACAGGACGCTCTTTCATGCTCTTCCCAGATTTCTGCGAGGGGGAAACCCGATGGTTACAATGTTATTTTTAGTTTGATGCTCCCCAATGTGTCTGCCACCATCTAGTGCTGACTCCTGTGTCGAAGAACCGGGTGATTTCAGTCCCAACTCCATGTCTCTCCCTCAATGCATTTACATGCACAGGAATATTCTGATTTTAATCAGAATATGGTCGTTTTTGTTGTTACGTAAGGGTTTTGTGACACATTTAATGTCAAAACAAGATTAATCCAGCTTTTTGATTTCTAAAAATGTGAAGTAGTTGACTTGACCTCTTATAAGTAATGTTTTTCAGTAGGCTGTCAGTAGGATTTTGTGAGTTCATCGATTTTTGAGATCAAAAAAGAAAGATTTGACAAGTTTTGTGTGTATTTTCAAAGCAAAACACAACAACTGAAACAAATAATGCTGTAAGTTTTCAGAAAAGCTGTCACAAAATAATTTTGGGATGCAGATATTTAAAAAGTTGCAGCGATGTCATATTTGGTTTCACAAAGAACTTTCAGTAAACTGTTCTTAAAAGAATCCCTTAGTTAATCACATTTTTTTGTGATCGGAAGGAACTTTTTCCAGTTATGGGATGTAAATATTCCATGGATGTTACTGGTTCTTCATGGAAGCATCATTGTTGTTTTTAAGTGTTAAAGGGATAGTTCACCCAAAACTGAAAATTCTGTCATCATTTACTAACCCTTAAGTTTTTTCAAGCCTGATTAACGTTCTTTCTTCTTTTGAGCACAAGATACTTTGAAGAAAGCAATTTAACCATTGCATCCATAGTGTTTGTTTCTCCTACTATGGAAGTCAGTGGTTACAGGTTTTCCGCTTTGTTTAAAATATCTTCTTTTGTGTTCATCAGAAGAAAGAAACTCATAAAGGTTTGGAGCCACTTTAGGGTTTAGTAAATAGTGAGTAAAGTTTAGATTTTTTGGTGAACTATACCTTTAAGTGAATATTATAAGAAGTTTTAGATCATTTAGAATATTTACTAATTGAACCTTCATTTTTATTTGTCTACTCCATGCAAGCCACAGTATTGGGATTTTTAGATACAAGCTGCTCAAAAGAATGTTGAGACATTGGAGACTCTTTTTCTTGTCTAATGAAGATGTTATAAAATGAAAAGAAACATCATGACCTACATTTACAGCTTTTGTGTCATTGTTATATATGATGATATTTGAAAATTACTGTAAATCATCATACACAGTAAATGGCACAAACAAACAGAACAATGTGCATATCTTGTTTATTCAGGATTAACTGGTTAAATATATTAGCAATTAATAGGCCAAAAACTCTGAAGCACATTTAAATTTGTTTTCGAAAAGGAAGGCTTCACAAGAATATGGGCCTTAATCAGAAAGTTATGTGCATGTAAATGTTGCAGCTGTCAAGGTGGGGTATTACATTTAAGCATTACAGTTTTTTTATTCATTGCTTTATATTCGGTTTTATAATCACAATATGTTTGAAAGATTTAGCATTTAAAGATTATTTAAATGACAGCTGATGGTAACCCACCACCGGGTCTCAGTCACAAATGTTGTATTACAACATTTAATATCTGCATGAAAAGCATGTTTTTTGCGAGTTATAAGTTATAAATTAGAAAGTTTTTCTGTCAACTCTTGCTGTCTGAATCCTTTTTGATTTCGTTTACTTTATTCTTATTTACTTGTCTTGAATAGCCTATTTGTGTCATGTCATCCCCCAAAATGATCAATAAAGGCATTACTGTAAAAGAAGGCTTACTACTTTGAAACCAAACCTCAGATTTACATTCCATGTCAAGTTAACTAAATTCAATTGTCTGGATTTGATAATCTGTAACGCTTGATTTCTTCTGGCCCAGCTTTGACCATATGTGCTAATGTCAACTCTCCTTTATTTCCCTCTTCAGCTCTCCTTTACTTGAAGTTCGAACCCATTGGGTAGAAGACTCTCCTCCATGCCCACCCTTCCTTTTACCCAATCCAATCCCTGCGACCCTGCGACTTTCCCCACCTACTTTCTCCTGCCACTTTTGTCCCACCTGAAACCACATCCTGCTGCTCCACCCAAATGCACCCAAGCCAAGGATTTTGAACAGCACATACTAAGAGCCAATCAGGAGCCTTGAAGCCATTCAGGAAATAGCAACACAACTCATGAATCTACCTGAGGAAAAAAAAATAACAGAAAAGGATAATAAACTCGCCAACAAGACAACTGGAAGTACGTGTCCAGCTTTGAAGAAGAGCACAGCGATTAGGAGATTCCAGAGGGTGAAAACAAACTGATACTTACCGAGAGACACGAAATAGAGGAAAACTAAACAACTGCATGCATAATATCTGCAATACTCTACACAACACAACATTACAGACTGTTACCTCACAACTGCACCACCTGAAAAACAACCGCATATGAGTGACAAGTTGTTTATCTGTTTGCTGTAGACTCTCAGGCACGCAAAAAAAACACGGTCCCACACTGTGATCCTCGCAAATTCCTCTTTGCAGACTTGTAGGATCAACTTATACACACACACGCTAGCAGATAACACACACTCGCACCTGTTTAAGGCCTCAAGATGATGTGCGAGGTGATGCCCACCATCTCGGAGGACGGACGGGGTGGTGCTGGAGGAGGCCCGTCCTCTCCTGCCGGGGGCGGTGGGGGTCTGGGGGGCGGTGCAGGGGGCATGGGTGGTGGCTATGGTGGCCGGGAGGCCCGCGGTGGAGATGAAGGGGGGAGCACTGGAAACCTGGAGTCTCTGATGGTGAACATGCTGACGGAGAGAGAGCGGCTGCTGGAGAGTCTCCGAGAGACCCAGGAGAGTCTCGGCACGGCACAGCTACGTCTGCGAGAGCTGGGTCATGAGAAGGACTCACTACAGAGGCAACTCTCCATTGCACTGCCACAGGTATGCTTTGGGGATTCGGCGTGCATGTCTGTTGAAAAGCTTGTTATTTGTGGTATTTGTATGATGTGACATTGTGTTCATATGCCATGATAAGACTGCTGGTAATGATTACCAGCTTGGCTATGGAGTAACGTGCTTTAAAAGAATATCCAGGGTTCAGTGTAGGTTACATGGTAGTTCAAATGAAAGGGTGAAAAAAAAAAAAAATATATATATATATATATATATATCCAGAAGAATGTGAAATAAAAAATATAACACAATTAATCAATGAGTTCTGATCATGACCTTTTGAGTTATTCTGTTTATAAGATGAAGCGCAGTGCATACTTTACAATTAATGAATTACCATGAAAATAATTTCCAATCACCTATCCTTTTTTAAAATCATAGTTCATTCATTCATTTTCTTTTCGGCTTGGTCCCTTTATTAATCTGGGGTCACCACAGCGGAATGAACCGCCAACTTATCCAGCATATTTTTTACGCAGCGCATGCCTTTCCAGCTGCAACCCATCACTGGGAAACATCCATACACACTCATTCACACACATACACTACGGACAATTTAGCCTACCCAATTCACCTATACCACATGTTTTTGGACTTGTGGGGGAAACCGGAGCACCCGGAGGAAACCCACACGAACATGGGGAGAACATGCAAACTCCACACAGAAATGCCAACTGACCCAGCCAAGGCTCGAACCAGCGACCTTCTTGCTGTGAGGCGAATGTGCTACCCACTGAGCCACCGTGCAGCCCTAAAATCATAGTATTCAAAATTAATAATAATATATATAGGAAAATATTAGAAAAGGTTAATGGAGCCAGTCTATACAACATTAACATTATACTTGTGTTAAGATTATTTGATTGTTAAAAAGTGTCAAATGCAAGTATCTCATATACTCAAAACTCAAATAATTCTTTAGAATACATTCAGACGTACATGACATTGATGTTGCTTATTGCTTCACCATCATCCTGGCTACCTGTTTGCCATTATGCATATAGTGGATGATTTTAGTGTGAAAAATAATCAATTACAAGCCTTGTGTGCATAAAGTTTTATTCAGTTGTACAACTTTGTTGCCCTGACTGTAAAACACCACACTTTAAAGTGATAGTTCCCATTAAAATTGAAAATGTACTCATAGATTACTTAGCCTCAAGTGTATCTAAACCTATGATTTTATCAATAGTAAGCAACTCCAAAAGGTTTGAAACATGTAAAGGGTGAATAAATGATGACAGAATTTTGGGTGAACTACCCCTTCAAAGAAATGAAAAACAGAAAAGAAAAGGCAATGGCAATGTGCGTTTTTGTGTGATTTCAACTTAATTTTTTAAGTGATGTGAGATTCATGATGGGACTTGATGTCTGTTTAATGTAAAGGAAGTTGAATTATATTAAAATATAAGATTTAAGGCAGCAATTATTTTTTTTTACAGTTTGAACAGGATACTTGATGTAAGTGATTTGTATTTGAATTGAAAAGTAAAACAGTGTTTTACATTTAAAATTTTCTTTGAAATTGGCCCATTTCTTTTCCCATTGTAAGTTTCTCATTAGCTTGGTTTCCACCACTCTATTTTAATGCACAGTTGGATGAAAAACGAGTGATGGAAATGCCAAATTTAGAAAAATTTAATTTTGCTCGAGGTAGTTTCAGACTTAATGGGCGATGGAAATGCGTTTGCTAAGTAAGTTTTGATATAGCAAACATTACATCCATGTGACTAATTGGCTGCCTTCATTATGCTTGCCTTGTTTACTGTTGGTTACCAATCCTACAGTTAACCATTCTAACAACAAGAAGGAAACCTAATTCTAATTTGTGATTTTTCCCTTTTGTGCAAGATTCACTTTTTGTTTTTGAGATTTCTTTTTTATTGGTAACCACCATTATGCAAAAAATGTTGTCAAATGAACTAAAGGGGAGCTAATTTACAGTGGACAGAATGGATTTTAATCAAACTTAAGTAGAAACACAAAATTTTGAAATTAGTGCTGCATGACTACACAAAGCAGACAAAAGGGTTTTTAACAACAATGTACCGCTCCTTTGTGCATGCAATGGTCCTTTGGCGGGAATATGAGAATACACAACTTCAATCTGTAAGATTAACAAAAGCCCTGAAATGTCAAAGGTTTCATCGCATACAAGAAAATTCATCATTCTGGGTACTGCTTTCACAGAGTAGGACTATGCTTTGCTCATTTATTTTTATAATACCACCAATATTTAAACAGTACAAAGCTGGTTGAAAATTGGCAGACTTATCCTTCAACTTGTTTGTAGCATAGAATGTTCCTTTAAGGATGTCTTGTACTGAATAGACTGGATGAGAAAACAGGTCATTGAGATGAAGCTCGTCTTCAGGAAGGATGAGCCAGTGAAGTGATGATGTCACATACAGACGCATGCAAAGAATCTAGAAAAAAGATGGTCAGAACTAAGCCTAGCCGCTTTGTATTTTTTTCTTTTGTCTGAAGTCAGCAGTCCACATTTATACCTGTCTGATTTGGCTTACATTCAAGCTAATCTGTATCTTTCAGACTTGCTGTGGGCTGTTCTGGTCTCTTTTTTTGCATTGTGTCTTGAACTGTTTTGTCTGTGATCTATTTCAAGGCATTCTATGTATCTTTTTGAGATGATCTGGTTATCAGCAATTCTGTGACCTGTTTTACATGTCAGGATGCTACTTTTGATTATTGAACAGTATAATCCTTCGACAGTGGTGTTTGATTTGGGAGATTTTGTCAAATGATGAGTTTGAACACTTTAATGTCATTATAGGAGCTTAACGTGAGCTTGGCCTATGCATAAATAGATTCGGTGTCGCCGCTGTATATTGAGGTCAGAACAGTATTAAAATGAATACATATTCTTAACTTGCAATTCACAAAAAAACTCTACTTCACATTCACAAAAAATAGTCATGCTTTTATATTCTCAAACAGATCGTTCATTATTAATGGCAAATCTTGATTATCATCTCAACTAAAAGGCAACATCTCTTCTCTGCAGTATGTGTTTTATGGAAGAGTTACTATGTAAAGCTTGTAGTCACACAGTGACAACATTAAAAACTAATAAATATGATCAGTTTAGTCATTTAAGTTGCTTATGACTTATGATCATTGAAAGAATGGGTGAAAATAATGAACTGTACTTATTAAAATATATTAAAGAATAAGTGATCGTACAAAATTTTATTATTCAATCATTCATTTTCTTTCGGCTTAGCCCCTGATTATCAGGGTTTGCCACAATGGAATGAACCACCAACTATTCTAGCATATGTTTTACGCAGTGAATGCCCTTCTAGCCACAACCCACTAACAGCCATACACTCTCACATTCACACAGCCAATTCAAAATTGTATTATATTTAAAATAGTACATAAATATTGTAGTTTGAAGGACAGTTGCATAGTATTAAAAACTAACATTTAATGTTAATTAGTATATTGTGATTGTGATTAGGCTGCATTGTGATTGTTAAAGTTTTTCAGAATGTCATTAATATATGTCTTTCTAAATATGCAGACTAAAGTTTTTTTGAGGTTAACTATTGTTATACATTCAGATGTATAACAAAAAATTCCTTAAAATAAGCTGTATTAAACTTATCGTTTTGATGACTTTTTATCTTTGACCCATATAGCGACAGCTACTTTACTTTGTAAGGAACTCAGTCATCTACATTGTGTGTTATTACCAGATATCCTGTGTGCTAAATTACCAGATATCCCAAACCTGCCTAGTACAGGGATGGGCAAACTCAGTCCAACCCTAATCAAACACAACTGTCTATAGCTTTCTAGTGATCTTTAAGACGCTGATTAGCATGTTCAGGTGTGTTTGATTAGAGTTGGAGCAAAACTCTGCAGGACACGAGTTTGCCCATCCCTGACCTAGAAGATAAATGCTAGTTGGCCTTTATATAAAATGGGGATTTTTCAGGAAATGGTTGCATTGTTATACAAGTATTGTTAATTTCAATACAGCTTTACTTCTCCTCCATAAAAGCACATTATACTCAAGAGACACAACATGATACTATTTGAGTCACGAAGTCGAACATAGCCGTATTATGATTGACTGCACTGCTAAAAATATTTTTCTTCATCAGTACTTTCGTTTTGGAGAATGTATAAATATTATTAGCTTACATTTCTCAACCCATTAGCAAGCATCTTCTCGGTTTTCAGCATAAATTGAACACGTTGTTTCTAATTTTTGCTACGTTTATGTGGCAAACCAGAATGAGAAGGTGTTTCGACATATAAATTGTAGCATCAAGTAAACATATTTGTTTAACAATCTTTAGAGGACCAAAATACTGATTAAAGAAATTGTTTTTGCAGTCTAGAGCGAATGTGCTCATACAATTGCATTTGTGAATCAAAGCCTGTCAGAACAGCCACATTTTCAAGTCGACCCACATTCGTGTGACAGTTTGCAGATGCAGAATCAACAATAAATTATTAAACGGAAAAACACTAAGCAATTTGTCAACATATTTATATATATTTATGAATTCGATTTTGTTCATGTGAATTAGGTATTGATGTATCGCTTTTTTATAGTATTCTATGTATGCTAATTAAAGATCAATGTCTGTAGCACTGAAAACATTTTGGAACTGACTACCAGTGACGTGGCTTGAAATAACAGGTGTCACAGAGACCCATTTTCTGGGAGAATGACTGGATATTTAGGGGGCCACAGAGAGGAGGAGAATCAATATCTGTCTCTCTTTCTCACTCACTCACTCACACACGCATGCAAACACTGTGAAATGAGCACACGCATTCAGATACATTAAGCAGAGTTCAGGCAGAGCATCCCATCAGAACTGGGTGTATATGGGAGAAAAGCGAAACAAGGAAGAGACAAAAGCTGGAAACAAGGATGCAAAGCCATTGTTGGGGTCTTTTGTGTTCGTGGAAGCGAAGCAGGAGCTTGAATGAGGAACAGAAATAAGGCAGGACATTATCACGCAATTGTGTTTGGCATACTTGTGCCAAACATAATTCTAGTCCAATCTCAGCAAGGTACATTTCCAGAATGCCAAAGTCCTATGGGCCCACTGAGTTACCATCTGTGTACCACTATACCACTCCTAAGCTTAGCCCCCCACTCCTCCTTCTCCTCCTTTCCTCTCCTCCTGCTTGCTCCAGCTTCTTTCCCCTATTTTTGCTCGTAGGCAGAAAGTGAGGCAGATACAGACTGGATGGAGACATGACCCAGCAAACGCATGCCGGAAGGGAATCGTGATTGGCTGATTTGAGTTCAGAATGTATATGCGATGAGATTGGTGGAGAATCGGTAAAGGCCTTTTGATTGGGGTTTGGTTTGCTTTGCCGAGGGAATGCGATTGCTTAGTAAGATGTGGCTTGGTTTCAAAGCTTTGGTCTTTTGTTTATGTTGAAAGAGCTGCTGACTTGATTGAACTATCGAGCCTGGATTTAATTCACTTTTAGCTTAAAGGAGTAGTTTCACGCAAAATGAAAATGACCCATAATTGACTCATCCTTAAACCATCCTCGGTGTATATGTTTTTTTCTGTAAAATTTTGAATAATAGTGTTGGATAGTGGTTTTTATTTGGAAGTTTCCAAAAGCACATAAATCTGTCTTTGGCCGAATGCATGTTTTGTGTGACTGACGTTTACGATGTATGACGCATGACGTAAGATGCACTCATTGCAGAAGTTCTGGGAATAGAAGCATCTTGTGGGAACCACTTATCACACTATTTGTTTATCTCAGAAGATGACAATGAACATGAAAACTAGTTGGCTTGGCATTACTGTATGACGTTATACAGTATTCATTCATTCATTTTCCTTTGGCTTAGTCCCTTATTTATCAGGGGTTGCCACAGCTGAATGAACCACCAACTATTCCAGCATATGTTTTACGCAGCAGATGCCCATCCAGCTGCAACCCAGTACTGGGAAACACTCATACACTCTTGCATTTACACACACACACTCATACACTAAGGCCAAATTTGTTTACCCAATTCACTTATACCACATTTCTTTAGACTGTGGGGAAAACCGGAGCACCTGGAGGAAACCCATGCCAACACGGGGAGAACATGCAAACTCCACACAGAAATGCCAACTGTTGTAGCTGGGACTCGAACCAGCGACCTTCTTTCTGTGTGGCAACAGTGCTAACCGCGGAGCCACCGTGCCGCCCTGTTATACAGTATATTACACTCAAAATGAATTTTGCTGCTTGTTTCAACTGATTTTAAATAAGTAGTTTGAACAACACAATTTTTACATTTTTTGGACGGATAACTTAGTTGTTTTATGTTCAATCCACTTAAATTGGTGAAACCCATTAAGTAAACTTAATCGATTGGTGTTGGGACAGCATGAAGGAATTATGTGGAACCCAGCTTTTTTTACAGTGTACTCTGACAGTGCTGTGTACAGCTGTCTAGCCGTCTCACCTATAAGTTGTATATGTCAGTCGCGCATGTCAAATACACTGAAGATGGCAAGTAAATTGTGGGGTAATTTTCTTTTTTTCCTTTAAAGGAATAGTTCACCCAAACATTCTAGCAAAATTTCTGAACCTGTTTGAGTTTCTTTGAGAATGTTGGAAACCGGTAGCCATTGAATTCCATAGTATTTGTTTTCTGTACTATGGATGTCAATGGTTACTGGTTTCCAACAATTCTTCAACATTCTTCAAAATATCTTATTTCAACAGAAAAAAGAATCTCACAAAGGTTTGGAGCCACTTGTGTGTGACTAAATAGCGAGTAGTACATTTTCATTCTTGGATGAACTATACCTTTAAGTTATAGGAAGTTATTGATCTTATTGATCTTCCCCACATATTTATTTATCTTCCCAGTTTTGTAATAGCAGTGAATTTTCTGAAAGTTTCTGAAGCTTCAAATAGCATATCCATACATCATAAAAGTCATAAATAATGAGTTGGTGAATGCCTTTTCAATGCCAACATAATTCAATATAGAAACACGATATTGTCAATAAAATTCCAACTATGATTGTGTTCATCTGAACAACTATATAATTCTGATTGTGTTCATCTAAAAAAAAAAAGAGATGAGAGAGAGTTAATTGGGATCATATTTATTTCTCTTCCGTTAATGTATAAACTCATTCATTCATTCATTTTCTTTTCGGCTTAGTCCCTTTATTAATCTGGGGTCGCCACAGCGGGATGAACCGCCAACTTATCCAGCATATGTTTTACGCAGCGGATGCCCTTCCAGCTGCAACCCATCACTGGGAAACATTCATACACACTCATTCACACACATACACTACGGACAATTTTAGCTTACCCAATTCACCTATACCGCATGTCTTTGGACTTGTGGGGGAAACCGGAGCACCCGGAGGAAACCCACGCGAACACGGGGAGAACATGCAAACTCCACACAGAAATGCCAACTGACCCAGCCGAGGCTCGAACCAGCGACCTTCTTGCTGTGAGGCGAACGTGCTACCCACTGCGCCACCGCGTCGCCATGTATAAACTTACTTTTGTTATTAGTTTTGTAAATTTGTTTCTTACCATCATAATTTACTGACTTGGTCACCTGGTATTTATATGTGTCTTTTTTTTAAACACTTGTGTTTGGATATAGTCGAGACCCTTTCCTTCTGTTTTGTCATGCTCTGCATCATTCTTTGAACACTTTCAATGTGATGAACAGATGTGGATGGCAACTTCGATATTGATTGTAATTTGTGTGTTTTGGTAAAGCACAGTGAAGTACAAATACCTTGTTTTAGTGACTTTTCACACAGCAGCTCTATAGGCAGAAGGTAATGTATCTTTTGTGGCAGTTTGAACACGTTTGACCACATGGCCTCTGGAAGTGGTTAAAAATAGACAAGATCAAAACATTTTAGATTGTTCATACCTGTATTCATTCAGTTGCTATGTTTCCATACAAAAATACAAATTAAAGATATGCGCAAAACTTTAATATAGCATTTGCAAAAAATCACTGTTTCTATCCAAAATCGTCACTTCCTGATAAACTGGCACCAAATATAAAAAAAAAAATGGAGAAGCCACTGTGGGCCTTTTTACTTGCATAATAAATTACTTCAGAATTTCAGAAGACGAAGACGAAATGCAATAAATGCATGATGGCTTTTGCAGGCACAAGACCGTTCTTTGAAAGTGCAAAAACACTGGATGGTCAGCTGATTTGTTCATTAGCGACTATTTTTGTTATTACATGATCTGTTAAAACAAAATTAATTTTTTTTTTTTGATGCGTATGCTGGACTTTAATCAGTAAACGTGTTTCCATTGTAGTTTATAGACATTTAAAAAAAAAGTTTGTCCTGTTCAGTTTTTAATCCACGTTTTTAGAATTTCATTTTCATGTTTCCATTAAGCATTTTTATGTGATATTCCAAAATGTCCATATAAACAGATGGATGGAAACATACAGTAGTAACTGTCAACCACTTCTAATTGACAAAAACACTCGGCAAGCTCACAGCAAGAATGTCGCTGGTTGGAGCCTCGGCTGGGTCAGTTGGCATTTCTGTGTGGAGTTTGCATGTTCTCCCCGTGTTTGTGTGGGTTTCCTCTTGGTGCTCCGGTTCCCCCACAAGTCCAAAGACATGCGCTATAGGTGAACTGGGTAAGCTAAATTGTCCGTAGTGTATGTGTGTGAATGGGAGTGTATGGGTATTTCCCAATGATGGGTTCAGCTGGAAGGGCATCTGCTGCGTAAAACATATGCTGGATAAGTTGGTGGTTCATTCCGCTGTGGCGACCCCAGATTAATAAAGGGACTAAGCTGAAAAGAAAATTAATGAATGAATAATTAGTTTTACAATAAGAAAACGTACTGTTATTTAATTACCTGGATTTTTATAGTCACCAATCAAATAGATTTTTTTTTACATTATGGTGATTTTGTCTTCTTCAGACAAAGGAAACTGTGCTTTGTGATTCTTGATGAAGGTGCCCAATCACATACAGTACAGGCAGCTAGAAAAAGATGGTGTGGCTTTAGGCTCGCAGTGGCAGCCATGTGAGGCCATATGTCATCTTACACAACATGGTGCTATGAAGACCTTACACCCGAGAGTTGCTCATTGGAGTGTTCAGAATGTGGACTTTGTCATCTGTTCACACAAGCAATAAAAGTAATCCGGTTCAGTCTCACAAGCACATGAGCAAGGATCGGTTGTAAGATATCAAACATTTGGGCAATTTATGATGCCAGCCTGTGTTATTTCAGTAACAAATCAACAGCCTCAGATGACTGATAAAATGACACTAAGCTGAAACAGTGCAGTGTCAGTAATTAGTTTTTTTAAAGTCAGTGCATTTAACACATTCAGTCAAGATTTGCAAAGAACTTTTGTGCCTGTTTTTTCTAATGGCTTTCCAAAAGTGGTGGGGACAGAATTGATTTTGGCAAAAAGTGGTAGAGACACAACCCATCCGTCACACTCCCAGATTAACAAACAAACAAACAAATGGAACCCATCTTAATAATGTGTAACAATTTAGTAAACTTATATATATGCATTTGTAACAAATTGTTTGCCTGAATGTCTTTTCATTGTGTACCTATACAGAAAAACTTTTTTTTATTTTGATGATCAACACAGAGAGTGAGACATTATTTGAATTGCGTTTAATAGATTTATAGATTAAAAGCTATTTAACAAATTATTAATTAATAAGCCATTTTAAAATATAAAATTTTATAGCAGTGAATTTCAAAGGGGGCGACACGGTGGCACAGTGGTTAGCACTGTCACCTCACAGCAAGAAGGTCGATGGTTCAATTTTTGCTGGGTCAGTTGGCATTTCTGTGTGGAGTTTGCATGTTCTCCCTGTGTTCGCGTAGGTTTTCTCCAGGTGCTCCGGTTTTCCCCACAGTCCAAGTCCAAGATATGTGCTATAGGTGAATTGAATAAACTAAATTGGCCGTAGTGTATGTGTGTGAATGAGTGTGTATGTATGTTTTCCAGTACTGGGTTGCAGCTGGAAGGGCATCTGCTGTGTAAAACATATGCTAGATAAGATGGCGGTTCATTGTGCTGTGGCAACCCCTGATAAATAAAGGGACTAAGCCGAAAGAAAATGAATTAATTAATTTCAAAGCTAACTTGAAGGTAATTCACATAGGCTCTGATGTTGTTATAATAATGTTGTATAAATGTTGTTTATTAACCAACTTTAACAGTATGTTTTTTAAAATGTATTTAATTGTATTGTTTTTTTGGTTCTGTAATATTGAAGATTCTGATTCTGTATGTTGCAGTAAAAATAATAGCTATTGGTGGGAGAATATTATTTGTGTTTACATCTGGGTTACATTCAAAGATAATTAAATCTTTGAATAGCCCTGAAGTTTGCTGAAATCTAACAATTAGATTTAAGTGTGGTTCAAATGTTGTGTGGTTAATACTGTATGCTTTGCAACGGTTGTGAGTGTGTCTAGTTGACATCATCTGGCTGGTATCTGTCCTCAACAATGTTGCTCCACTGTGAAATGTTTTTTTTTAATGCATTGAATGCACTGTACATGAAAAAGATTGTTTAAATGAGATGGTGTGGGATAGTGTAAATGGTAAATGGTTTGGTTTCTACTTCCTTATACACTGTAGGAAATATGTTGCTCACTTAAATTTAGAAGTTGAACCAACTTTACTTGAAAATTTTCACTACAAAAAATAAGTTGAAACCTGATTAACTATAAGATTAATAAGTTGTCATGTTTTTTTTATTACGTTCCTTTTTTTATAGTGTACCCAACTTTGGGTAAAATAAAGACAACATTTTGGTAAAATTTTCTTATTAAAAATTTAACCAAACATTGATTGGGTTGATTCATATTTTGCTTGAATATGGGATTAAATAACCCAGCAATTCTTAGAGCATATAGGTCAGAAATTCTACATTCTGATTCACAGACATACAGGGTAATTCACTGCATGATAATTCTGCATGATCTTATTCAACATCTCTAATCCTAACCAATACCTAAATTTAACTACTACCTTAATAAATGTTAATAAGCCGCAAATTAGGAGTTTATAGAGGCATAGTTAATGGTTTAGATAGTTAATGGTTTAATAATAGTGAGAATTGTTCCTTAAAATAAAGTGTGACCACTTATTTATATTTTGAAGCTGCTTTTATATGTATATTATATTCATGACAGGTACTATGGTCATTTAGTTTGGTCATTTATATCCATAATTTTGCAACCGTGAAACATTGCCTGGAAAACGCTAGTGAAACTACGCAGTAGAGTGTATAGTGCATAAGTGCATAGTGTATAGTGTGTCATTTGGGACACAACTATACTCAAAGTATTTTAAATGAAATGATGCATAATTTTAAGTCATCACATTGTAAGTCTTCTGTAAAAGATGATAAAAATGCTTGATAGTCATTGTTTTTGGTGAGGAGCAACAACATTTAACAACATGTATTACACATTTAGGGCCCTACCATACACCTGGCGCAATAAGGTGCAAGACGTGTTTGCCGTGATGTGTTGCTATTTTCAGACCAGCGCAATCCTAATTTTCATGTTTTGTGCCACGTTTTTAAATAGCAAATCCATTTGCGCCACTTTGTGGACTCATGGGTGTGCCGGTCTAGAAAAGAGGTGTGTTACGGCGCATTGTTGGCTAAAATAGACTGTGCAATAGCTGAAAGCATGTCTAAAGTCCAGCGCAGAGCATGTTAGTTGTGCGCCTTAAATGCGTACACATTGCTTAATACACACAGGATGTACAGCAATACGCAAATATCTTTACAAATGAAAAAGAATTAAAGGAATAAAATATTACAAAAATTATTATTTTCTACATAAATATAAAAAACACTGCCTACATGCCTTCTTCATCTCGGGTTTATTCATGACAACTTGCTTTTGTATAATGTTATTATTAGTAGTAGTATTATTTATTATATGCATATTTATATTTGTTTTATTAAAAACAAGCTTAGATTTGTCCACCTGTCAGGTTTTGGACCATATGGGGCATAGCACGTGTGTTTGGATATAACTCAGTTTTTTGACCACACTTCGTTATTATTGTTCATTTAATCGTTTGCTGGAAATTAAAACTGAATTTAGAAATAGTTACGTTACTAGAAATAGTTAAATACATTCATTCATTCATTCATTTTCTTTTCGGCTTAGTCCCTTTATTAATCTGGGGTCGCCACAGCGGAATGAACCGCCAACTTATCCAGCATATGTTTTACGCAGCGGATGCCCTTCCAGCTGCAACCCACTGGGAAACATCCATACAGACACTCATTCACACACATACACTACGGACAATTTATCCAACCCAATTCACCTATACCACATGTTTTTGGACTTGTGGGGGAAACCGGAGCACCCGGAGGAAACCCACGCGAACACAGGGAGAACATGCAAACTCCACACAGAAACGCCAACTGACCCAGCCGAGGCTCGAACCAGCGACCTTCTTGCTGTGAGGCGAACGTGCTACCCACTGCGCCACCGTGACGCCCTAGTTAAATACAAACTAAATTAAATATGTAGGCTAATGGATGTCTCCAGTGGAGTGCGTACAACACCGTTTCCTTATCCACGAAAGAGAGAAAGAGAAAGAAATGGAGAAAGCTCGTTCTTTATCCTCGTGCAGCAGATGGTCTGTTTAACTGTTTTCTCGCTAGTGAAGTGTTCAGTTTTTCCACTTACAAAGTCCGCCATGTAAATAGCAAATGCGCCATGGCGCATCGCAACTGACTCTTAAAGGGAATGGGAGATGAGATTCCGATTGGTTTATTCTCAAAACGCACCCATAACTCATTTAGAGAATAAGCACAACCCTGTTAGACCATGCAACGCGGCGCAAACTGTATTTTTCCATCCTTAAAATAGCAAAAGTAGATTCGACACGCCCTTAATGCTTTTGCTCCCTGCGCTTTAGACTTTGCGCCTAGATCGTTAAAATAGAGCCCTTATTGTTTTCGTTTAAATTTTTTTTTCCATCTTTTAACCTTTTTTTATTTGTACTTGTTTCTGTTTTAGTTTGCCATTTAGTATTTCAGCTTCAACTTATATTATTCAATTATTATTATTTAATATTTACATTTGTTTCATTTCAGCTTAATTTAAATTAAAAAAGGGTTTTAAGTTTTAGTTAACAGAAACAGCACTGTTAGGTATTTATTATCAGCCACTAATCTGTCAAACTTTGATAAACGTTATTTAATAATTATTTATTATTCAGTTCAAATCCATTAAATTATCATTTAATCCTCACAACAACTAAACTTGACTTTTTCAGCCAGACAGTCAATAAACCCTACAGCTGACAAAATAGTGTGAAGTCAGCCAATCAGATTACAGCTTGCCAGATCTAGAAAGTGCTTCTATGTCGTGCATGCAGTGTGTCTCAGACGGTCAGTGGCGATTCAGTTTCTATCTATCTGAAGCCCAGACTACACGCTGGACACATCTATATTACAGTGCTGTATGTGTTCATTTACACATCATGTGTTTTCATGTGGTTGGACTGATCTGCAAATACATGTCCGGCTGACCACAGCACTGGATATACACACTCTCTGGTTTATCTGTGTTGATTGTTAGGAGCCTGTAAAGATCAGAACAGAGCTCATTTTCTCTTGTGTGTTTGTGTGTTTGTGTATTGTGTGTTGTGTGTTGTGTGTGTGCGTGCGTGTGCGTGTGTGTGTGTGTGAGCAGGAATTTGCGGTGTTGACCAAAGAGCTGAATGTATGTCGGGAGCAGCTGCTGGAGAGAGAAGAGGAGATTGCTGAGCTCAAGGCGGAGAGGAACAACACACGGGTCAGTAACTCCATAACCATAATCTGTGAAACAGACATCATAGCCTCTTTATATCCCCTCCCTGTTTGTTTGTTTAGCGTGGCTTCTTGATTAAATGGGTCAAGTGTCACATACCACATATATAGCAAGTGTGTGTACATTCAGTTGAAGTCAAATTTATTAGCTCTGTGAAATTTTAATTCTTATAAAATTTCCCAAGTGCTGGTTGACAGAGAGAAGATTTTCAGAGATTTTCAGCTGGTTGACAGAGAGAACATATTTTTCAATTAAATAGTTTTAATGACTAATTTACAATAACTAATTACTTTTGTCTTTGTTATTATGACAGTACATCATATTTTAGTATTTATTTTGGATGCTACTAGTATTCAGCTAAAAGTGCATTTTAAAGACTTATAGATAAATTAGGCAAGTTATTAGATAATAGTGGTTTATTTTGTAGCCAATCGAAAACTATATTTCTCAAAGTGGCTAATATTATTGACCTCTCAAATTGCTTTTAAAAATTTAAAAGACTTCCTCAAGAAGAAAATATTATAGAAAATATTGTGAAAATTTCCGCTGTATTTGCTGTTAAACATCACTTGTGAAATGTTTGAAAAAGTATAAAAGATTCACAGGAGGGCTAATAATTTTGCCTTTAACTGTATAGATGTACAGTACTGTATATACACACACATGAAAAACAGCTGTGTGTAATACATTCTAATTTAAAGTATTTATAAAAAAACAGAATGTCAGAAGTACCAGAATGACCTTCTAAAGTGAACGTTCGATAGACATTTCAGTGAGGCAGTAGTAAAGTGAAGTGGCACATGGTCACATGTAAATGAAAACATGGCAGATGCAGTGTGTTTATTCATAACCACACACATATTAATACTTTAAAAAAACATACTTTGTTAAATGGTTGTGTAATGTAATATATACTATGCTATATGAAATAGTGTAAAAGTGAATTTTCAGTTATGTTCACTATCCTCAGTGACACGTGATATAGAAATTATTTTAATATGCTGTTTTGGCGTTTAAGAGACGTTTCACGCTATTGTTAAAGTTGAAAACATTTGCACTTAATAACTTAATATACTGAATATTTACAGCATTATTTCCAAGACAAAATATTCAGTTCACTGAAAACAGTAATAGTGATTTAAAGGTAAGCTGTTACGAAATAAATAAACTTTTAGTTTGAACCGTTGTTGCTGTACTTTTGACTTGTTGTTTATTTTTGATTTATAAAACTTTGTTATAATATTAACATTTAAATAGAATTTTTTTAAATTCTGGTTTTACAATATTACTTTTTAACTATATCATTAAATAAATGCAGGATTTGTGTGCTTAGAACTTTCAAAAACCTTAAAAATCTTTCAGACCCAAGAATGTTACAGTACAGTATTTTAGAACCAAGAACAGTAGGTCTAGTGCATGTGATCCTGACCTGTTTTGGCTAAAAGTTATGCTTGAAACACAGCAAAAGCTACAATCCAGGCCCAGCTAGCAGTATCAGCAGGCATCTCTAGTGTTTATTTGCCTTTCAAAAAGGGAGAATGAATTTAGGACTGCAGATATACAAACACTACCATTTTCAATACCAATAATGTTGATCACTTTCTTTATTCCAGATGGCTTGAACTGATCAGGTTAGAAGACATAAAACAACAACAACCTTCTGTCTGTGCCATCTTGAATTTTTTACTTTCGATATCATTTGAGGGCTTCACAAACATCTGATGGTTTTAAAGGAGTCTAAAACATACCTTTTTTGTGCTTATGTGTAAATCCTAGTTGGTAGCTGATTTTAATTTAGTCTGTCTTTTTAATTATTTTTTATTTTATCATGTTCCTTTTGGAGCATGTCGAAATTTTCCTTAAAATGTAAAGTTCTTCATAAATAAAATATATTATTATTGTTTTGTTTTTTTATTGTTTTTTTTTTATTAATTAATTTATCTTTATTTATTTATTTGTTTTTTTGAACACATCTTAGAAACAAATCTGACCAAAGTTTGCTGATGATGACCAGCAATCAGATTTGTGTATCATGGCCACTAACCATATATAATAATTCTAGTAACCTTTGGAAATGTTCACTCAGAAGAAAATGGTTGCTAACTAGTCTTCAAGTCTTCTCTATTTAAACGCTCCTCTTCTGTTTGTCTCCTCATGGCGTGTAGCTCCTGCTGGAGCATCTGGAGTGTCTGGTGTCCCGTCACGAGCGTTCTCTGAGGATGACTGTGGTGAAGAGACAGGCTCAGTCTCCTGCTGGAGTGTCCAGCGAGGTCGAGGTGCTCAAGGCCCTCAAATCCCTGTTTGAACACCACAAAGCCCTGGATGAGAAGGTCAGCAGCCCTTTCTTACCCTGTCCTGTCACATTCCATGTCGACCAAATAAATCCAAATATATGTATTTTTGCAACCACAGCTGCTTGCTAGGTTTCTGTTTTCACTGCTAGTTCTGCCCATAATGAAAAAACACTGGCCGAGAGCTCCAAAAATAACAGAAAGCTCCATGAAAGTGTCACCGCAGTAGTTCACATGACTCATATACTGTATTTAAAGTCTTCTAAAGCCATACAGTAGCTTTGTGTGAGGGCAAAGAAGAAAATTTGTTAAGCTGTTATATCCCTGCTGCAAAAGGAGTTAATTTTTCAGGGGGGGGGTGAACTTTCCCTTCAAGAGCCAAAAAAGCACAACCTATTAATTCTGTGTTAAGGCATAGATATCAGTGAAGCAGAAGATTATGAGAATGAACTTGTGTAGCACTAAGATTGCTTAATTTAAGACGTTTTATCCATTTTTGCTGTATTAAGTTGCAATTTGTCTTTATTTATTGAAATTAAACATTAATAAGCCAGCTTGCAATTCTAAGTTTACATCTCACAATTCTTCACAAAGAATTTTTTCTTACAGTTGCAATTTTTCATTCAAATTATTATTCTTTCACTGACTATTTCTCACAGTACTGAGCTTTTTTTCCTTTGAATCATGACTTTTACTTTTTACAATTGCAATTGTTTTTAAGCTTTGCAAGAATTGCGAGAATTGCAACATCAAAAAATTTTCATACGATTTAATGTAAATTGACTACCTTTATGTCAAAACGATTAGCGTAATAAATCAAATACAGGACAGTCCTGTAATCGATTTTTGACATGTCTTGTGATGCCAATGTCAATTTAATGTCATTTAGAAATCAAGGTAGTTTGCATACATTGTAGATATACAAAATTTGTAATTTGAAATTGATCAGATGAATGAAACTTGGGCTGCACGGTGGCACAGTGGGTAGCACGTTCGCCTCACAGTAAGAAGGTCGCTGGTTTGAGCCTCGGCTGGGCCAGTTTGCATGTTCTCCCCGTGTTGGCGTGGGTTTCCTCCGGGTGCTCCGGTTTCCCTCACAAGTCCAAAAACATGTGGTATAGGTGAATTGGGAAGGCTAAATTGTCCGTAGTGTATGTGTGTGAATGAGTGTGTATGGATGTTTCCCAGTGATGGGTTGCAGCTGGAAGGGCATCCGCTGCGTAAAACATATGCTGGATAAGTTGGCGGTTCATTCCGCTGTGGCGACCCCAGATTAATAAAGGGACTAAGCCGAAAAGAAAATGAATGAATGAATGAATGAATGAAACTTTTCTTATATTGTAATACTTTTTGTGTCGTTATTTTGGTGGTGTGGATGTCAAATAGACGTCAAGTTCATTCATTCATTCATTCATTTTCTTTTCGGCTTAGTCTCTTCATTAATCAGGGTCCGCCACAGCGGAATGAACCGCCAACTTATCCAGCATATGTTTCACGCAACGAATGCCCTTCCAGCTGCAACCCATCACTGGGAAACACCCATACATTCTCACACAATTTTAGCTTACCCAATTCACCTATAGTGCATGTCTTTGGACTTGTGGGGGAAACCGGAGCACCCCGAGGAAACCCACACGAAAACGGGGAGAACATGCAAACTCCCCACAGAAATGCCAACTGACCCAGCCGAGGCTCGAACCAGCAACCGTCTTGCTGTGAGGCGACATCGCTACCCACTGCGCCACCGCACCGCCCTAAACGTCAAGTTTTGACATCAAATTGATTTGCATTTTTGACGTGTTTTTTTGATGTCATATGAGATAGCTTCCCAGCGGACACCTCGATGTCCAAAAGACATCAAATTGACATTAAATGAATTCGCATTTTTGACTTGTTGTTTGGTGTGATGCTTTATGTCAATTTGATGTCTTTTGACATCAAAGTGTCTGCTGGGAAGCTATCTCACAATCCTGGCTTTATTTCTCACAGATATTTCTTTCTTAGAATTATAAAAACAATTTTCAAGTGCATGCTTATAAGTTATCCAACAGTTCTGACCTCTTTTTTTTTAAGTCATAATTGTGAGTTTCCAAACTTTCATGACAGAAAGATTTCATGACAGAAACAATCCATATTAAACAGCCCGAAATGTAGAGAATAAGTTTATGTCTTCAAAGTGGGGATAAGTTCTCCCTGTTAATTCATAGTCTATTGTTCTTCTCTCCCTCAGGTCCGTGAGAGATTGCGTGTGGCTTTAGAGAGAGTTGCCGTTCTAGAAGAAGAGCTTGAATCATCTACGAATGAGGTGAACATCTTATCTTTTTGTACCACCTTTTTTTTCTAAGCATGTGGCATGTCAGTCTTGCATGCTTAGATTTGTTCGTTATGCTTAGGTACTGTCTTTACGGGATCAGATTAAAAGGAGAGAGCGGGGTTTGGACAATGGAAAGGAGGTGAGTCACAACTATTTTGAATCTTGTTTCGAATGTTTTCACTGTTTTTTTTCCCTCATGTCCCTCTGTTTTTCACACAGCGGCTCCCAAATGGCCCGTCCTCCATCTTGGATGATGGCGAGATTGACAGACAGAGAGAGGGAGAAATAGAGAGACAGAGAGCAGAGCTTTCACAGTTAAAAGAAAGACTGGCGCTCATGTGCAGACAGGTAAGTGTTGCGCTGATGCTTGAAAAGGACACATCATAAGAACTCATAACTGCAGACAAGATTAGCCGATTCAAAAAGAAACCAAATGTTATCCACATTTAAGACCATTATGAATGAAATTTCAGATGTATACAGGGATAAATGCTAAGGATTTTTAAGTTAGAAGTAAAAAGGTTTTTACTTACCCCATCAAAAATAAATTCTAACGACTTATTTCTGAGCCTTATTTTATTCATACACATTTCTTCTCAACATAACTTTTCTTAAAAAATTTTTGACACACTTTAAAAACTATAATAAACTAAGGCCCAATCCCAATTCTACGCCTTAGCCCTTCTCCTTACCAATTCTCTTTAGTTTGAAGGCGTAGGGGAAAGGGGACGGGCCATATAGCCCTTCAAACAGAGATTATATAGGACCATACTACAAACAATGGGGTATGAGCGTTTTCACTGACTACACCAGCTACAGCAGCAACAAGACTGCAAAACCAAGCAAGAAGCCCCACAAATGTAAAAATGAGCATTAATAAGATTTTTTACAATAAACAAGCATCTGATTTGTTAGATTCAATGTGTTACGGTTATGATCTTCAAAGAAACATTTAGAAAAAAACCCAGTCCATTAATAACCGCTGCAAAATATTAGAAAACATATTTTAAATTCTGATAACTTAACTCCATGAACTGACAGAATTGGCCAGTCTATCAGAAACGTCTTGTGGCTGTGAAAAAGCTTTTAACAGAATGTCTGGTATGTTGTTTTCTTGTGGTTACATCCATGAACATGAGCACTGTAAATACAAAAAAAGTATAGTTTTGTGAATCTTGCAAAATCTTTAGGCTCGTATGCTAGACCCACTGCACTGCCTTTTGTTGCACTTTTTATGTTACTAGGCAACCACTGTATCAACAGTCTTAGTGCTGGAGCTCGTGACGTCAAAAACGTGATGTTTTTGGGTTTTTATTTTCATACAGAAGATTTGAAGTGCATATGAAGCTCAACTTCCTTATGGATGAATTGAAATGTTTGCTCCACAGTGCTTGCAACCTGTGCTACTGTCGTGTGCATGTGTAGTAGTCCTGTCCCATTTCTTAGGGGCTATTTCCACCCCTACCCCTTCTCTGTTTCAAGGGCCAAGGGGGAGATGAAGGGGTAAGCGTAGATGGAGAGGTAGGGGTATAAAATAGAATTGTGATTGGCCCTAAATGTACCACAGTCTGTCCAGGTCAGTGTCCTCACCACATATGGTCTATAAATACATAGAGAACATTCAGAATATGTAAGGAAGATAATGAAACATTATTGGTAAATTGAGTTATAAATAGAGTTCTTGTTAAATGTTTTATTGAGATGGATTGCTGGTGATTTGATGGGTGTTGGCCCGATCAGGTAGCTTTACATAGACATAGGAAATTGACTCATTCAAAATGATTTAAGACCTACAAGTCAATATTTTAGGGAATTTAAGACTTTTTAAGGCCTGAAATTTTGTGATGTCTGAAAAGACATTTGAAGACTTTTTAACAGTCCGCCTGATTCAAATTCAGCATCACATGTATACTTCACACAAATTGCAATTTCAAAGTTTTCTGTCATTTAAGTTTTTAGTAATATTACCAGTAAGTTAACCAATCTGTATTTTCCGTTGCAGATTTTTACAAGCAAATTTTTAAATACAGGTTTTGATCCTTTTATGCATTTTCGTAAAAAAAAAAGTAGTAAATGATTTATTTATATGATTGTTCATTTGACAAAATGTTTATTTGATAGATTACAGGCTGAACCATCTGCAGTGTTCCAGTATTTTGTGATTGTTTTGTCTGTCGATGCATCTGTGCTCTGTCTTCAGCATCAATGGCCTCTATTAGCATCCTGTTTATAGATTTCAAAATATTTCCACTCGAGTGACATTTCAGAAAATTATTGCAATGCAATTTGTGTGCAAGTCCGTAAAAGCGATTGGTTGAAGTAAAGCAAAATAGTAGCACATTGGTGCAAAAAAATATTCAGTTCCAATTTATGACACGTTGACCGATCTGTTGTATACCCTGATTATCTGGTTCAGGGACATGAAAGTGGACCTCCATGAGCAGAACTGGACATACTGCATGAGCAGAACTGCCATAATGCATTGCAACAAGCAGATGGCAAGATGGCAGACAAGGCGAGAGAATTAGACTTGAATGAAAAGTTGTGTTCTTTTCAATGTCAGTTATTATAGATTTCTGTTTTCTATTTGATTATACTGTTCATAAGGTATTTTATAGCTGATATACATGTTTTATCCAAATCATTTGTAATTGTTTTATTTAAAGTGTTATATAAGATATATATATATATATATTTATATAAATTTGTTTATTAATAAAATACATTATGCAATTAAATAACTTATAATTATTAAGTAAATACTTATTTTTAAATAAATGCTTTGTACTATTTACCCACGCTAGTTATGCCCACCGAGACATTAGCATTTTTTAAAATCAAAAATACAGTTTATAAAGTAATATTGTAAAATATTATTACAGTGTAAGTGTTTTCTATTTAAATCAAATTTGATGACAAATCTGAGCTTTTAAGATACCATTGCTCCAATATCCGGCATCACACAATCCTTCAGAAACATTAAAACTATAAACATTTCTCATTATACTGTATATAATCATTATCGATGTTACAAAAAAAGAGAAAAGCATCTGCCGACCAACACATTTTGATTATAATTATATAATTAGCACAAAGTTAAGCATTTATTTCAGATATGTAGAATTCTTCACCGTGGCTCAGTTTTGCTACAATAAAAATAATTTTCCTGCTAAAAACAAAAACTTTTAAATGGTAGCAAATATGTACTATTCTTATTAGAATTTCGGAACTTGCTAATGTCAACTCTTTTGAAAAAAACAAAAATTAAATGTGTCTAATACAGAAATCTTCAGTTTCAAATAATTGACTTACAAACTTCCACAATAATTAGGATGCTGCCTTAGTAGTCAGTCAGAACCAGAGCTTCCAAGTGTGCTGCACATATAATGTTTGCAGACACAGAAAGGAAATATGGGACAGACGGGTGGGAGAAGAAGACCTACAGTATGACACTCTGAGCACTGACACATTTTCAACTGAGAAGCTTCCAGTTAGCCTGGCATTCCTATGGTTACCATAGAGATAGAGGATTAGAGGAGATGCCTAGCAAAAGTGGGTGCCACGTTCTGCTGCCCCCTGGTGGATGTGCGAAGCATTGTCAAAGTAAAAAAAAAAAAGTATGAAACGACAGAGGGAGAACTCATCCAACTGGAACTCATCCAAGTTTCTTTGGCTGGTTTGTGCGTTTGCATGCGTTTGTGCGCACATTCTAACGTCTGAGTCTTCCATGCGCAGGTTGGAGAGATCGAGGAGCAGCTCACCACCGCCAGGAGGGAATTAGCTAAATCTGAGGAGGCCAATCAGAAGCTGCAGAGGGACGTGAAAGAGGTGGGTCAGGGGTTAAGTTATCATCAAGTGCTTCAAAACAACATCCAGAGACCCATGTCAGGCAAACATGGTCCCACCTCCCTTCCTATTTAGACGGGTTTCCTGTCACGGTGCAGTGATTAATTGCCAGTAAAATGCTCTAGTTGTTGATGGGTGTGCCTGTCAGCCAAAGCCAAATCAATCAAACTGCCAACAAAATAATCAGCTGTCTATCTGACATTCCTCATGGAAGAAGTCTAATTTTCTGTATAATAGAAACACACCATACACACTGACTTGCCAACTTGGCAGCGGCGCTGATTTCATGTCCCCGACTTACAGAATTGCTGGTGGCTACCGTGTTGGCTTGGCATTCTTTTTAACTTGGATGCCTTGAGCAGATTTTTGTGCCTGTTATATGTCATAAAGTACGGTCTAAAAGGGATAGTTCACCCCAAAATGAATTAAACATATAAATGAAAACTCGCTATTTATTAACCCCTCAAGTGGTTTCAAACCTTTATGATTTTGTTATTCTGTTGAACACAAAAAATAGATATTTTGAAGAAAGCTAAAAAACCTGTAACCATCAACTTCCATAGTAGGAATAACAAACACAATGGAAGTCAATGGTTACACGTTTTCAGCATTCTTCAAAATATCTGCTAATCTAACAGAAGAAAGAAACTCCTAAAGGTTTGAAACAAGAGTAATTGATGACAGAATTTTAATTTTTGGGCAAACTATCCCTTTATACCTGACAAATTAAGGGTCTTTTTCTTTTTCTTTTTTGTTGTTTTCACAACACTCGTCTTTCGTCACCTCCCCCATGGCAATTTTATTATAATAATATTTGTTGCAGATCTTTTTGGTTTCGCAATAACTGTTTATTGTCAGCGCCATTTGAAGTAAACAGTTACTGCAGAACTGCTGTCTAGACAGATGCCCAACCCTAATAATGTTACTGAATGGTCTAATTGTGGTGGTTTAATTCATGTTTGTATTTCTGCTGTAAGTTAAAGATATGCTATTGTCGTTCATTCTTTTTGACATTTATTTTTTTTTCTCACATTTGTCCACACCTCTAACCACAGGCGCTGTGTCAAAGAGAGGACATGGAAGAAAGAATAACCACCTTAGAGCGCAGGTAAACTTTGGTGTCTAAAATACGATGGATTGATAAGATTAACACTTATTGAATAAATTTCTTGATGTGCAGCAAAAAATATATATATAAAATAAATCTCATGTGAATTTGTCTCAGTAGATCATGATTGATTGTAGGGCCCTATGATATATATATATTCCATTTTATTGTTTTCTTCCAATTTTTTTTCTGGACTCCATTAAAGTAGTTAAAATAAACGTTACTAGTCAGAACTCATGTACAGTTATTTGAAATCATTAAACCAACTCAACTAAACTAAATTTGTTTAAGAAAAATGACATTTTTGGAACCTTACGAAATTTTTTTTGTTTATTCTCAAATTATCGATAAGCTAAAAATAAACCAGATATTTTATTTTAGTTGATTTTAAAAACCACTGTGAGATTCTACTTCTGCATGAAATGGCAATAGCTATAGCTTTTCTCACATAAAATGGAGGGAAAATACTGGAATGATTCTTAGATCAGCTCTGAAAGTTCAAGTGTTTATGTCCTCAAATAATAAGCAGCCTAGGTTGACAAAGCCACATGTGTCATATGTGCTTTAGTATGCTTGTAAAGAAAACCAATTCAAGAGTTCACACTTAGCTGATGATTGAGAGAGCCCTGAGGATCCTCGAGCCCCTGTTTAGACAGGAGAGAGGGTGAGCTCAGATCCTAAAAGCATCTCCCTCTTTCTTTCTTTTTTTTTTTTTTTCTTTTCTTTATTTATGTGCGTTAGAATTCATCTGATTGGTTGGTCGTGTGATTGTTGATGTGAGACCAGCCATGGTCAATCATCTGCACGTGAACCGCTCAAAATTTGTTTATAAAACACCACAAAAAGAGCCACCTGATTTTTTCTTTCTTTTCTTCTCTCCCCCATCATCTTTCATTTATATGTGACCCTGGACCACAAAACCAGTGTCAAGCTGCACAGATGTATTTGTGGGAATTGCCAAAAAATAGTATAAGTCAATTATATATTTTATGCCAAAGTTAATTTGATTATTAAGTACAGATCATGTTCCATGAAAACATTTTGTAAATTTCCTACCATTAAAATATCAACACTTAAATTAGGCTTAGTAAAATGCACTGCTAAAAACATAATCTGGACAACAGATTATCTACAAATCCCAATTTTAAAAAAAGTATCCTTATGATTGGTTTTGTGGTCATATAGATTTTTATATTAATACTTTCTCACCAATCTCTGAGGAGTTAATGATTTGGGAGACAAATTTTGGGAGAAAACAAATTTGATGCTCAGAATTCTAATTTCCATACAACTTAAGTTAACAATTTAGACGGAAACGTTTTTATGTGATTTGTTTTTATGTGGATGTGCTGAACCACACTTTAGAGAGCCACAGATGGAGCTGCAGTTTCGATGTGCAGATCTTTAGCATGTGTGTTTTTTGTGTGCAGGTACCTCAGTGCCCAGAGGGAGGCAACCTCTCTCCATGACATCAAAGACAAGCTGGAGAACGAGCTCGCCAGCAAAGAGTCTTTATACAGACAGGTACAACAAAAGGGAAATCGTGTACAGACACACATGAAAGGTGTAGCTATTGAAGGAACATTTAGCAGCGTGTTCATCTACAGGAGTCTCTGGGGCTTATTGTCAGGAAGTGGCGCCATTTGTGCTCGAAGATTCGGATTTGTTGTTAGTTCATTTGAAGTGGTTTGAAGGCCTTTCTTGTTGAACTTTCAAAAAACCTTTTATATTTTAACACCCGAGGTTAAGGATAGGTGTTATAGCTAGCACCTTAAATTCATTGTCAAAAAATAGGACAGTATTTATTTTTAATTAACACATCATGGTTTTTATCACAACATTATTTTAATCCTTTGATTTTTATTTATGTAAAAAAAAAGCAGAGAATCAATGCATTTTTATTTATTTGAAAGGTTTGTGTAAAGTATAATTCACAATATTGTTCCAAAGATTGAGGTCAGTGTTTTTAGCATCAAGGCTGAATTGTGGACCATTATTTAATTTTTTGATTATGTTAATAGTGTTTTTTAGTTTAGAATATTTATGGCGCCTTAAAACATTTCTTACTATCAGTGTTAAAAACTGTTTTGCTGCTTAAGAATTTAGTCAATGTTAAATTATTTGCTGATGGTTAAATAGTTTAAAAAAACAGCATTTATTTAAAAGAATTTTTTTTCAGTAAAGTAAAAGCTGTTAATGTCATTTGTAAACAATTTAATCCATTCTTGCTGAAGAAAAGTTAAAAATATAAAAGGGGCGGCATGGTGGTGGCTCAGTGGTTAGCATTGTCGCCTCACAGTAAGCATTTCTGTGTGGAGTTTGCATGTTCTCCCCATGTTCGCGTGGGTTTCCCCCACAGTCCAAAGACATGCGAAGTGAATTGGAAGAACTAAATTGGCTGTAGTGTATGAGTGTGTGTGAATGCAAGAGTGTATGTGTGTTTCCCAGTACTGGTTTGCGGCTGGAAGGGCAGCCGCTGCGTAAAACATATGCTAGAATAGTTGACAGTTCATTCTGCTGTGGCAGCCCCTGATAAACAAGGGACTAATTTGAAGGAAAATGAATGAATGAATAAATACATAAAAATAAAATTTACTGATCCCCGAAGGGCAATCTATAAATTTATTTCAATTGATTTAAATCTTTAATATGTGGTAATGAAAATCTAAACATGCAAAATTTTAAATATATAAACACATATTATTTATTGTGGTATTTTGAAAATTATTTGATCCTTTTTTGCATATGATAAAAGTTGTTGATTCCATATATTTAAATTACACAATATTTTCTTGAGTTAAATGACTTCTGCATTTGCAAATATTCGTATTACAAAGATATGTACTTATTGAGTAGATGTACTGCAGATTGAGACATTCCTAGCTGTGGAACATCACATCCGTGTTTAAAGTAGCTAAATTACTGTTTGCTTTTAAATCTAAGTGAATTATTTTTGGTTGAGGAGGTCTGTAATTGTGGCTTTAAGAATGTAGAATCTGTTTCCAGACTTTCTGATATGCCTGGACGTGTTCGTTTTACATAACACATGTTTTGTTTTTTTGATGTTCATACTACATCTGAATGATCACTGGTTATAAAAAATCTAAAGACTAATTTTAAGACGAGACATTGCAAGCAAAAACATTTTTTTACATGCACCTGCCAGTTTAATTTAAAGAAATGCACTTCTAACTGTTCCTTGCACTGTATCGATTTGTGTCTATACATTTCAGTTACAATACTCATTTTGAATGCGCTGAGCCATGAATCTCCACTTCAGCACTTCAATACCAAACCTTACATTTTCATTCCTATCTACAATCTGAAAGTTTTTACCGATGGATTTGTTCTTACATAATTCACCTGATTGTGCACATTTTTGCTGACCGAATTTTAATTTAGTCAGTATTTCTGAATAATTGAGTGAATCTCTGAATCTATTATGTCAAAACAATGACATTCAAATTAGCATATATGTTATATAATGTTTCATTTGCATTGCATTTGCATGTTTTAATTTTTGTTTCTTAATGTAAGTAGACTTTATTTCTATAGCACTTTATACAATGTAAATTGTCTCAAAGTTGTTTTACATGGATCAACAGGAAAAGGATAAAAAGGAAAATTTTCAGTTTGTGCAACATTTTCAGCAAATCAGGCATACATTTAAATATAGATATAGATAAATATTAATGAGCTTTTCCACTGCAGAGTGTGGCGCAGTCCAGTTCAATACGGCTCACTTTTGTGAGCTTGTCCACTACGTTAAGTAGTATTTTTAAAAATTTCACCTCGGGTGAAGTTGCAAGTGAGACGTACCGTTACCAAAACATGACATGTACACAGTGCTGATCATGATTTGTTCAAGAGCATCATCACTATTGGCATAACTAGATACAACAAGAAACACCAAACCCACTATATTTAAATGGTCCACAGCAGCTATTGCTGTATTGTTGGTTTGCATGACTAAACCGTTTTTAAAAGACAGCTGAAATTTGATGGGATTACTGCAAAAAAATGCTTATCTCATTTAGAGTTTTTATCTTGTTTTTAGTCCAAATATCAAAAAATGCGTAAATCAAGAAGCATTTTCTAGACAAGTAAAAAACATTGTTTTGTTTTCAGAAATTTCTTAAAATGAGAAAAATAATCTGCCAATGGGTAAGCAAACTAATCTTATTCCAAACTAAAAACAGTTATTTTACTTAACCCAATGGAAAAACTCACTTAATTTTGACTTTATTATTTCAGAAATAAATTTTTTTTTTTACTTGTCCATAAAATGCTTTTTGATTTAAGATTTTTTTGATATTTGAACTAAAAACAGGACCAAAACCCGAAGTAAGAAAAGCATTTTTTGCAGTGTGAAAATGAAGGTATCACAGCAGAACAGGTGGTGTAGCTGTAACAATGTTCTCACTCACTTTAACTGCAGTGGAAATGCAGACCAAGCCAAGCAAAACCAAACCAAAATGAGCCGAACTGTACCGTACTGCACAGTGAAAAAGTGGCTTTAGATTTATTTTACCCGATATACATGCTGTCAGTGTCTTTTTTTTTTTTTTTTTACCTGATTACATTTTTGCTTGTAGTTTTAATTCTTTATTCGGTGACCCTTCTTGTAAAAAAGTTCCACTTTTGCAACATAATCAAGGCTTTTTTCCCTAATTAGAACGTTCTCCTTTTGTTGTTTTTTATTATTATATTGTCCTCATTGTTCTGTCACTCTTCACCTCAGAGTGAAGAGAAGAACCGGCAGCTCCAGGAGCGTCTGGATGATGCCAAACAGAAGCTCCAGCAGACCCTCCAGAGGGCCGAGACACTGCCTGAGATTGAGGCTCAGCTCGCCCAGAGGGTGGCGGCGCTCAATAAGGTGTGTTCAGATCTGCTTGTCTCTTTGTGCTTTGCGAACAGGTCAGAACTATGTTAAAATACATTTTGACCTTGATTGTGTTTTTTTTTTTTTTTAGGCGGAGGAGCGTCATGGCAACTTTGAGGAGAGACTGAGACAGCTGGAGGCACAACTTGAGGAGAAGAACCAGGAGCTGCAGAGGGTGAGTCATCATCACTTTTTTATGGGTTTTTTGTTTCGGTATTGAGATATTTTTACTATACCTGTAGATGAGCTTTTAGAGAACATAACAATACAAAAAAAATGAAAACATAAAAAAATACAGAATAATTATTTCAATCATTTAAGTATCAAGTTGACATGAATATTATTATTTTGAGTTAAAAAATTTTTAGTAGTTATTTAGTTTTAATTTAGCTTTTATTTATTTAGTGTATGTATGTATATATATATATATATATATATATATATATATATATATGTGTGTGTGTCTAAGTGATACAATTTAAATATCAAGTTGACTCATTAAGTTATTAAGTTAAGTGTTGTTATCGAATTTTTATTTAAATTAACGTTTTTTATTGTATTGTTACTTTTAGTTTTAATCTTAATGTTTTGTTTTGTATTTTGTTTTTAGTTATATACAGTATATATAGTATATACAGTGGTATATATATATATGCATGCTTATAAAAAATTCAAGTGCTTTCCTGATTAAAGTGGATCCCCAGGTAAAAAAAATTTCAATTAACTAATTTCTCATTTCTCTGTCATTCAATTTTCCCTCAGGCGAGGCAGAGGGAGCGCATGAATGATGAACACAATAAGCGTCTCTCCGACACAGTGGACAAGCTTCTGTCCGAGTCCAATGAGAGACTGCAGCTGCACCTGAAGGAGAGAATGGCTGCCCTCGAGGAGAAGGTGAGATCCATTTCCACCGTTTCAGATTTGATTTTTTTAAAAATTTAAAAAATGCTGCATGCGCTGAGAGAAAGCTGAAAAATAGCCTTGACATGTCACCGCGTCTTTGAAGTTTTCCTCAAACTCCAGATGTGGCTTCAGTTATGTGCACGCCTAATAGATGCTCCGGGCTTCCTCCTTGTGTCCTCCTTCATTTTTTCAGCACAAAAGCAGGTGTTTCATGCTCAGTGCATTTCTGCTCAGACAACCCATGATGAATGGCTAAAGCGTAATTTACGCTTGATGGCAGAAACAGAAGACGTGTGACTGAAGACTGAAGAACGATGTAGGAAAGCTGTATATTTTACAAATCTACTAGTTAACTATAACTGCTGTAGTTAAAGGGTTAGTTCACCTAAAAATTCTATTTAGCCCATGATTTGTTCACCTTAAAAGCATCCTTGGCGTATATACCTTTCTTCATTCATTTAAATCCAATTGGAGTTATTTTAAAACATGTCAAGCTGTACAGTCGTGGCCAAAAGTTTTGAGAATGACACAAATATTAGTTTTCACAAAGTTTGCTAAACTGCTTTTAAGATCTTTGTTTTAGTTGTTTCTGTGATGTACTGAAATATAATTACAAGCACTTCATACGTTTCAAAGGTTTTTAATGGACAATTACATGACATTTATGCAAAGAGTCAGTATTTGCAGTGTTGGTCCTTTTTCAGGACCTCTGCAATTGGACTGGGCATGCTCTCAATCAACTTCTTGGCCAAATCCTGACTGATAGCAACACATTCTTTCATAATCACTTCTTGGAGATTATCAGAATTAGTGGGTTTTTGTTTGTCCACCCGCCTCTTGAGGATTGACCACAA
>CAIGQV010016547.1:12319032-12331182 GCA_903798115.1 Danio jaintianensis | reverse complement strand
TTTTTATGCAACGCAATGATGGCTGCACGCGTTTCTTTGCAGGTCACTATGGTTAACAATGGAAGAACAATGATTTCAAGCATTACCCTCCTTTTAACATGTCAAGTTTGCCATTCTAACACACTTTGTACAATGGCAATGAGTTTCTCTTCAAAAGCCCAAAACAGATGTATTGCATAAAATAAACATTTTATTTGTCACATACAGAGTCAAACCCTGTATGATATGCAGTGAAATGCTTACATATGTGGTCCTGGGGGTCCGGTGTCCTACAGATTTTAGCTCCAACTTGTCTCAACACACCTGCAAGGATGTTTCTAGAAAGCCTATAAGAGCTTGATTAGCCAGCCCAGGTGTCTGATTGGGGTTGGAGCTAAAATCTGCAGGACACCGGACCTCCAGGACAGAGCATTGAACAGCATTCTTCTCAGTGGCACATGCACTATGCATATGTCCTCCAGTATGCCATCCACTAGAAGGCAGCCTCTCATAAATGTGTATGACAGTTAATGGAAATTATGTAAAAATGTTTATGAAGTTTTAAATATAGATATTTTTCTTACAAAAGTGAATCGATTCACTATAGGAGAGAATTATTCACCCTCCTGTGCCTCGCGAGGCACTTTTTCATTATGGATGGATGTGCTTTATTGGACTTGTTTTGAGCTGTTAAAGAGAAATACCCATACATAAGGAGCTTGAAAGAATCAGGACATTATTAAAAATAATTCTGATTGGATTCGACTGAAAGAAAAAAAGTCATATAAGATGCCTTGAGGCTGAGTAAATCATGGGTTAATTTACATTTTTGGTAAACTAACTGTAAAAAATGCTGGGTTCCACACAAGTTAACTTAATAATTTTTACAAATTGAAGTGGATTGAACATAAAATAATTAAGTTGTCCCACAAAAAAAGTCTTTGTGTTGATTCAGCTCATTATAAATAAGTAGTTTGAACAAGCAGCAAAAATCTTAACTATTTGGCTTTGAGGGAATATCATTTATGCTGTTTTTGGTTCATTTGCATTGACAAAAGGCCTGTTTAGGTGTTCAAAACATGAAGAAGGTCTGGAGATAATTTTTCTGAACATACAGAATTAAATGAATAGTTTACGGATAAAAATCATTTAATTATTTACTCAACCTCAAGCTGTTGTAAGCCTATATGATTTTGTTTTTGTAGGTTAAACTATATGTACAGATTCTTAACATTCTCTTTTGTTTTTAATGGAAGAAATATTTTCATAAAGGTTTGGTACCCATTGAGGCTTTTTGAGTAAATGATGACAGTGTGTGTGTGCGTCTCAGAATGTCATGTAAATGTAAAAAAATCTTTAAAGGTCATGGAAAAAATATATATCCCATAATATTTAACGATTAATTTAGTTCATATTAATTCATAAATGTTATTCAGAAGGTTGAAAGCCCCTTGAAATGGTCTTTTTATGTAAACTTTTTTTTTAAATCTAAAGTTAAGGTCCCTACAATATCAGAATGACTTGCGTGTTTTCATTTACACTAAGTGCCTCAGGCTAAATTCTTGGATTTTTGTAACACTAGCGGTAAAGATTCAACCACAGGGTAAAGATTCCCTGTTTGTTTTTCAAAGTTTGCATAGCAGATTTAAAAAAAAAAAAAAAAAAAGTCACTCTCTGTCACCCCTACAACCCTTGTATGCATGGAAACAGGTTAAAATGGGGCATTTATACCTATAAGCTACAAAGTTATCTATAAAATTCCATTATTTTCAGTCCGCTTACGTTTTAGCAATCTAAGTTTTAGTCACAATGAGTAATCGAAGGTTACTCTTTATTTACTCACTAAAAGTTACTCACTATTTACTCACTCTCAAGTGGTTTCAAATCTTCATAAGTTTCTTTATTCCGTTGAACAATAAAGAAGGTATTTCGAGAAAGCTGTTGTAGCCATTGACTTCCATAGAAGGAAAGCAAATGTTAAGGAATTCAAACTTGAATTGAATTTATTTTGAAGCTTTGAGGATGAGACTAGTTTGTTCATTGTTACCCGTTGCTAGCTTGATGCTTTCCATGCCAATGTGATGGGTGGATTCTCAGGGACTACCCATATAATCACTTTGCATGAAATGCATCTGAGAGTTGAATGAATTTACATGAATATCTGGTTTAATGTGTTACAGAACGCTCTCTCTGAGGAACTCGCTAACATGAAGAAGATCCAAGACGATCTCTTAGCGAACAAGGTACATTCCTCTTTAATGTATTATTCTATTGTTTAAAGGGGAAAAAAAGAGGTTGTGTTCACTTGACTTGTGTCCAGATGGCTGCATTGTTGAATACTGATGTCTTATTCCTCACAGGATCAGCTAATTGCAGAGCTGGAGAGGCTTCAGCTAGAGCTGGACCAGCTGAGAGGAAGACCTGGATCCTCTTACTCACGGTAGCACACATACAAATACATTACATGGGGACATTTTGCCTGCTGGTGGTGGTTTTAGTCATAATTAATAGCTAATAAATTTGTGACATACTTGATAAATTGTCATAAATGGACTTTTAAGATGATTTATCAAGTATGTTACAGATTTATTTGTTAATTTTTATCCATTTATTTAACTTTTAAGAACTTTTTTGGAGTTTGTTTCTTCTGTTGATCATAAAGGAAGATATTTAGCAAAAGGTTGGAAGCTGGTAGCCACTGACTGTCATATATAGATATTAAAATGGAGGTCAATGGCTGCTGTTTTCCAGCATTCTTCAAAATATCTACTTTTGTGTTCAACAAAGAAACAAAGTCATAACAGTTTATTTTAGATTTTAATATACATTATTGTATATTAATTTATAAAAATGTAAATGTATATTTTGACCCAGCCGAGGCTCGAACCAGCAATCTTCTTGCTGTGAGGCAACAGCATATTTAGCAATTAGCATATTTGAATGATGTCAGAAGCATCATCTGACTCTGAAGATGGGAGTAAGGATGATGAAAATTCAGCTGTTTTCATAGGAATAAACTTCATTTTAAAATGTTTTTCAAAATATACTATTATTATATGCTATTTTAAGTAGAAAATGGTTAAAATTGTAAAAATTGAGGTAAACATTTAATAGAGCTGTTTAAAACAATTAAATAACTGTAGCTTTGATGAACATTAAAAAAATTGTAAAGCTCTATTTCTGATTAACGGGGTATTTGTATAGGAATATGGGATGATTTTATCCACCAGGAATCATTTAGATTGTTAAAAAGGACATATTTTATGTTGTCTTTAATTGTGACTTTGATTGTTTTTCTTTTAGATCTCTGCCAGGAAGTGCTCTAGAGCTGAGGTACTCTCAAGGAGGCGGGTCACTTCCTGCCGGCTCCACCACTCACCTAGACCATTATGGAAACACTGGCACAGGTGGTGTGGTCAGACGGGCTCACCGTGGACGCTGGGGTGGCGCCAGGGAGGATGCAAGCAAAGTAAGAACATCAATGAATGCACTTAATTAGTTACACACCATCCTCGATTTTCCAAGCCTGATACCATTTGCTGATTTTTTTTATTTTTTTTTACAGCAAACTGTCACATTCCCATACAGATTTCACTATATTTCTCATCTTAAAAAAGTTTTTTATTTTTATTCAATTAGATTGTATAATTTAAAAATAAATAGTAAAAATGGTGATTTGACTTTAGCTTTGTGAAATTCAGATATGTAAAACATACCTGTACAAACAAAAACACTAGACAGGCTGAATAAAAAACTGCAAATTCACTCTCTGCCTTCAGGTTGTGCTTATAGAACAGTAGCATTGGTGACATTTTCTTGCTCAGTGCAGTAAACAATTACAAAGTGAAAATCTAAAAAAAAATATATCGTTAAGGTCTATTTAACGATATCTATTCAAGTCATCTGATGAAATTGTATTCATATCACAGAAAAAAATAAAATATTGCAATGTCAGATTTGACCAATATCGTTCAGCTCTAATCTGAACTTTTCTGAAGACCATGGGTGACCCTTATAGATACTGCAATCCTAATTGAAGTCAGTGTTTAGTAAGTATAGTCATTTATTCTAGCTTTAGGCAGAGGTTTTCACAAATGAAATGAACATATATCCTGCACTTTTTTTCTGTTTACCTTTTTTAAACTCCAAGCAATTGCCTAAACACGGGCTATAATGAAAAACTTCACAAAACACAAAAGTTAAATATGTACAAATAATTTTATTTGTTGAAAATATCACTAAATCGCAGAAGCATGAATTGAATAAAGGTAGAAATGTGTTACATTTGTTAAAGTTAATACAGAATACCAAATAAAAAAACGGCCAGTTGATGATTGAACATTTGAAGCAAAATCCAGGCAATTGTGATTTCTCTGATCTCTACATTTACTAAGATTTGAACAGAATGACTTAATATGATATTTGAAGAATTCATGTCTTACATTGGTCTGCTTCAGTATGGCGATTGGGAAAGCGGAGCGCTGCTGGGCTCTGGTTTCGAGGGTGGTGTGGAGGACAGGTGTTCTGATGATGAAGAGGATCGCGACACGCTCTTCGGCTCGGAGCTGCTCTCACCGAGCGGCCAGACAGATGTGCAGACCCTCGCTATCATGTTGCAGGAGCAGCTGGAGGCCATCAACAAAGAAATAAAGTGAGTTCACTGCAGACAGAGAGACCTTGAGGACGACTTGGAAAAACAAACTTTTATTTAATGTGGAGGACAGTTGAAATGGAGAGGACCCTGAACGAGAGGTTAATGGGAAAGAGCAGGAGGAAGGCTCAGGTAAGACGGGTAAATGGTAGGAGAGCAGTTTCAAAATTTATTTTGGGAGCTGGTAATATTTTTTTATGTTTTTTAAAAGACATCCCTACCAAAACTGCATGTATTTGATTAAAAAAATATATTAAGAAGTGTAGATTTGCTGAAAATTATTACATTTAAAATAACTATTTTATCATTTGTTTTAAGTAACATTTTATTTATTTATTTCAGTGATGGAATTTTCAGCAGTTCTTTAGTTCTCATATGGTGGTCAAGAAATAATTCTTATTTTTTATTATATTTGTGACAACTGTGATATTTCATAAATAGAAAATTCTTGTATCATTTGTAAAAGCAATTAATGTCACTTTGGATCAGTTTAATCTGTCCTCGCATAAAAAGAAACAAAAAATAAAAACCTAATCTCAAACTGTTATATTTATTACAGTACACTAGAGTTAGCACTAATCGTATTATAGATTGTTGGACAATTATTTAAATACCACCTTAACTAAAATTTTATTTAGTTCTTTTGGTTTAATTAGGGCTTTAGGGGTCTACAGATGAAAAATAGCCATTCTTGGCTTATTCTGAAACATTTTATAGTAATGTTTATATAATGTGCATTGACCCTGTAAACAAATAAACTAAACTAAAAAAAAATAAAAACTCATTTGTTTAATAATGCACAAAAAAAATCTTTTTTTTTGTTTTGTTTTTGTTTTTCCGCTGGGTAAAACATATGCCAGAGTAGTTGGCGTTTCATTCAGCTGTGGCGATCCCTGATAAATTAGGGACTAAGCCGAAGGAAAATGAATGAATTAATTCCATTTAGGTGGTCTTTGAAAAGGTTTCTTATACCTTCATCTCACCTTCCTTTCATGTTTCTTTCAGACTGATTCAGGAAGAGAAGGAGAGCACAGAGCTTCGTGCTGAAGAAATCGAGAGCAGAGTCAGCAGTGTGGCTCTGGATGGGCCTCCCATTCCCCCAACCTCTCTGGGACGGGACAGCACAGGACGGGGCTTCATCCCCCCATCCCTCACATCATCCACCCTGGCCTCACCCTCTCCACCCAGCTCTGGGCACTCCACACCCCGCCTGCCCCATTCCCCCGCACGTGAGACAGACAGACAGGCAAGAGCAAGTGTGCGATGGATCATTCGCAAGCACTGCTGTTACACTCAAATATCAATATGTAAAAACCTGATGGTGTTCACATTCTGCTCTTCAGAACAACAAAGAGGACGACAGGTCTCTGGCCTTACTGGACTCCACCCCTCCTCCCACCCCTCGTGCGCTACGACTGGACAGGATGACACACACTCACCCTGGTGCATTGCTGGATGACAGTCGCGAGTTTCGCAGGTGTGTTTATCAGCCCAGCCTATTATACACTACTGCTCAAAAGTTTGGGATCAGTAAGATGTTTTAAAGTCGCCATGAAATCAAATTTAACAAATTTTTGTTTTTGTGTATATAGTAGTGCTTGTCATAAACTATGTATCTGTGCACTTCATTATTTTGTGAAAATTTATTTGCCCTCATAAACTTTAATCAAATACCATAACCTTCCCTCCCCCTTAAAACAACTTTTCACTTCCTGATCAAATGGAATTCCTTTAGATCAGGCATGTAATTGGGTGTCTCTTTTCTGCCCTGAATTTGTCAATTAGTCAATCTTCCTTCATTTTGTTAGCAATGACCATCTTTCAACAATATAATCAAAGAATGAAATCATGCAACGCCCTACATTTTTTTCTAATTTCAGGATTGTTTCAAGTGGATGTAAGTCATGATAATGGAGAAAAACCTTAACTTAGGTTTAATGGCGACTATTCTGCTCACCAAGGCTGCATTAATTTGATTACAAATACAGTAAAAATGGTCAAACATATATATTTTCAATTTAAAATAACTTTTTTTTTTTCTTATTGATTGTATTTTAGATGTGACATTTCAATTTAAAGCTGAATTTTCAGTGTTACACAGTCTTTTGACAAAACTGTGTCTTGTGGGAATCTTTGATGAAAAAGATTACATTTATTTGTACTTTTTTAAAGGTTTAGACTGTTTTTGTTCCCTTATATTATTTCATTCTGTTTTATTATTTTATTTTATTCACTATTTTGATTCCATTATTATATTTTGTTATGTTTTATTATTCTTTTGATTTTATTGAACTCATAACAGTGATTAATTTGATGATGTTTTACTTTCTAGGAATCTTTGATTAAAGATTTCATTTATTTGAACTTTTTATTTTTTTAAATAATAACTATCTCTCTTTCTCGAACAATTAAAGTGTCCTTGCTAAATAAAGGTAAAGACACTTTTAATGGTGCTTTTGAATGGTTCTTCATCACAGTTACCACACAAATATGCAGCCCAACAGTTTACAAAACTGTATAATAATAAATACTTCTTCAGCAGCAGATTATCATATTAGGGTGATTTTTGAAGAATCATGTTACACTGAAGTAATAATGCAGAAATTTTACAGGAATCAATTAAAATTTGAAACTTCATTCAAAAAGCAATTGTAAAAATTTACAATTATTTTAAACTGCAATAATATGTCACTTTCATTTATTTGGAACCAAATAAATGCAGCCTTGGTGAGCAGAATAGACTTCTATAAAAGAATAAAACTTTTGACCAGGATGATGTGCATCCTTGCACAGGACTGATATTTTGAGCTTGCACTGTACAAAATGTCCTTTCCTTTATGCTTCAGTGTAAATATTGTCTCTGTGGATTGCAGCCTCTCAGCTGATGGCAGCAGTTCAAACAGCAGCCAGGACTCCCTCCACAAGGCCAGTAAAAAGAAAAGTATCAAGTCTTCCATTGGTCGGCTCTTTGGAAAGAAGGACAAGGTCCGAATGGGTCAGCCTGGACGCGAATCAACATCTCTGGGTGAGTCGAAATGAAATAGCACTGCGTGAAATTCAAGTGAAATTTCAAAATTATTCTGAAAAGGCCTTCATAAAGTTATAAACATATTTGTTAATGACACTAGAAAGGGCTACGTTACTTATTTGTTAAATAATGAATAACCTTTTTGCATGTCAGAGTCATTAAACATGACTTGCTAAATGCTAGTTGGTTACTTTAGCATTATTTGACTATTGATATTAGCATAAATCATCATTTGATTATTTAGATTTGTTGCTGAAGAAAATTGTATTATCATTTCCTTAGTATTTTGAATTTTTCAATATATTGTTTTCATTATAAATACAGAAAAGTTCAGAAAAGCAAAATGTATTTGAAATAGAGAGTTTTATCAATGCATTTACTGTAATATAAAGTTTTGAAGAGCAGTGTAGTGTATTTTATATCTGAATCGAAGTCTAGTGTAAATCTACAGAAAGTGCAATTTGAGAACATAAACAAAGAGTTCAGTAGTATCTCATTGAATGTTAAATAGTTTTTTTAATGGAATGTCTTGGTTTCAAAAGAACGTCCGTATACATTTGAATTCAATATTAATATATAACAATAAGGATGGAATTTCATGAGGCATTGATTGTTTTTTTTTTAGTATGAATTGTTTAGTAAGTGATTTCTTAAGTTTCTTTACAGATTCCTGTAATAAAAGATTGATTTGATTGTCACCCTTAACCTCTGTGTGTTACTTAGCCTCGACCCCTTCAGATGATTTGGGCACTGTGGATCCCCTTGGACTCACTAAGATGGCCGGTCCGGTGGACAAGGATCGACGCAGCAAGAAGAAGTAATTTTACTCCTTCCTCCCTTCTCACTCAGTATCTCAGTCTTTATATTGAATGATCCCCTCTCTATTTCTTTAGGCATGAGCTGCTGGAGGAAGCATGTCGACAGGGTCTGCCCTTTGCATCCTGGGATGGACCTACTGTTGTCTCCTGGCTGGAAGTATGACTCTATATCTGACTAGTCATATAGATAAATATGCTGTTTTGCTCTTTTTTTATTGTTAAGAGTCTAGCTTAAAAACGTGTCTTAATAATAATTTTTTTTATTTTATTTTATTTATTATTTTTATTCCATTATATTATTTTTATGGTTCTTTTGATTTTATTGAACTGTATAGCACTTTGGTGAACACCTGTTATTCCCAACAAAGTGCTTTGTAAATAAATTTTGATAAGTTCCATTGAATTTAATTAGTATTTTATTTATATCTCCTCATGTCTACTTCTGTTCTGTATTACTTTTATTTCCTATATAAGACTTTTGTTAGTTTTGTGTTTTTCTAAACATCTCCCTTCTCTGTCTGTCAGCTGTGGGTGGGCATGCCGGCGTGGTATGTGGCAGCATGTCGAGCAAACGTCAAGAGCGGAGCCATCATGGCAAACCTGTCCGACACAGAGATCCAGAGAGAGATCGGCATCAGTAACCCTCTGCACCGCCTCAAACTGAGACTGGCCATTCAAGAGATGGTGTCCCTGACCAGCCCATCAGCCCCGGCCAGCACACGCTCCGTACGCTCTCATTCACTCTCATATGCTTTAATACAATGCCAAATTATTCAGATCATTCTATCATTACACAGTGGGGTTTAAATGTCTGAGACCACAAATGAAAATGGCTTTGTTTTTCAGTGTATTTAATTTAATACAGTTATTCATAACAAATACGATGATAAGCAAACAGGTTGAATTAAAGCTTGGGGTCAGGATTATTTTTCTTTTATGAAAAAAAAGTCTGCTTTGATTTTTAAAAATACAGTACAAATAGTATAGTTTAATAAATTGTAACTAAAATGTAATTGTAATTAAAATATCTTTTCCAACTTTTTAAATATATTAGTGTAGTTTATTCATGTGATAGCAAAGCTTGTTCCAAAACCTTAGTCATTGCTCCATTTTAGTGGTCAGGAAATATTTTTATAGTAATAAACGTCCTGTTGTGCTGCTAAATACTTTTGTGAAAGCCCTGATCATTTTTTTCAAGGTTCTTTGATCTATTACACTAATAAAATATTATTATTCAAAATAATTATATGAAATATTAATATGAAATATTTATTTTTGGGATGGTAAAGCGCTCACTGTAAAGTTCAGGAGTGACAGATGCTTAAATATGTAATTATCATTCCATGTGTGTACAAAACAGGGCTTGCATCTGAATTATGATGATTGACACCATAGCATTAGCATAGCATAGATTGGTAACCATAGCAACGTTGTAGAGTATTCTTCTTTTGCTATTCACCTTTTTTGACCAAAGTAATATTACAGAGACTGATGTCTTGTTTTGATTTGTGATTTCAAGGAATCCACCTTTGAATGAGGTGCTTCACAGAGTGCCAACTTGAAATGTTGCCATGTCCTCTTATTTTAAGAAAACTCATTCATTCTTGGGACTAAAGAATCCAGTTTATGGGGTTAATAAAGTAGGCAGGTCTAGATCATGATATGTTGCTATGTAGATTATTTCCAAGATAAACTTTTTTTAATTTGTTTTAGTTTTGATCTAACAACACTAATGAGCTCAGACATACATTATTCCTTGTCATTTCTTGTATTACGCTTTCAGAAGAGAGACACAACTCTGATACATGTTTAAATATGCTATTAACAACTAGTTGTTAAACCTGCACAGAAGTTTTGTAAGTTTTGTGGTGGGGGAAGGGATTTTATTTGTTAAAATACTGAATTGTGTGTCTACAGAACAGGATTAAGCATGTGATCTGTGAAATTTTAGTGTGATCTTAGACATCTTCACTCTTCATTTTTCTACTGAACCCATAATCCTGATATCTGTACTGTGTGTGTTTATATTGTGTTATTTTCTTGTCTTACACAGTCCACCAGTAACGTGTGGATGACCCACGCTGAGATGGAGTCCCTGACTGCTGCAACCAAACCAGTTAGTAACCACCTTTTTTTGTATTTTATCAGCACTTGTTAATGTTGCTCTGGTTTATTTACCAGTTTGCATCAAGCTGATGTGACAGATCTGAATAATGTTTATTGAAGGCTACAAAAATGGATTTAAAGGGATAGCTCACCCAAAATGTTTATTTTTTTACACTCAGGATCATTTGCAGAAGTTGTGGTTTAAAGGTGACAGTATTCAGTTTCATACATAGGCTGATTTTTTTTCCCTACATAAAACCTGAAAATGTATATTCGCACTGCAAAAAAAATGCTTTTTTTACTTAATTTTTTGGTGTTATTTCTAGTTCAAATATCTAAAAATTCTTATATCAAGTAGCATTTTCTAAACAAGCAAACATATTGTCTTGTTTTAAGAAATAATATGCCAAAATTAAGTGAGTTTTTCCATAAAGCAAGCAAAATAATCTGCCAATGGGGTAAGCAAAATAATCTTATGTCAAAAGGAAAAACAAGATTATTTTGCTTGTTTTAAGGAAAAACTCACTTAATTTTGGCATATTATTTCTTAAAACAGTATTTTTAGCTTGTCTAGAAAATGCTTTTCAATTTAAGAATTGAAAAATTAAGAAGATGAAAAAAATGTAAGTAAGAAATGGATTTTTTTGCAGTGCAGAAGCCACATGTATTAATTTAGCATTTCCTGTACACTGTGTTTATTTGACTCTCAAAGTGCCGATAGCCACTGGCTTGGATTTTATGGATGGCAACGTGCCAGTTACAATTAAAAATTATCTTTAATATAACACAGAACAAAAAAAACTAACTTGTATCTTAATGGGGAGGAAATTTGCAACAAATCATTATTTTTGGGTGAGCTATCCCTTTAAGAAATTAGAATTGACAAAAAACCTTTTCCCACAAATGACTGCAGTTGTTTTTTTCCTGTAATACTGTGTTAATACTTTGTTTGTTCTGTACTAATTAGGGCATCTTTTTGTTTTGTATTTTAAAGTAAATTTCATATAGCTACAAATAGAGTCCAGGCTTGTGGGATGGTAAAGCGCTCTGCCCCCTAGTGGACAGTATGCGAGGCATCATGAGGAGAGAGTGGAGTGATCGGACATGTGTTGATGCGTCTCTCTCTTTCTCTCTCCCCCTCTGTGTGTCCGGCTAGGCTGTAGCGTTGAACATCCTCAACTTTCCCTCTTTTTTCTGTTTCAGTGTGAACTGCTTCCGACTAATGACCCGGTCACTAACAAACTGTTCCTCCCTTTGTACCTCTTCTTCCTGCTTTTTTCCCTCTTCGCTCTCTTCTTTCCTCTTCCTGTCCATCGGTGTGTCTTTCCTGCCGTCCCTCTGCTGCGCTCCTTATCTCCTTCTCCTCACCTCTCTGCTATCATGCTGTCACCTCCACACACAAGGAGCTGAAAGAGATTAGCTGGGATCAGGTGAGTAACGTCAATACATCCATTAAACACTTTTGTAGCTGATGGATCAGATGGTTCAGATTCAATTATGTTAAGTTAGACCCTATATGAAGTGTGTGTGTGTGTGTGTGTGTGTGTGTGTGTGTGTGTGTGTGTGTG
>CAIGQV010016547.1:12273039-12299495 GCA_903798115.1 Danio jaintianensis | reverse complement strand
TATATATAATATAACCTATATGTTACTATTGTAAAACAAATCTGCATTTGGTACATACTTTCAGTATCACCTTTGCTTGAAATGACACTATCTAATCCTTTTTATATGAAATAAGCCTGCTCCGGAGCAGCTTTGAGCTACCAGACCTGTTGCTATGACAACAACTCTCAGATGAGTTTTGAAGAACAAAACTATTCTGGGTCATGTCAAAATGTCAATAAGCAAATCTAGCTAATTGAGTAATCCAAGTACCAAGAACGGACCATAAACCTTGGTGCTTTTTTATTTTTTAAATTATTATTATTTTTTTAATGGAACTAAAAAAATTGAACATTTATTTTCTGAATGCACAAAACAAGCTACAGATATTTTAGTGCTGGTACATTTTGTAAATCTATGCAGCTTATAGATTATATTTATATAGCATATTTATGATATTTAGAATATAGCATATCTTTATACATAATACAATAGACAAGTGATCAGTAAGCAGTCATTAGAGTACACCACTCCACAGCAGTCATTTATGAAACATACATGAATTTCAAATACAAAATAACATGTAAAGTCATGTCAACATTTCTATTTCCACAATAAATGCAACATCATTTGATATAAAGCTGTTATTAAAAGGGAAACTCCATGTCATTTATTAAAGCAAAGACTACTGGAAATAAATGACTATAATAGAGACCCAAAGACTTTGTGGAAATCCCCGCAATCAGCTCTGAAATAACTTTATGAGTGATGTTCTGTTTATGCTCAGATAAACTGTTAGACATCGTTTCCTTATGAGAAAGCAATGCAGCAGGAAAAGCTGCATAATTCTGTTCACAAATACATTTTACTATAACAACATCCTGTCTGTGTCTTCAGCATCTCCAAGGGCAGAGTCGGGTTCAGTGAGGACCTACTCCTGTTGAGGGACTGCAGAGGTGAGACCCTCGATATTTACCTTCGGATTTACATTTAACGTAATTGTTAAATTTACATCAATCTACATTTCTATAGAACATTTATATACTTACTTTTAAATTAGCGTATATATACTGTATATAGGGGATTTGAGGAATCAGAAAATAAGTTCACTAGAGCTTATTTTTCTCCTGCATAGTGAATTACATTGACATTTATTCATTTAGCAGACACATTTATCCAAAATGACTCACAAGTAAAGCGGAAAAAGAATCACTTCAGATCATTAGAATGTGTCCTGTTTAATTAGAGAAAAATAATTCACTTATAATAAGCCACTATTTCCATCCTCTAAAATGTCATTGATTATAACAGTAATTTATGTGCAGAATAAATCTGCTATGGCATACTTGGAACAATAATCTTTTGATGACATTTAAGGGTCACAGCTCCTAAAATACTAATGAATTGTCATTTTAAGTCTATAAGTTTTCCACTACTGGTTAAATCAAATATGTTGAATCAGTTGTACATTAGAAAAATGAATGTTTCCCTCAATCATGATGGAACATTTCACCCATATTTGAATCACAGCAATATTTGAAATTGAAAGTAAACACTTTTATTACATGCATTTAATATGCTTTCTATGTATATAACATTTGGAAATGTAATTTGATGCAGAATCTAAAATTGCAAGTCTTATTTTGAAATAAAAGTAACATGCATGTAGCCCATCAGACTTACACTGTCTAAGCCTCAAAAATATTTCAAAACATAACTAAACTAAAGAGAAAAGTATTTAATGAAGGCTTTTAATGGGCATGTGTGGGCAGGGCCCAAGGCTTTGTGGTACACCACTGTCAATGATTACCTTCTGTACACACGTAAATCACCAAAATTTCGCTCGTTTATGAGTACATTGAAAGTGCTTTTAGCATTCCTCACAGAGCATTCTCCATATTTTGCATGCTCTTTTAAACATCTTGTGTTGTTAAAACTTGTTTTGGAATGGACGTTGCTTTCATGTTTTCATTGTGATTCATTGTGTGCTTTTGATTTGTGTGCGAATCATCATCATCAGCATCATCATCAAGCCCACACAGAAACTCTGCCGGAATATCCACAAACACATCTCATCAGCTCATCTAAAAATTTATTTAAAATGCACAATTTCTCTCAGAAATATATATATATATATATATATGTAGTAAAAAAATGGATTCCATCAGGGACGGACCACTGTTGACTGATGCCCTGGCTTGACTGCGTGTATCGTGACAACGTTTTTTTGTAATTCTCTCTCGCCTACAGGAGGCATCGTCGTCAGAAAGCTGGAACCGGCTTTACATTTCATTCACGGGGAGGAAGGGGGGATAAGCAGAACAAAAAAAAGCAATGAATATATACATTTATAAATATAACTCTACTGGTCTGACCATTCTGCAATAACCGAAGAGGTATGGAGAAAGAGCAAAAAAAAAAAAATTAAAATGACAAAAAGACATGAAGAATGTATGACACACATAAGAGAGTGAGAGAGAGTGTGGTAGCCTAAGAGAAACGGGATGGTTGGAGGCATCGGATGACTGTTTAATCTTTCTTTCTGTCGTTCTCTCTTCTCACTTCCTGTGTCCGTGCTGATGGGACATCCGTAGATGAACTCTCTTGTCTTTCCGTCCTTTATTTCTATGGCCCTTAATTCCTCAAAAACGGCTTTCGTTGACCGCCTGCAAGTCGCTCTCTCTTGAGTCTAATAGCAACGGATGTTTGCGGCAACTCAACCTGGACTTCAGGGATGTTTACATGCGCTAGGGTTCAGAGGAAGTGTACTTAAAAGAGCACAGGCCGAGTGCGCTGTGCGAAAGAGACGACTTCGCTGGATGTTTCTCAATCGGGAGAGTGAGCACAAGCTGAGAAAGAGCGCAGGGAGAGAAAGAGTGAGGCCGCAAAGGGCACAATTCTTGCTCAAGTACTACTTAGGTGTTTTTGTTTTGTTTTGTTCGGTTTTCAAACTTTTAGATTAAAGGCGAAAGGTCAGAAAAGAAAGAGAGAGAGAGAGTCAGCTAATGAAAGGAAGCTGGTGGGTGAGACTGATTGATAGATGCTTGCGGACAAAGCAAGTGACCAGCAGAAATGAGTCCTAATGGACAGAATCATTTTAACAACGCAAGCCATAAAAGACGACAAGACGTGGACGGAGGTGGAGAAACGGGGGGATGGGACGGGAGGGAGGGAGGGTTTCGGGTGTAAACCAGTGAGAGAAATCGTTTAGCTTCTGTGTTGCGATGCATGTCAAACAACCAAGACGACAACGAACTAAAACGTTCGTGGAATAAGACAAATATGAAGTTAAAAATTACAAAATTACGTGTACATTAAACATATGAGGTTAAGAGCTTGGGGAACAATTTGTAAAATTGTGTGTATTTTTATTTTTATTTTTTATTTTTATGATAACTATATTTATTTTCCTTATGTATGTATTGAATAACTGTATGTACATGTTCATTTAATAATTCTGACTGTAATTTAATTTGATCTAGTTTAAAGCGTAAATATGAGATATTCAAAACATGGTCATTAAAATATGCTACTTGTATGTGTACATTTTGACAAACGAAATTGTGTTATGATTTCAAAACAAACCATTGCTGTTGACGAGGATGACAGTGATTCGAATTGAAAATGATGTCTGCAAAATAAAACAATAGTGATGATAATGATGAAAATCTAAATAATAAAGTGTTACTAATGGTACCGGAGAGTGATTTTTGACGACTGCAAATCAATGGTTTTTTTTTTTATTACAAAACAAATAGAACTACATTCATATAATCCATTTTGTATTTTACTAAAGCCCCTCTTGCTTTTTCATCTACATTGTACAAAAAAAATGTCCGTATACAAAAGTATCTACCTTACAAAGATTACATAATACTTTGTTACAATGTGAAAAATGACATCAAGCCCTGTGAACTGACATCCGCAGCTTTCGTGATACAGTAATCAGGGGACTACAGATTATTTCATCCAATATTATTTTCTGACTGTACATGGGTGAACCGTCAGTACAATTCAATGAGGCACTTACGAGTTAGCCGTAATCACCACCAAAGGCAATTCCGCAATCATTTAAGGTTGTTATAAATACACAAATATTTGCATGAAGTATATGTTTCACATATTGTACATTTATAAAGAAATATATTAATATCAAGTACTTACGCTTACATACTAATTCAAAAGTAATAACTTATTGTCTGTATACTATAGATACAATAAAACAAATGTAACACAAGATACGAAAAATACAGGGAAAAAATGGGTCTCAGTAATGAGGTTTTCTTGTTTGCGTGAGTTTACACACTGGCCTAATGAGACGTTGATCATCATAACCTCACTTACAATCACCTCATATCACTTCAAACCTCGTATCACTTGAAGTAAAGGCACAAAGACTTGAGTGTTGCTGCGACTAGGAGGAACACTTGTGTGCAATATAATGGAATGGTCCCACCTTCTAATTTAAAGAGCCAACTGTCAATCAGTAAAGTCATTGCCTCACTGCAGCAGCTTTAAAAACTTGGGACAGTGCATAGCCATTTGTGACCAACCATAACAAAAGGCACTATGTATTTTAGCATAAGAAAGATAACAGTTCATATCAGCTTTTACAGCTGATTTGAAATGTTGAGTTCAATTAGTTGAGTTGGCATGAAGTTTGTGAGTTCCCTGTTCAAAAAGATAGGTTGGTCTTGCATGCCCAAAATAGCTGCCCAGAGGCATTGCAAATATTATGCCGATGTCTTTACTTAAAGGGGTCCTATTATGCTTTTTGAATGTTGGTCAGTGTGTAGCGTGTATGCTTGGGAATAAAAAAAGATCTACAAAATGACAAATCTCAAAAGTCTACTCTACTCCAAATGGAGATATTTAGTTTTTTAAAATATATATTTTAAATAAATACAACAAACAGCTAATTTGGACTACAAGCATTGTTTTCCAGAGTTTATGATGTCACAAAAAGGCCCAAATTCCACCTTCTAAATTCTAATGGTTGGTGGGGAGGGGCAAAACAACAGTAACATAGCAACTCTGATACTTCTTTCTATATCTGAGCTTGCAACGGTTCTGCGCAATCCTCTTCACCAATATTCTCGAATCTAATTGATTATATTGTGAAAAATCTGATATTCCATTTCTCAATGTGTAAGAAGGTGTATTTAATTTTTAAATGAGATTTAATCATCGTTAATAATGTATCATATTAGTTTATCTATGATGGCTGACATGTTAGTCTGCGCTCCAGTGGAGAGATTAGAGTTGCTGGATTTACAACATGTCAATTCATCATCTTCTTATAAAATATGTGAAATAAGTGGCTGTTTAACTGGGAGAAGAATAGAGTAAACATTCTAGTTTCCTAAAGAGTGTCTATCTGTTGAATAACACACATCTTCAGTGTAAAATTGTTATCTCTATATCAGTGTGTATTTTACAAACCATACATGTTTAGTTTTGCTAGTACATATGTGTATTCAAATGTCTGCAACCCAAAAGAAATGTTATATCATTGAAAACACTAGTAAGTTCTGATCTTTGTCTGACCCGCAACTAATTAAGCTGAGAGAAAGGTTTTGTAATATAGTGAAAAATAATGTGTTTTTCGAACCACCAAGCATGAGACCACATTCTAGTACACTGCCAAAATAGAGCACAATAAGACCCCTACAATAGGGATTTGAAAAAATAAATAAATGTATTGTTCAAAATGAAGACAAATAGTCTTGCTGTGTGTTGATACATGTTAACATAATTAATTGTAACAATTGTTTATCTGTCAGGACACCTGTGTGAATTTGATGTATTCGATTGACTCTAAAACTCTTTAAGCTTGTCCACTTTCAACCACTTCCACACTTTGTGGAAATTTTTTTTATTACAGTGATGCCATATGGTTGCCTGAAGATTTTAGGGGAAATTTAGCCAACCTTTTTTTAATATTGAAAAGCACATGTTCTTTACCAGTCTAACTGACAATGCTATTTTACTGATTCTAGCACAAAACCACGGTATTATGTATAGTTTTGTGGATAACCTCTCAGTTTCACTTCAAAATTGCATTATTCTTTTTAAAACATCAGAAAAAGGCAAGTGGTTGAAAATGGACAAAAGAGTCAGCAGGTATAAACAGGAATGCATCTATCTTATCTTCTCCTTATCAACAAAATGCATCCAAATACCAAATATAAACAGGGCCAAAAAAAACCTGGTAATTTAAGAGAAAACCTCAAGCATTTTTTTTTGGAGGGGGGTATTCAGTATTTAATAAATGGGTGTCTTATTCTGCTTTAAGTAAAATTTACTTCCAACACAACTGCTTTGAAGTTCCTAGTCTAAGGCTGGAGCTAAACTCTGCTGAACAGTGTCCCTCTGTGAACAAATCCAGACACTCCTGATCGAATGCAGTAAAATTCAGACATTTTTAGGGGTGACTTAAGTAATGAAAAACTTTCTGGTGCCACAGTATCCTTTTGTGTTCCAAATCGCTACAGGTTTTGAGGGCTGAGGCCAAAAAGATTTAATTTTTCTGATTATTCCTCAGTGGGGTACAGCAATAAGGCTTTGTCAAGTGATATGTAGTAACATCTGGAAAGGAAATATCCCCCACACAGAGGACCATAATAGAAACAGTCCCTTAAACACTATTAAATATTCACATAACCTGTCAATCCTTCCTTCAAGAAAGTCCATACTAACTGTACCTTCTGCCTTCTTGCTCTCCTGCCTTTTCGAGCTTCCTATCAGTGTAGTACTTTCCTCTGGTGAGCAGCACACAAACGCAGGAGGAGTTGATACGGATCCACCTCCACCCTACTCTCATGTTGACATCCGAGGTGAGGGCACGTACAAATGACTGTTTGGTTTCGCACCTGCTCACCCAGTGTTTTTTATCCACCCCTAAGCAGCCTGCCCCCTCCACCCCTTGCCCACTGCCGTTTCCTGACACGCGGCACCTTGTTTCATAGAAGTACTGCTTCAGTGGCTTAGCCTGGGTCGGGATGTTTTCCACAATAGTGACATTTTTTCCATGATGGTCCACTGCGGTTTTCTTGTCAGTCACCCACACGCTTTCGGCCTCACATACAGACCGTTCACGACCTTGTGTGTTTTGGCCAACCTGTCGCTTGTGGCGAGCTCTTGGAATGTGGCCAGCAGAATCAGAGACACCCAAGAGTAAGTTCCTGTATGCCTCTTTGTCACCTCCATGACTAGGTGTTGTAGAATCCATTGTGTGACTTTCCCCATCCTCTACATCATCACTGGCCAACAAGCCCAACTCCAGCATTAAGAGCAGAGGCGGATGTTTGGGTGGGGAAAGACCCGAGGAGAAGAGCACTCGAGGATGGGCATCCAGCAGAACCAGCTGATCTTCTTCGATCCGAAAGCCTGGATCCATTTCAAACTCTTTTCCAATAGTGCTCCCTTGTGGTTGAGCTTTGTCCTGGTGGTCCTGCACAGGAGAGCTTTTTAAAGGTACCTTAAGACCTTCAAGAGGTTTATTTCCTGCATTCATGTCATCGTTAAGAAAAGTGTCAACACTGCTTTCTTTGTGAAACTGTCTCCGGTCAAGCTGGCCAAAACTGGCTTTTTCGACCAGGTTTTTTTGTGATATGTATTTCCTCTGATCATGCGTCCTGGATGCATCTGTTCTGGTAGTCCTATCTCCTCCACCTGTGTACTCCTGCTTTGTGTTATTGAAAAGATTGTGTTCTGTTAAAAGATTCTCTTGATTTGCATTACCCTTGGATATCTGATCCTCCTCTGTTCTGTGAGGAGCTACTTCATGTGTGCTGTAGTTATGAGAAACAGCACCATGAGGGTCCACTGATGAGTTGGTCTCAGCTTTCAGGACACTGGTGCTATTGCTGTTGTTTCTGCCAGGCTCTATCGTCGCGGCAACAAGCCTGGGCACAGGACTTTGAGGGAAAGGCAGGGCCGAGGCGATCACCATGGCAACCAGGGGAAGCCAGTGCATCACTCCCAAGACGTGTCAACTATGAATTGATAAAAAAGCAAGAATTAAGAAGTGCACAAAGATGAAATTACAAATATTTACTTGACAATGTAAGAGGTAATAGATACATTTTAAGCATGTATTCACACTTGCAGTTCAGTTCTCTTGGTTAATTTGGTCTAAACCAAAGATAAGAGGTATATTTTGTGACAGAACTTAACGAACATTGAAAATAATGCTAATAATGCTTGTTGTTTGTACATGCAATGCTATTTTTTCAGTTGAGAACAGGATTTTACGCATACTGAACTGTAATGGGCAACATTGCATCTATGATAGGGAAGAAAACATGCTTGAGCATTCTTTCCTTTTTATGGCAACTTTAGATCAGATTTTTGTGTTGTTTAGATATATTTGGAAGGTGTTGCAGTCGAACTGCACCAAAGTTTGTTGGGATTGAGATCCACCCTATCTCAGTCTGCTGGTTTGGTGTGCACCAGGTTTGGATATCAATTTTCAGTAATCACACAAGAATTTGCTTCATCTGAACCAATCCTGCTGTGTGTGAACACACTGTAAAATTACAATCCTACTAAAATGGCAACATCTTTTTACTGTATTGTTACAAATAGTCAATTGTTTATCATTAATATTAGGAAAATAATTCCAGGATAAGGACTTGGTAAATCCATCACATGTTGACTGTAATGAAGTCAGATCTGAATCTGGATCTTTGATGTTTAAGTGCACATACTTATGGGCAAGGCCAACTTATGCTTTTTCACCAGATGATTCACTAGGGGAAAATGATTTCATGCCAACTTTAAAATGAGAAATCAAGTTTTATCATGCTATAAAGTAAAACTGGGGGATATAAAGTCGCACTGCAAGATACAGTGCTGAAGCTAAACTTCTCAATTACTGTTATGTATACAGTATGTATATACGGCACTTTGGGGTGGCAGCAGGATTCTAATAAACCTCAATACTGGCTTAATAAAAAGAAGTCAAAATAAGGCTATAACTGTAAAATTAGAGCTTTACTGCTGGTGGAAAAACGATGCAGATCTGCAGACAGCAGATTCATGTCTTTGTGTTAAAGAAAAACGGAGCCACAAACATGCTTCACTATGGCTTGCTCTGGCTGGTCAGCAGATATGAAATCATCGGCTAGTCAATGTCTGGCAAAGCTCAGTTTGAAATAAAGCCACTAACAGTGTTGGTCTAGTGCTGGCCTAGTTTCACACGAGACCACAAACAACTCTGGTATGTGTGGAAAAGGTTGTAAATTTCACAGCTTATGAGCATGGCTGAGGCAAACAAAAAGATGCCACTTTACTGCATGAGCCAAAGAATAAATTCCACTGCTCTGGGCTTCAAAAATGCATTCATACTATCATATGTTTTGTACATTTTAATCCTTGTCTATACGTTTGACCCGATGATCCCATATTCACACATATCTGTAACACGACTCTCAGCAATGATGAGAATACCTCTGAGTATTGGGTTATTTATCGACAGGAAAGGCAAAGTTCAGCAGTCTTCTATAAGACAAGCTCCTGGCCTCGAAGCAGTGATTTATGTGTTTATTTAGAGGGGGTTAGAGTAAAACTACACTGATGGATGGTAATCTCTCTTCCTTTTACTTTCAGCACTCACTTCTGGAAACACACATTCTGTCAACCACCAGGTGGAAGCAAAACCACCACATCTTAAATGATCAGACGTTCAGACAGATCTATCTGTCTATAAATCATGGTTGCATTTAGATGCTAAAAAAATCACAGTAAGGTACAGTAAGGCAGTTATATTGTGAAATATTGCTACAGTTAAAAGAACTGTTTCCTATTTTAGTATATATTAAAATGAAATTTATTCCAGTGACACATATTTTATATAATATATTTATAGCATTTTTATATAATAAGATTATTATATTTTTAAAAACATTAAACACATATTTGTGACATTTAAAATTGGCCTAACTGTAAATTTTAGATAATTTAATGCATAAAGTGAAATACAGCTTTCTTGCAATAAGTGCACATATTAATTCTAAGTTGTTTACACCAAATCAAGATAGTAAATTGTTAGCAACATGCTATTTACATTTGTGTGTAAATAGCAATTCTATTCACACAATATAAAAAGTGCTGTGTTTTCTTTGCAAAATGTGTAGTTAGATGCTATATATACTTTGTGGAAATAGTGGTTGATATTTGCACTTCAGTCTACATTATAAAACAGGGCACAATAATACCATATTATAAATTGGAATGTTTATCAAATGGATGCTACCTAACTGGGGCAATAAAGCCCTCCAACATCCAACTCAAACAAATGTTACTGCCACATGCTTTAACCCCTATGTCACTGCTGTCATTGTTTGCATTTCTGGTTGTCCTATAAGACGTACGAGTCAATGTTAACCCTTGTGTGCTGTTCAGGGTGTTTTCATCCACTCTGAGTCTAAATTTGGCCACAACTTTCTCTGTGTTTCAGCAAATGGAATGATTTTTGGTGACAAACCTTATTTTGACACATATTTTGGGAAAATGCTTTAAAAAATTCAACAATACATTCTGGGCAGATTTACTACTTTTTCGTCATGTTCGTGGCTGTTTTTGCCCCATAAACTTCCATTATAATGACATTTTTTGATTGCAAAGCCATGACACCACATCATCATGCATTCTTGATTGTTGCTGGTTTTCCCTATTGGGAAGAGGTACAATTAAGTTTTACTGTTGATCACCAGTTGCAGTGCAAAATAAAGCTTAGTTTCTGCCTTCTATATGTTCTGTATGGAGTATAGAGTGTGTGTGAAAGAGAAACCTTTGCACACTGATAAAATCAAAATAAGTAAACAAAGTAAGTGTATTTATGCACACACACTATAATCTGTTGTTTTACTCTATATAGATAACTCAATATAAAAGCCACAAACTTTTTGCACAGGCCTATCCAAAAGGTTAATGCTGCCAACTGATGATCAACAGTAAAAATGACACATTTTACCTCCTCCAAACAGGGAAAACCACCAACAATCAAGAATGCATGATGGTGTCATGGCTTTGCAATCAATAAATGTCATTATAATGAAAGTCAATGGGGCAAAAACAGCCACGAACATAATGAAGGGGTAGTCAATTTGAACAGTGCACAAGGGTTAATATTAACAGCTATTAACAACAATATGTACAAACTACCCAAAAATAAATAAATAACATCAAAAATAAAATATCTTATGAAAAATCTGACCTAGAGTCTATCATCTTCTTACTGATGATATAGCGAGGGACGTGTCCAATGTTATGGGCAGGTGTAAATCACTCACCAATCCTGTTATTGTCACGCTGAGAGATGAGGGAGGGAGAGGCAGTTTAAGAGAGAAAGAGAGTTGAAGAAAAGAAGAATGCTCAGAATGTCAGTGATGCGGCTGAGAAGATTCCTCCTGGGTTTCCCCAGGTGGGATACTTGAGAAAAAAAAATTAAGCGGGACAGGAGTGAGTGAAACCAGCAAACACAGAGTCAAGTCACTGATGGTTTGGGTTTGAGAGATAATCATTAGGCTCATAAGGAGAGAGTGGGTGGACAGGAAGGTTGCTGTGAAGTGCAAAATCACCACTTGTGACGCGCATAATAACAGCACTCCACCCCGGACACTGTTTTCTAATAACACTCAAGCCAAACAAACACGCTTGCACACAATGCACAACCGAGCCTGCGGACACACGCACAAAAAAGAAAGAATGCCACCACGTTCACATGTATGCATGCCGGAACATGGAGAAATACATGTATGAGTGCTTACTTCCTGTTTACGTTGAACGTTTGAACAGGTGTGCGTTATGCAAATGAAATTAGATTTTTTGATAAATGCAAAATAGCTTTATAGTATGCAAGATGCAAGATTTATAGTCTTTTGTGCATGCAAACAATGCCAGAAACATATTTTGTGTATCTGACAACACTTTGTACTTTATTTTAACAACAAAAAAATGCTAGGATATTAAATAAGGCATTAGAGTGTTGTGAGATGAACCGAAGTCCTATTTGTGCAAATGGATGGAAGTATCAATATTTGAATATTATTTTTCAGTATTTTGATTGTGTTGAGATATGAAAGAAATTTAAAAGTCCAAGTTTAAAAACTCGAGTCAAGCTCTTAGAAATGCATGATTTTGGTTTTGAGTGATTTTGAAAAACATCCATTTTCAACTGTTCAACTGTTTAAACTGAATAACTCAGAAAATAGCATGTGTCATTATATATATATATATATATATATATATATATAAAGATTTTAAATAATGAATAATAATTATTAAATAATTGCATCATAATTTATCTAAGTAAAACATTTATAAATATTTAATTCATTTATATTTCTATTTTAATATGTTTTTAGAGTTCATGCCACATTCCATTTTTCAGCCTGCACTGTAGAACTCAATTTGTAAATAAAGCATGATCTATGTATACAAAACAAATACTATCTTGGTACTACTTCAGTAATTTAGTACAACTTCAGTTGTCATTTATTAGCAAACTCTAAATGAAAGTGTTAAAATAATACAATCGTAATACCCCTGGTTACAGCTTTTTTTCAAAGTAATCATTCCAAAAGTTTACGCCAAACCCTTTTCTTTATATCCCCACAAAATTATCACAACAAATTAACTAATAACTAAAGACATGCTCAATTTCCAAAGAGATGTAATCAGTTTTTTGTCTATTGAAGTTTAACTGCATAAAGTAAATAGATCAGGAAAATCTTTTCACTAAACCAAAAATGACTTAGATGTTACAAGCATAAATTAAGGAATTTGTTGTGGTATGTGTATGAGTGTGTGTGTGCACCTAAGCGAAAAGGGTGTAGCGCATGAGTACGTGTGTGATTTGAGAGGAAGCCATGCCCATTAATGCATACAGTATGTTTGTTTTGGAACGGGAACACAAGCAGTAGGCAGGCACACACACGTGCAGAAGGCATATCTGTAGACGCTGGCTGACATGCAGAAGCACTTCATCAGCACACTCCATTTGCAGCAATGACATGCTTCACAAACTCTGCCATCCAGACTGGCCCTGCACTTTCTCTCCTCACCTTCCGCCCAGCTCAAAAATGAGCCTCCAGCCTGACATAAAAGAAACGAACACAATGAACCTGCATGTTTAACCTGATCTTATAGCCTCTACCTCAGAAACCTGTGCGCACACATCCTCGCATATCTTTGATCTGAACCCACTACTCCAACCACCATGACAAGCGTAATCTGCCATCTTCTAGACAAAAGCCACCTTACACAAACACTTTAGGCTCTCCCACTTGGTTTTATTCTCAGGTTCACGCCACTGAAAACTCGAAGTCTGCTTTATAAATAACCTCCTTCTTCAATTCTTAACTGGAAATCAGCCGGAGGATCTACTACCACTTCACGCTGTCACAGTGACAAGCCTGTCAAATCGGTTATTGCAGATGTATGGCCTTTATTATTTACCATCTCCAATCTGAACAAAAGCATGAGTCATTATAGACATTCTACAATCCCCCTGTTCAGACTTGACGTGTCTGACGATTTTGGAATTTTCCCGTCATCCCACTCACCCTATACACTCGGACATAAGCATCCAACGCAGTGCACTGGCTCTCAAATGAAGACACAAAGATTTGGACTGAAAAGACAACATAAAGGCTTATAATCGTGGTAAATGTGTTATATTGTGGCTAAATCTTTTTTTATCGTTTGGATTTTTATTTATAGCTTTTATGAATTACATTTTTTTATTTCTGTTTAGAGACTTTTTGGTAACTTTATAAATAAAGGAGTTCATAACTCCCAAAAATGACCAATTATAAAAAACTGCCTAATAAAAGCATTCAGATTCCAGAGGTTTTGGTTTTTTTTTTGTCATCAGATGTCTGACCCGATTTGCACATCATCATTCGGTGTTACCAATCTGTCCTGTCTAATGCCAGTCAAATAGTAAAGAAGATTTGTCAGCGCTATAGCCCAGTGGTTAGAGCACCAACATATAGCACAAAATTGCTCTGGGCATCCCGAGTACGCATCCCAGCTCATGGACCCTTCCCGATATTGTCCCCCTCTCTCTCCCACTTTACCGTCCTCTCAAATACAGGCAAAATGCCAAAGAAGTAAATCTTGAAAAATAGTTAAGAGGATTTGGGGTTTTCACCTTTAATGAACAGGACAGTGGAGATTACAAACAGGAAAATGAGGGAAGCAGAGAGAGGGGAAGAATCGGCACAGGACCTCGAGAAGGGGAATAAAACTCAGGTCACTGTGAGCACTTCGGTGCTATGTGTCGACACGCTAACCACTAGGCTATTGGTGCTGACAGTTTGGTTTTTTTTTTCAGCTAAAGAATGAGGTAGGGTGACACGGTGGCTCAGTGGTTAGCACTTTTGCCTCAAAACAAGAAGGTCACTGGTTCGAGTCCCGGCTGGGCCATGTGGCCTTTCAGTGTGGAGTTTGCATGTTCTCCTCATGTTTTGGTTTCCTCTAGGTGCTCCGGTTTTCCCCACAGTCCAAAGACATTCAAAGACAGTCCAAAGAAAGTGAGGGAGAGAGGAAGGGGCAGTAACACAAACTATAACATGTATTTGGATATAAAGTTCAATTTGAAGTCTTTGGGTATGTTTAAACAAAAACAAAGTGCTAATAAATACAGAAAAGTTTTTCCTTTTAGTTTTCAAAGTCCTTGCAGAATGAAGGATTTCGAAGAGCACAACTGATGAACACTTCAGGCCCCTGTGGAGTTGTTTGGTGTCGCACAGGTTTACTCTGAAGGGTAAACCATTCAAATGGGTTAGGGCATAGGGGTGAGCTCTTACCATTGGAATGCAGTGGTAGTCAGGGATTCTACTAATGTTGATTTGATTGTCAAATATTTGCACCTCTATAAACCGAACATGAAATTCATATATGCATATTGTCATATATGCATATTGTTTTTTGTTTTGTAGCTTACACTGAAAAGCTAAATGGTTCCATTTAAAAAAAATGATTTTTTTTTAATGCAAATGAACAGCCAAAAAACATTAAAATGTTTTAATTTTTAGCTAGAATCATTGTACCCTAAAAAGTGAAAAGATAAAAGGTCAGACAGATAAAGGGCAATGGACATGTAAAACTAAATTATAAATTTGTTATCATTATAAATTACAATTAGCCTAAAACCCCATAAAAAAATAACTCTTTAAATTCATTAAAAAGAGGTTATAAAAGCCATGTTTATAAAAAAAGGATGCTGCGAAAATTCCCTCTGAAAAAAAAAAAACATTTTCTTGTCTGGCAGGGGATATTATTCCAAGACAAACATAACTGATCCTCCTCTTTCTCATTAAATCATTTTCGTCTCTTAATCATGTACAAAAACATCAGATGTTTCTGGTCAGAGGCGCTGTGCTACTGTTGAGAAGCCAGCAGCTTAAACATCTGAAAATGGCTACAACACACTGGGTGACAAATTCTTACATTTTCAGAGGATCTCATCCACCTTTTCCATCAGAGAATCTTTTTTGTCTACTTCAGTTCTTGACTGAATAATTGGAAGAAAGGTTCACGTGTTTGACTGAATACCTGTAGGTTAGTTCTCTATGTGTCAAAAGCCTAACCCCCACGCAGTGATGTGTTACAGGGGTGAGGAACCAGTTAAATAAACATTCATTATACAGTAAACAAAGGTTGTGAGCTTCTGTTTGTGTTTGTTTTTATAGGCTAGCTGGGCAGGTGACTGTGCATGTGTTAATTATTATTCTAAATGGCTGCTCCAAGCCAAAACTTCTTTACTGTGTAAACACTTACAAATTATTCCTCTCTTATGTAGATAGGTATTTGTTTTTCACACTTCCTCCATAGGATAACCTCTTAAATATTATATTATTAAACGATTTGAATGATTGAATCTACCATTCATTCGGATGACAGAGTCATACTAAAAGACAAACTAAACACACCTACTACTATGTATTTGTAACAGCAGGTTGGACTGACTTCAGAGACCTCCTCCTGAGGTGTGCAGGTAAACAAAAGTGAACAGTAATTGCTGACCGCGGAAAACACCTGGTCAACATCTGAACTGACAGTCGACGCAAGTTTCAGCGAGTCCGCGATCGGGACAGCATTACTTTGACCACAGCACGCATCCATTTTGTTGAGTCGCTAGCGGCTAGTGTTGAAAAAATATGCGATCATATTTGATCTTTAGCCAAAATAGTTTGCAATTAAACTCTTTTGAGAATCGAGAGACCTACGTCCAACTTGTTTCCAAGAGTCGATCAAAGATTTGATTCTAAAACGAGTCATCATGTTTCATGTGTTCTCATGCAAATACATCCTTTATTAATTTAGCATATTTTTATTTATCTAACCAGGAAAGTCCCGTTGTTGTATAATGTCTCTTAAACCAGGGAGTCCTGGTCACTAACGTTATGCAGGCACGTTTTAGTATGGGTGTATAATGTTTTGTAGAAGCCATGATTCAGCTAACTAAAACGTAGCCTAATTTATCTTATGGTAGGCTCATTTGAAATACTCAATACTGAAATTAATGTACATCACTTGACTGGACGGCATGTCAAAATTCTATCAGAGGTCCAGCTATCAGTTCTGTGTATTGTAGCCTACTCGGACAGAATTCATTCCCCTTAGTGAACGAATCATAGGTGAACGATTCGATTCACATTCTTGTTCAGTTCCCTAATTCCGACGCTTGACAACCTGTCAACGACTCCGATTCTCACATTAAATTAACTGTTAACAAAAACCTACATCTGTCATTGCACCACTTTAGATTGTTATCAGCATCGGAAGCGTGTGAATATGTGTCTGTAATACACCTGTATTACACCGAGATATTTCGAAACACCTACCGTTTAGGTGAGTTTCGGGCCACACGTAACTTCGGCAAACACCACATTGATTCAACAGTCCGTCAGTCTCACTCAAAAATCAACGTAATTTCCACAACAGCTCCCGCTTCACATAGTTCAAACTGCAGAGGACCCTCGTATCATCTCCGAAGTCCACTTTCTGAAGCTCCACGTCGAGGTGTATTTCCACGGTTGTCTGTTAAAACTCGTCAAATAATCTCAAGTCAGTCCTCGCGCGCGACTTTCTGGAAGATTGACATTTAGCCTAAGTGGTGAACAACCAGAGCAATAATACACCTCTGACACAGCGTGTATGAGCCTGAACTCCACTTTTCCAGCAGCCAGACAGCAAACCGCCGAGCTGTAAACGAGAGACGTTTAATGTGAAAGAAAAGTTGAAATGGTTCGTTAAGTGGATGCAGAAATTCCCGCGGCGAGGTCTGAGTGCTGAAGTCGTGCGGTAAGGTATCTTCATGAAAGGCGGTGAGGGGGACAACACAGCCAGTGGGAGTGAAAGAGGGCTGGTTTAGAAGAAGAGGAATGGACAGAGTGAAAGAAGACATTATGGTGGAGGAAAACAGGACGAGGACCATCTGCTGGCGGTGGGTGTACAGAGTTCTCATAATGAAAAACACAAAAAGAGTGGAAAATGGCGTAAATTTAATGGATGGACCTTGGGAGGTGATTTATTGTCAGTTAACTGAGTTTAAGTTCAAACCAATCACCCCCTAAACAAGTGCACCATACACCCAATGACCTTTTAGTTGTTGATAACTGCAAGGAAACATTAAAGGGAAGGTTCATCCCAAAATAAATATTTGCTGTTTATTTATTCACCTTCAGGGCATCCAAGATGTTGGCACAGACAAGTTTGTGTCTATAAACATCAAATGCAACAAGAAGCTTGGGCTCCAGATTGTCTTGAAGACGCAGACCGACTGCTGAAGCTGTTTATTAAAGGTAATAATGTCATAAATGCAGTGGTGTAAGGTAACAAATTACAAATACTCAAACTACTGTAATTGAGTAGTTTTTCTCAGGAATTGTACTTTATTACTTTATTATCTGTACTTTTACTCCACTACTTTCCTTAAATCTGCAGTGACTACTTTATTTTTTCTTGTCTATGTGGATTAGAAAAATCAGTTCTGTGATTCCCGTCCAATCAAATCGCACATAGAAAGTAAATCGCATCATAACTACCTCAAGACATGGGCGATTTATAATTGCAGCAAACCATTTGGAAGCATTAAAAGTGTCCAAGAAGATTATCCAAAATCTTTACACGCATTGACTGTTTAGATGCATGTCACTGATGAGAAGATGAAGGATGTATACTGTATGATGACTGAAATAGCCTTAAACACCCAGCATTGTACCCCAACGTCATGGGGACGTTGCATTTTGTTTAGAAATGAAAATCGCCTTGATGTCAGAACTCAACGTCAGGCCGACGTCAATGTCCAACGTCCAACCTAAAATCAACCAAATATCAACGTCTAATGATGTTACAGCTTTACGTTGTGTGGATGTTACCACTATGACGTCAATCAGATATTGGATTTTGGTTGCCATACCTGATGAATAAATGTCAGTATTTGACGTCAATATGACGCTGGTTTAAGATGTTGGCTCCGTGTTGGATTTTGGTCACTTTTCCACACAACCTAAAATCAACCGAATATCAACGCCATTTGATGTCGTTATTGGACGTCAAAACAATGTTGTCCTTTGACGCTGGCTAGACATTGAAGTTTGGTCACCTGACATCACAACCTAAATCTAACATTATATTAACGTCTTATGACATTGTGTGCCTGCTGGGCAATAACTAAATGCACCACAGAATGTTACGTTTCCACACATCCACAAATTACATGTAAATGCATCAGCTTTTTACAGCGTAATACTCACTACTCTTGAGTACTTTTAAAAGGTCTAGTTTTTACTCATACTTTGAGTAATATTTACAATGGATACTTTTACTCTACTTGCACTACAGTTTTAGGTAAGTAATGTTACTTTTACTTTAGTATGACTTTTCAGTACTCTTTCCACCACTGCATAAATGATGTTCAGTTTTATGCACAGACTAATCGTTTCACATCATAAGACCTCAGTGTATCATCAGGAGCCACGGGTGTTAGTTTGTTTTGCTTGTATGTTGTTTTTTTCATTCTCAAAGTGTTGGTAGACATTTACTTGATTTTGATGGATTTTGAATTTTGATTTTGAAGTAAACAGTTACCTACTGTACACCTTTTTTGGTTCCTTTAAATCCAAACTAATCACCCCAAACAAATGCGCCATATACCTTATAACCTTTTAGTGGTTAGTAACTGCAATGAAACATTAAAACAGCTGAATTTTCATTTATGGTGGTCTGAGCTGCTTGGATTTTGTGACTAGCTCTCAAATTAGGGGGCAATTTGTTAAAGCAATTTCCTCTGGAGATTTTTTTTTCAGAATCTACTGCCAACCAGCCCTTAGTTTTTATATAGCAGGAGATGTATATTGCCTTCTCTCGTTCTCCATCTTTCGTTCTCCCCTCCTCTTTCCTCCTTTCACCTAGCAGAAATTTCCATCCCACCAAAACCCATTTCCCCAGAAAGTTTAAAAAGATGAAAGGATAAGGAAAAGAAAGGAAACAAAAGAGAGAAGTGTTCTGTTACAACCCTGCCCCTGTGAGACTGTCCCTGAAAGAGTTAGGGGATGAGAGAGATGGGGGAGAGAATAAGAGAAAGAGCGGGGTACAGAAAAGAGGTTTTCAAATGAGGAACGGGGAACCACTGTGGAACTTCATATTTAACACACACAAAACACGGGTGAGCACGCACACACACAAACACAAAACTCAATGATGTCTAAAATGCGGTCCGGCCCCCTCATATCTCTGCTCCTGTCCTCTCCTGACGCTGTCCCTCCCTCTTGGCATTTAGTGTCATTCACTCCCAGCCTTTACCTCCTTGACACTATTCTGTCTCTCTGGTTTTGTCTGAACTTGTTTCGTGTGCACTTAGATATTTCAACCCCAGGGCATATTGGTGAGATTGAAGGAGTGAGAATGAGAGAGAGCCACAGGAACAGAGAATGATTGAGAGCGAGGAGTCACTGAGGTATTGAGCGAGATGACAGACGAACAAAGGTAGAAAAGGAAAGAAGGGGCAAACTCAAACGGAGGCACAAAAGTTCTTTCAAACACTCGCACTTGAATGGCTGAGCGCACACACATATATGTGCATACACAGAGCACTCTGACATCTTGACATTGAGAGATAAAAATATATTTCTGCATCGTAATTATGCAGAAGGGTTTATTATGTAGCGTGAACCAGCATTACTTGTTTTCTTCAGATGCCTTTTTCCACTCTACACCCCAAACACATACCCATGACAGGACCACATCGCACGTCACAGACACTGACACAGTCACACACCAGAGCCTCTGATGAAATTGCACATCTTTCGGATGCCGAAACCATACCACAGATAAGACATAGTCTTTCTCACGTCATGTGACATTGAGCTTTCAGAAAGATATTTAATAAATAGATGCTGATTATTATCATTAAACCAGTGCTATTTTTGTATCCGCAAGATACTCTTTTAGATTTGATTAAACATTCAAATAAATAATTATTATTCAAATGTCACTTTTAGTTATCTTAGTTTGGTACAGTTAAACTGAATGAAAATAGGAAATCTTTCATTCGAAACAAGTTAAAATGTATATACAGTGTAAAAAAATGTTAATGAACAGTTTCCGTATTTTGTGATTAATGGGCGTTTTCCCTGTATTTATGGATATAAATTGCATTATGAGACATTGATCACTGCTCTTTCGACTTTTGATCTTGAAAATTCAACTCTGCAGTTTAACAAAGTGGCTTTTATTGACATTTTAGAAGTTTGAAACTATATATTATTCTATAAGAAATGATATATATATATATAAGTCTGGGAGTTTATTACCAGGCTTTACAGACAAAAAAACACTTCAAACTATTAAAGATGTAAAAAAAAAAAATATTTAAAAGAAAAGCACTAATTCCAACTTTTCAACATCAAAACTTGTTTGAGGAAAGATCAAGGTCCCATAATGCAATTCAAAAGCATAAATAAATGAAAAATATTATATGGAAAAATATGTACAAAATATGGAAAACTTAAAATTTTACTGCATATTTTTACTATCTCATTTAATTTCAGTATGTTGTATTCACTGTTTTATTTCAAGTTTATTAAAGTTAACTAACATTTCATATCGTGTTTGTGCTATTTAATTATTACAATTTAATTAATAAATTTACACTATTCATTTACACATTTTTCTTTCAGAGTTTGGAAAAACTTTCCCTTTTTCCACCTTTTTGTCCCTTGCTCATAGTGTGTATCTAAATCAGTTGTATTTCTATGGCAATGAATATCCCACCTCAAACCTCAAATATCAAAGCAATTACAATCTGTTACATACAGCTATTACGGCAATTATTGAAAATAGCGGCGCTGTCAAGGAGACCAATACACTGTCCACAAAGGCTCTCCTGAGCCTGAGGTTAGACTTATGGTCTTAAAGAGGTGTCATTCATTCATTAAATGCATTTTTCCTCCCCTTCACACATCCATAGATCTCCTTCATTACTGTCGCTCCACCTTACATTATCCCCATTTTCCTCACCCCACCACCAACATTACCTCTTTCCTGGTGTTCTCTCTCAGTTTTTCTCACTGTTGGTCACAGCATGTGTTTCCAATTTTGGCTGTAATGCACAGCTCGCCACAATCTGACCTAATTAGCCCCTGTCTGGTGGATCCACCTTCGACAGCACCCACCTTGGCAGACCGACTAGAGGTCAGAAGTCAGGGGTCTTAGGTGGGAGTGCGGATGGGATGAGGGGGACAGAGCCTTTGATTGATGTACCAGGTCCCGAAACATAATAGGGTGTGTTCAGCGGTGACCAGCTTAAAGGTGGAACTGCTGTAATTTCTGCAGTATTTGGGATCAGAGAGGGTTACTGAGGCCTGAAATTGGATTTCGCTTTAAGACAAAAGGGTCAAAGAGGGGAGGTCAAGAACACAGGAGCACACACACAAACGCAATCCTTAACAAAACATACGGGGTAAAGTACATAATCCACAATCTCACACACCTTGAGTTGCGAGTAGGTATCGGGTCCGTTCATTGCTACTGAGAAAGAGGGGGTTAGACCGAGGGATTTAAGAGGAGAGATTGATTTTAGGAATGCCTTAATTATGGGAACGGAGAGCCTAACTCTCGGTTTAATCCTTAATGAGAAACAGCTTCATATGGAACGGAGGGAGGCACAAGAAATGGCTGAACTTTAAAAGGGATGATAGTGCAAGAGGGAAAGCTCGTCAGCCTTTATAAAGCACGTAAAAGTGTGGCTCCACGCTGTGTGTGTTTGCTGTAAACCGATATGATTACAACTCATACGGAGGCCCTTTTTTATAATCTCACCCTCAGCCTCGCTTTACAATCCTCATAACACCAATAGAGGGAAAGTCGTTAACAGAAATACATTCAACGAGGAGCTTGCATGAAGTATTCTGCTGCTGGTTTCAGTATGGCAACTTGGTTTTGATCTGGTTGAGCACATGGTGTGGTGGTCCGCTGTCGCCGCAGGCATCTGGTGGGCTCTTATGTCATCTTAAGGGCTTTATGTTTTACTCCTTGACTTTATCTGCTCTTCACTTTCAAGTAGTGTCTTTGAGAAGATAAGCATAGACTGTGTTTTTCTTTGAGGCTGGCTTCACATTCCCTTAAAGGGATAGTTCACTAAAAAATGTAAGTTCTGTCACCATTTGCTCACCTTCATTTTGTACCACACCTGCTTGACATGCACTTTTCAGAAAAAGACATTTTGTTCATATATTGTCTATATAAGTCACAAGACACATTGTTTGTCAGTGTAGATTTATACTCCATCGAGTTCCTTTTAAATGATTTTGCAGTTTAGTCTGATTGTGTGTGGCACTGAATAAATCATATAAAAGTGTCCAGTGAACTATAACAATTCAACAATCCATAGAGGCATAAAGCCACACTGCAAGTTTGTTTCCCTTGTTGGTCTAGTTATTCTTCAAATTAATTTAGAAGGAATTAAAAGTACATAAAACCAGAACGTCAAGTTCTTCCCAAAAAATTTAATAAGAATAGAATTTGTCAGTTTTGCAACACATATATTGGCTTGCATTTCTTTCTTTATTACAGAATATTTTCTCAGAAGACTTTCCTTCCGAAACATTTAACTTTTCACTGAACCTTTGACACTTTCAAAATTTCCACAAACACCAACTGTTTTTGGTCAAACTGTTGTGGTCATTTAAAGGTCTTTTAATAATCATTGAAAAATCTTACACAAGAACTGCAAAATTCAGATGTCATCTTTAGATTATATTGTTGTATATTGCTGATTAAAGGTACTTGGTCAAGGTTGAAAAAATAAAAACACAGAAATATTTTCTTGCAATTCTGTTTATATTTCAATTACATGACTTTTTCAGAACTGTATATAAACTCAAAATTGCAAGATATGAGTTTGCAGCTCTAAAAGAAGTAAGAATTAAGAAGTGCAAACAAAGAATTATGACCCCCCCTCCCCCCTCCAACCCCCCAATATCTCACACCATTGAGCATACTTTTTTTTTTTTACTTTTTTGCAAATTTATGTATTTATTTATGTATTTATTTATTATTTTACAGCATGTCTCACAATTCTTCCTTTTATTTCTTGTACTTGTGAGTGTATAAATCATAATTCAGACATTTTCTTCTAAGAAATTCAACTTTAATTTTCACGATTGTGTTTGTTGTTGTTTTGCCATTTTTCTTTACTTCTTGGAGTTGTGAGTTCATATCTCACAATTCAGAATAAAATTTTCATTGTTTATACTTTGTCTTATTTATTTCTTTTTTTATTTTGTGTAATTATGAGTTTATATTTCACAGTTCTAGCTTTTGAAATGGATGCAATTCTAAGAAGATATCAGAAATCCAATATCATGCTAGCTTGAAACAGCTTGAAAAGGAATTGTGAGAACTCATTGAAAATACCTTTTAAATGTATTTTTTTATTTATTGAATTTATTTTTGGCAGAAACAAGCTTCCAATAATAAAGTTCATTTATAATAAGCCAGCTTAGTCTGCAACGATTTTAATTGCCCCCGGCAGCTATTTAAAGGTGTGTATCTCTACTTGAATGAAGAAGCTTAATTGTTTGCCAAAATTATGTTTCAGTATCCGGGCGGTATCCAATCATGAATGTTTTGCTACCTGAAACAAACACATTTTGCATTATTCATGTAATCTTATCAAGTAAAACATTTATTTTTTTTAAAATGCTAACATTAAATGTAATTAAAAACATGACTTGAACATAGCTTAATGTCTATCAGTAGCCTGACTGCCTGGCTGATTTTTGTCAAAAGGCAGAGGTGGTACAAAATTTGATGGAGGTGGCCACTTCGTAATTCTCAATGCAGAAAAAATACTGGTAACGTTCACTATATGAAATTAGGAATAAGATCTGATTTGATTCCCTATAGCGTAAACTGATAAAGTGCATATCTTGAATGCAAAGGCTTTGGATTAAAGTGTACTAAATGTATCATAAATGTAAACATGAATGGTCCTTATCAAAATAAGCAATAAATAAATGAATGAATCAATGCATTTGCATTTGGCAGACCCTTATCAAATTCCAGTGCATAAGGCATGTATTCCATGATAATTGAATGCATGAACTTGTTGCTTGTGCCATTCAGTTTGAGCTATCCTACAATACACGATTTTCGGACTACACAACTGACATTAATGACATCAGTTGGAAAAAAAAAGTAATCCCCAGACTAAAATTTAGCTTTGTATTTTACTTATTGATGATTTATTATTATTTTTCTTATGCATTGGCGACACATGACTGCTTTTCTCCTATCATGTTTTTGATAAATCCTTTTATCTTATTTGCACTCATATTTCATTTTTTTTTTTTTGTGATCTTAAGAAAGCTGTCAGAAAGTGAAAATCAGGCCAAAAGCTGTGTAGTAAAAACTTGGCATTAGCTGAAAGCTGAAAGTCACTATTGAGCGCACTACTTGAGCTCATTCATTAATATTGGAGTAGACTATTTGTGACTGCATCAATGTGTGCGGTCATTGAGGTTTGCATAAAAGAGGCATGTGCTATTTGATACACAGATGATAGCTATTTAGACAGAATAGTGCTGACATGTTTTACAAGACCAAACTAATTATGCTTTGTCTGTTTCATAAATGAAATTGGCCTATGCCACCAAGCTACATTAGTTTTCCCAATAAAATCATTGATGAAAAACATGACAGCACGTCAAAAGGGAATGAAGAGGAACTACGTTTTGATGCATTTTCCCACAATTAAGCAGCATCTGGATATGGGGAGAAGAAAGTGATTTCTTAAATGTCAAACCATGGATTAGGAATGGTTGTGTGGCAGTGTTTTTTTTTTTTACCAAGCCTTATTTTGGCTGCACTCCTGTGGTCACAAAATCTGTTCCATATGATTGTGTGTCAGTTTAATTATTGTGGAAAAATGGGACAAAAAGCTTTATATGGTTACAAAGCGTTCCAATTGAAAAGCTGTTGGCCGGTTTAGTATTTGCATGAATTTAATGGGATTAAATGGTGATAATCGGTTTCTCCAAGGTTTCTTTGATGGACAACAATTGGCTCATGTTGCACAGGAAGTATAACACATGCTTTATCTCATTGTACCTGTGCAGAGTCTTAGTAGCATTCACACAGTTGTCTTTTTCCTGTACCATTCATAACAGCTCCTGGGACTCCTTTAGAAGTTGTATCATATACTGCAACTTTTTAAGTTACTTGACTCTCTTTTCTCGGGATGAACCGTAATTCACTGGGGAAATACAATTGTTGCAGACACCTTAGTTCAGACAAATGCTTCAGATCTTCAAGAAAGGAATTCCTGTATAAATGGTTGCCAGTGTCCTCAGAAAAAAGATTACCTTTTTTTGCTACAATGACACCAAATTCGGATATAAATGGTTACCAAAACTTGGTTTTGAATTGTAACCTAACCATTTAGAAGAAACAGCTTTGAAAGAATATGACACATATTGACAATTCAGTGAAAATAATAAATATTGTGCGTTTATAAATGTGTGTGCGCCTTTAAGCATTTAAATTGGGACTGATGCGGTAGACATGAGTCCCCCTCCTCCCTGATGTATGCTGAAGGAGAAATGTAACACATTGTAAATTTTACTCACTATACAACACCCTGTTGGGTACTGTTTCAGCGGCAGACTTTGTGTTTGAACCACTGTGGCAATTAGCAGGAGATAGACTTACAGTCCATCCGCTGCACAAAAGACAGTGGGAGAGAGAGAGAGAGAGAAGAGTGGACAGAGAGGCCGCCCCAGTTCTGCAGCTCTCCTCTGCCCCTCCATCTGTCAGTCCTGTGGGACAGGGTGTGTGATAGCAACTGGAATGCTTGGATGTACGGTTGTATTGTGTGTGTGTGTGTGCGTGTCCGTGTGCGCGTGTGTGTGCGTGTGTGTGTGTGTGTGTGTGTGTGTGTGTGTGTGTGTGTGTGTGTG